>KV417487.1:333623-480629 GCA_001630335.1 Athelia psychrophila | reverse complement strand
GAGGATATTGAGAGGATATGCCCCAAACCGAGCATTGAGCGTGTCGGGCATGTACGTATTCATAGGTGGCGGCGGGGCACGGCGCAGCCACAGAGACAGTGGTCTTCAGCTTGCTCGCGGTGGCTGGATCGTCTTGCTCAAAGTAAAAGTTTGAGTAGATTGTCGATTTGGGCTCATAGACATGACTTGAATCTATGAGGTGTCATCGCAATGGCACTGCAATGTCGTCCTTCGTTCTAGTAGTGGTAGTATTGTACTAATATGACCTCAAGTTCAGGCCGATCTTGTGTGACCTCGGCCACTGACACGTTCAGAGGTTCAGATCGGGCGGTGACATAGGACGAACTTCGAATAGATTCAAACTCAGGCCCAAAATAGCAATCCAATGGACTTTTGGGTGGCTCGGGCGAGGCTTGGGCGAAAATCTGTCCCAGAAGATGTTCAAGGCCCAGATTTTTGCGTGATAGTCACGCAAAATAGGCTGAGTTCAGAGGGCTCTGGGACATGTGACAGGTCGTGTTAGTACAGTAGTGCGCAACAACGTCGCGCTAAGCGGTGGGTTACTATCTGTTTGAAACGTAGCCCGCTGGGGTGCAAAGGAGCGCAGACTGGTCATAGCAGCGAGCACGGAGGCGACGTGTAGAGAAAAAGTGTTTATGACTTAGGTCTAGACGAGTTAGGTGATGAGAATGGAGACGGCGCCGACTAGCACGGTGCCCTGAATAAGGGATGTGGTTAGAAAAGCAAGAGATTGCGGTGACGTGAGGAGCGGGAGAAGGACTTACGATGTCGGGGCCGATCCAGAAGACGCGTTATTCGACAGTCCAGCCCACGATTAATAGCCCCACTGGCAGGAATACTGTACCCAGCACCATCGATGCTGGCTGAGTGAATGTATTTTGTCAATCGGGGGTATGATACCAATAACAGAGACATGCGCGATCTATAATTTGGCTGCCCAGGCGCCCCCGTGCTTGGCCTTGATATACACTGTCCATGGCTTGCGCGTTTATCTGGCTCGGTCCTCTCGAGCACGATGCAGTGCAGTCTTACAATAGCCGTAAATGCCCTCAAAGATGGAGGGCATTGTCAAGAAAACTGCCCACAATGACCACCAGCATAAACACTCTCGTTGGCTTCGGTGCAGGCTGCGCAGGAGAACGTCATGATACCCCAAGAAGCTGCAGCATCGGTTCCCTCACGAAGAGCGCGACAGGACGGACAGGGCCCATGGCGAGGATGTGCTTCCACATGTGGTCCACGTTTTGGAAGAGCGTGCGTTGTGCCTATATTGCGCCGAGCTTTTCTTGGTGTTCATCTGCGCTTTGCGTATCTACCTTGCGTACGAGTAGGAGGTGCTAGAATTAATGTAATAATCAGCCGGGATCGATATTGAGAGTACATGAGAGGACCAAGAACGCAGAAACAGCAATAGCCTCGTCGACGAGGCTGGTGTTACAAAGCACCACGCCCCGCCGTCCTCTCCGTCCAGTAGCGGCGCAAGCGAGTAATTGGCGAGCGCCTGGCCGCGCCGCTGGGGCGAGAACTTTTCGCCCAGAACGCCGCCGCCGATGGAGAGCGGCGCGGAGCCCCAGATTCAGAGGGAGAGACGGGGGAAGGTGACGAGGGGTCGATCGTATCAATGAGGCCGAATGGATCGGGGTTAGTCAGGCGAACATTTTCCGGGCCGCGGCTGTGCATCTGTTGCGCTCCAACCACCACCCGCATCTGTGCCACGACTAGTACTAGTACTGCTGTCTCTGCGTCTCGTCCGGGTCTGTGACTCGTCCGGGAGGGTTCTCAGGCGACATTTTATCCGCGACGGATCTCGCATTCGGTGCAACTCGTTAACCCTCTTGCATCCTTGTCGCGCTTTTCTACTCGTCTTGTACGACCTGGAAAGGGCTTGCCAGGGCCTCACAGGACCCAGTACTAGAATGTCGAAGCCCACCAGCTATATTATAGACTCGGGTGCTAGCTATCTGGTTAACATTCCGTGTCTTGCGCATCATATGCATCATAAGCCGCGGGCTCTTCTTGTGCATATACGTGATCACTCCATCTCAGAGACCCGGCGCATGTAAATACTCCTCTGCACCCGCCGAGTCTAAGCTTCTGACGGTGCATCTCTATCCTCTCTACCCTCTCTGTATTTCGGTTTTTAAAACCAAGTCGCTAATCCCTCCGGTCTCAAGATCGAATCGGCATATCTCCGGCATGTCCTACTGTACTCATACCTTAAGTTCGTCACCTGTCCCAAGCCCTCTGAACTGAGCCTATTTCGCCTCACAGGCCACAGGCAATACTGTACTTCATACTGACATTAAGACATCCGAACTTGTCAGTGACCTCGGTCACAAGAAATCAGCCCGAACCTAAGGTCGTATGAGTACAGTATATCCCATGCTCGATCCGACATGGGCCTCACCTGCAAATGTCAAACACGAACACTGAATACCCAGTACGGAAGAACTAAGGTTTTTACTGTATCGCTGTGATGAATGAACACTGGCCGGTTGCGAAGACTGAAATTTCCGCTGTGAATATGATTTATGGACCTATCAGTCGGTCCTGGGATCGTGGCGCTCACACCAAAATGTGTTGAGCTAGGACAACTTCCCGCTGCTGCCCGGGCCACTAGGAAAGGGTCACTCGCGTATTGGAGGGTCTTGCCTTCGCCGGGCTTATTCATTGCACAATCCTTGTATGAGTGGCTTGTAAATATATTTGGTCACACGACGAGCATCCTGTGCTTACGGCTGCTTTTGCTATCCTTGTCGATGACCTCCGGCTGGATTGTAAACCTCCTAAACTGCCATCAGTCCCGCCATCGCCTACGCACAACAGGTCCCTCGTTTTGAGAGTGGCGAACGTCAATGGCCAGCCTCCATTCCATTCTGGTGATTGATAACAGGTTCGCATTTGCTGTTATGTCACGAGTCCACGGACTGTGTCCAGTAGGTAGTCTTGCTCGATGCTTATACGATGAACGTGGCTGCAAGCACTTTGCCCTCAGGAAATCTAGATGAACGGAATCTTGAATCTTCGGGTTTGGACTTGGGGCTTAGGGAAGTCTCAACACCACGCCTGTCTGACTCGAAGTATGGCAGATGATAGATAGCACTCCATCCGACCGGCATTATAAGAAGTGGATACATAATGAAAGAAACTGATATTCTGATTGGCCGCAGGGTATTAGTTGGATTATCGAAGCAGAGCTGTCTAGTCCTAGCTCAATTGCCAGGCACACTTGGGAAAATAGGTCAAGGACGAATCTGAAGAGTAGGAGAACTGGACTTACTAGACACCGGACTTGCGAGCCATTTTTCCAGTTAAGAAGTTCATGAATCGCCTGGCGAATGGAATCTTCAACTGCTGAAGCTGTGTCGTCACCCAACCAATTTTCTTCTCCATCTCGTCCTTCTCCAGCCGGAGCTGTGCGACTACCACAGGGTTGTGTTGACTGTGAACCTGCTCTTCCAATCGGCGAGCTGCTGCTTTCTGATCGGCAATCAACTTGTTCAGCTCCTCGGTGAGCTTGACGCCGGCGGCCGTCTCGTTGAGATTTTTCTTGTCGTCTAAAATCTCGCGGGAGAGAATAACATTTTCTTGCACCGCAGGCAATTCGCCGACGGTTTCCCAGGCGGACAGGTACGAGTCATCAAAGCGTTGCACCTTGCATCCCTCTTTGATCATATTCGCCCAAAAGGTCCCTTTCAATTCTTTCTCCCGCCGTACTCCAGTAGCTGGCATGGTTTCGCTCCACATGGTGGTACCAAGGATGACGCGAGGCATCGCTCCCTGACCACACATACTGGCAAACATTTGGAGGTTCTTGAGGGGCGAGCCGGCCATTCTGTTGTCGGAAATTCGATGTAGGTATACGATGGCCGATAAGGGTACCTTCTCCTTGTAACTGTCGCACGATAAGAATGTTGAATGCGGGCACCCAAAGAACGCTTACACTTTGACGAACCAACCAGCGATCTGGGCTAATATTTCGATATCCGACCGATTTGTATCATCGAAACCAGGAGTATCGACGAAGATGACGGAACCTTGGTCTTTAGGATGCTTGGTTCTCACAGCTCGGATAGCCGATGTTTCTGACTTCAAGCTGTGACCGACCGATCCACCGCTTTGCTGAGTGGCGTATTCGATAAACTTGTTGCGAGGTCAGCAGGCGGAAAGTAAAATTCGAGAAGTTGTGCTTGCCGTGCTCTTTCCAGCCCCCGTTGGACCCATTACGCTAATAGCAACATTTTAGGACCCATACATGCACAAAGCAATCTGGACACTCACACTATGATCCTGTCTTGGGCAGAAAGTTGGTACTGCACAGCCTAAGTCAGTCGGAGCCGCGAACCCGGGGCATAGCTCACTTTAGGGGCTTCTGGGATCGATTTGGCAGGAAGCTTATACTACACAACCGACGTCAGTTAAAGCCGCGAACTCAGGGCGTATCATGGCTCACTTTGGGGTCTTCTGCAGGGGGGCTCATCAAGGACCCAGTAAGCCAGCCCGCAGTGCAGCGATGAGGCAATAACTCACATGAATTCCCAGGCGGGTTCGTCGGCGGCTGTCTCGTTGAGATTTTTCTTGTCGTCGTAAGTCTTAGGGGAGAGGATGATGTTTTCTTGTTCCGTAGGCAAATTGCCAACGATTTGCCAGGCGGATTCGTAAGAGTCACCGAAGCGTTGCACGGGGCATCCCTGTGCTATCTTATCCGCCCAAAAAGTCCCTTTCAATCCTTTCAATTCTTTCTCCCGCCGTGCTCCAGTCTCTGCTGTGGTTGCGCTCCACATGGTGGTAGCAAGAACGACGCGAGGCATCACCTCCTGCCCACACATAGTGGCAAACTCTTGGAGGTTCTTGATGGCAAGTCTGTTGTCGGAAATTCGATGTAGGTATACAATGCCTGATATGGGTACTTGCTCCTTGTTACTGTTGCAGGATGAGAATGCTCAATGCGGGCGCCCAAAGAAAACTCACGCTTTGACACACCAATCAGCAATCTGGCCCAATAATTCGATATCCAACCGTTTCGTATTATTGAAACCAGGAGTATCAACAAAGATGACGGAGCCCTGGCCGTCTGGATGCTTGGTTCTGACAGCTTGAATCTCTGAAGTATGTGGCTGCAAGCCATGTCCGATTGTTCCCCCGCTTTGCTGGGTGGCGTATTCGATGAACTAGTCGGAAGGTCAGCCTGCAGAAACCGTCAGGAGGGAAAGCTAGCTTGCAGTGCTCTTTCCAGCGCCCGTCAGACCCATCACGCTAATGACAACATTTAGCGCTCACGCGTGTACAGTGTAATTTGGACACTTACATGATGATCCTGTCTTTGGCAGAAAGCTTGTAATACACAACCAACGTCAGGCAGAGTCGCGAACTCAGGACATAGCTTACATGAAGGTCTTCTGAGATCGACCTTGTAGAGGATGCAGTAAGCCAGACCGCCGTGCAGCGATACGACAACGACTAACATTGGTAATCTTTAGTAGGATTGGTGGGTGGCCGAGGTTTGAGGAGGGAGGGATGTAGACAACGAGGCCCTTAACCATATATTGATTCGACGGTCGACTCCATTCTGCAAATCTGAAACGTGTTCGAGGGTTGCACTAGGGTTGCACTGAATGGTCAACGTTTGCCTCGTGTTTTGAATTGGTTTCGAAGTTCTGGAATGGAAAGGCCACGTTTTTTGTCGACATTTCTATCCGCCTGCAACTCTACGCGCGCTCCTCACGTCGTAGGTATATAAATTTTTTGTGGCACCGCATATAGTGGCTGGGCCTGGGCCTAAAGCCCTGGGCTAGGCCTGGCTCTTCTGGGCTCCAAAAATATGAAGCCCAGGCCCGGGCTTTTGGCAGGGAAGTCGCTAAATTCTGCTGAAAACAGGGATGTGTAACGGGTCCTGGGTGTAACTGTGCTTAGCACAGATAGTAGGCGGGACAAGACTTGGAGGAGATGGATATGGCGCCAATGCGCGCATGCGCAATACGTCGTGTCCCCGCTCAGATACGGTAAGATCCGTCCCAAACAGCATTACTTAAGCGGGACTAGCGAGACGAGAATTCTCGTCGTTGCTGGTCGTCGCGCAGGTATGTGGTAGGGGAGGAGGCAGGAAGTGAAGAACGCGTACTGTGCACGTGTTATTCGCTGCAGGAGACGGGACTAGACGGTAGTATACCTGGACTGGGCGAGAAGTAGTACAAGTCAGTACAACAACTGAAGGACAAGATTTAACTGTTTGTAGATGTACACCCCGCCTGTGCGCCTGCTGATCGTTGGTGGTGTTGGTGATAACAGAAGATGAAACGACAATCGGATATACCGGACATGACTTCCGGCCATCCGGACGACGACAATTTGACCGAGTCCGCATTTGGGCGCACCAGCCTGAGCCTCGACCATTGCCCAGTGCCCAAGCCCAGGGATTTTCAGATTCAAAGCCCGGCCCTGATGCTCAACGCTCATGCGCTCATGATGCATGATAAATGATTGAGATGGATAGATGGACGCACTTTTCTATCAGCGAGGATCATCTGGGCCATCCTCCTGACTAGCACGATGCACTTAATTCAAATTTCAAACAGCTTCAAACAGCCAGCACGTTGTTGTTGAAACCTCAACATGTCCTCTTCATTGCCCATGTCATTTACTTACTCTTAAGGACGACGCGAGGAGTGTATGAAGTGTCGCAGGCGATCGATCTGGGCAGCAAAAACGTGGCCTTTCCATTTCGCAATTTCACAACCAATTCACAACACGAGTTAACGTTAACCACTCAGTGCAACCCTCGAACACGTTTTATATTTGCAGGATGAGTCGACCGTTGAATCAATATAAGGTTAAGGACCTCGCTGTCTACATCCTCTCCCTCTCAACCTTCGGCTACCCACCAATCCCACTTACTCAATACGCTGGAAATTACTGATGTGGGTCATTGTCTTATCGTTTCACGACGGTCCGACTGATAGAGTCATCTGCGAGGTCGAATCTAGAAGACCCTAAAGTGAGTTATGGCTTGATTATGATCTGAGTTCGCGGCACTAGCTAACGTCGATTGTGTACTAGTACAGGCTCTCTGCCAAAGATAGGATCATAATGTGAGTGTATAAATTGTTTTGTGCATCTATAAGTGCTCAATGCCAATGTTAGTCTGATGGGTCCAACGGGCGCTGGAAAGAGCACAGTATGCTTGATTTCTCGAATTTCACTCTACGTGCCACTGACCTCGCCACAAGTTTATTGAATATGCCACTCAGCAAAACGGTGGATCGGTCGGACACAGTTTGCAGTCACAATCGGTGGATATCAAAGCTGTGAGAACCAAGCATCCAGACGACCAAGGTTCCGTCATCTTTGTTGATACTCCTGGTTTCGACGATACAAATCGGTCGGATATCGAAATATTGGCCCAGATCGCTGGTTGGTTCGTCAAAGTGTAAGCGTTCTTTGGGTGTGCGCGTTCAAGCTCCTCATCACGCAATAGTTACAAGGAAAAGGTTCCCTTATCGGCCATCATATACCTACATCGAATTTCCGACAACAAAATGGCCGGCTCTCCCCTCAGGAACCTCCAAATGTTTGCCTGTATGTGTGGGCAGGGAGCGATGCCTCGCGTCATCCTTGGTACCACCATGTGGAGCGAAATCGCAGCAGTCACTGGAGAACGGCGCGAGCGAGAATTGGAGACGTCCTTTTGGGCGGATATGATTCAACAGGGATCCACCGTGCAACGTTTTGGTGACTCATACGAATCCGCTTGGCAAATCGTTGGCAAGTTGCCTACGGAGCAAGAAAACGTTATTCTCTCCCGAGAGATTTACGACGACAAGAAAAAGCTCAACGAGACGGCCGCTGGCGTCAAGCTCACCGAGGACTTAAACAAGTTGATTGCAGATCAGAAAGAAGCGGCTCGCCGACTGGATGATCAGGTTAATAGTCAGCACAACCCTGTGCTAGTCGAGGAGCTACAGCTGAGGCAGGTCGAGATTGAGAAGAAAATCGGTCGCGTGACAACGCAGCTCCAGCTTTTGAAGATTCCGTTTGCGAGGAGGATCAGGAATTTCTTTGCTGGTAAAAAGCCTCGAAAGTCTGGGATCTAGTAAGTCCAGCTCCCCGACTCTTCAGATCAGTTCTTGACCCGTGTTCCCAAGTGTACCTCCTGACGCGGGACGACGGTAATCGTCACTGGTGCTTTAAGCGCTTAAGCTTAAGCTTTGCTGAGCTCCGACTGTACTGCTCTCCTTCGGCACACGCTGTGGCCAATCTGAATATCATTTTCTTTCATTATATATCAAATTAGTATAATGTTGGTGGTGTAGGGTGCTACCTATCATTTGCTTAGAAGTTGGTCTCAACCACGACACTTGAATGGAATCCCCGGCACTCATATTCAGGGAGGAGAAGAATCCAACAACAACAATCCCCCCATCGATGACGATCGTGCTCAAAAAGTCGCTTAGCGAGCGGGGGGGTCGCGAGCGCCTCGCCTCGGTGCTCGGACGCGAACATGTCGCCTAGGACTTCACTGCCACCAATGGACGCGTAGCCCCCTGATGAGGCGAAGAGACGGAAGGCGATGAGCTGGGGGGTCGATCACACAAATGAGCACCCGGAGTTTGCGAGCGGGATGACGTGCGAGCGGTCGTATATCTCGCCGAATGGGCCGATTGCTGGATGCTCGTTATCCCTGACTTCAGGGCCACCTGCGCGCTGGCGGTCGCGATTATCATCGATACTACGGGGGTGATGAAGGTGAACAAAGGCACGAGCGCTATCGTGGTACATTTTCGGTGGTGCATAGTGCAGCTAAACAGCAACTTTCGGTCAGGACTCTTGATTCATGATATATGATTGAGATGGACGCACTTCTGCGGGTTCTCAGGATCGTCTGGGCCATCCCAATCGACGGTTAGCACATTATTATCTAATTGGTTAACCCCTGGCACGTCCTTTTCATCACTCCCAGTGCTGCCTGAGATGGACATCACAGTCGAGTGCCTATGGTGGTAGAGATATCACTCGAAGATAAGCCGCCTTTCAAAATGGTTCATCCTGCGCGTCGTGGAAGATAACATCTGGCGCTTTCTGTGTGTGCCAGAGCTTGGCAGCATGGATCGGCGAGAGAAAGATGACGGTAGGCTCACATTCCAAAGTCGGCAATAACGATATCGCTGTCTGCGTTTTTTGTGCGATGAATTATGTTCTCCGAGTCTGGTCTATATAGCGGAGTTCTTAGGAACTCAGGCTAACGTGGAGTACTCAATTATACCACTCACTTGAGATCACGATGCACGATATCATGCTCATGCAAGTACATGACTCCTGACAAGGTGGACCCATAAACAAAAATGTGCACTGAGCACTGGATTTCCACGAAAAAGCCCCTGAATTAGTTCTACAAACCTGGCGCCAAAAGCATCTTTTTCCGTGAACTTTGCCTTCTTGAGGATCCGCTCGAACTGCTCCCCGCTCGTTGCGAGCTCAAAGGCGAGGTGGTACTTGTAGCGCGACTTGAACCACTCGTAGAACTTGAACTGCAGGAAACAGGATTAGCATGCGCAGGTTCCAGCAAAGAGACGGCGGAAACACACACTATTCAGATGATCAAGGCCTCTGAGCACCTCCATCTCACCCCACACGCTAGCTTCATTCCCTCTCAGGCACTTCTTCACCATGACTTTGAGCGCAACTTCTTTGACTATGCCAGGTGGTCCGGCTGGTTGCCGGCTGGTAACAATGCATCTTCGGTCCGCGAAGATGACGCCGATTAATAGCTGCCTCCGCGGAGTAGTACGCTCGCAGCGGGAGATGTTTAGCGCGATGATCCAGTTGTCGGGGGGTGCGGTGAGATAGGATAGGCCGAAGCTGACGTTGATGTTGTGATCGGTGAAGGGGCGACGCAGCAGTCTTGTCGTCAAGTTGAGCGCTATGCTCTGCAACTAACAGCTGGTTTGGTGGGACATGCTATGCTGTTCTCTGTAAATTTCGGGGAAATGCGTTAGACGAAACATCTAAGCTGCAACTTAGGCGTAATAAATACCACGACTTTGCCAAACATGCCTTCCCCCAAGGCCCAAAATGGCGTGGATTTCATAGTGGGTCTTCTTGTGAAAACTCGGCGGTTGAGGAATCCGCTTTTCCTTGAAGGTTTGATTCTTAAGGATCTCAGGAGGTTCTTGAACTCAGGGATGCAGTGGAGAGAAGTGGTGTCAGGTGCACGCCTGCCAGCGCTAACGCGGGGTTTCAGACTGGCAAACCTTGTCTCATTCCTCCGACGCAACCCCACCGCTCACCCTACCCACAGCTGCAAAAAAGTTCGCAGCGTATCTTTCAGATCTGTAAAGGGTAAGTAAACAATCACCTTTATAGCTTGATCCCTGCCTGATTTCGGCCTGATCCTCTAATTTTAATTCTAAAAATCATGTTTAACCTCCATTGTGAAGGCTTTCCCTATGATAGAGGTAAACTACAACTCTACTGTACATGAGAAAAACTAGTTTCCTATAACAAATACCGGTGCCCGTAAGGAGGCCCATGAATGGTGTTTCGGAAATGACATGATATGCGGGCAACCCCTGCCATGCCGCTCAGCCATCTCCCGTGTTTTTTAGCCTTGCTCTCTCAGTCCCGTCTACTGCGCCAGCTCTGGTAACTCCAACGTCCCATGGTGGTCCCCCAATCGTCGCAGCTCAGTGGAGCCTAACGATTACCAGGCACACTTGGGAACACGGGTCAATGACTGATTTGAAGGTAGGAGAACTGGACTTACTAGACACCAGACTTGCGAGCCCTTTTTCCAGTAATGAAATTCATGAACTTCCTCCCAAATGGAACCTTCAACTGCTGGAGCTGCGCCGTCATCCCACCAATTTTCAGCTCAATGTCGACCTTCCTCTGCTGTAGCTCTGCGACTAGCACAGGGTTGTGCTGACCGTTGACCTGCTCTTCCAGTCGGCGAGCCGCGGATTTCTGATCGGTGATTAACCTGTTTAGCTCCTCGGTGAGCCTGACGCCGGTGGCTGTCGCGTTGAGGTTTTTCTTGTGGTAAATCGCGCGGGAGAGGACGATGTTTTCTTGCTCCGTAGGCAATTTGCCAATAAGTTCCCAGGCATATTTGTACGAGTCACCAAAGCGTTGCGCTTCGCATCCCTGTTTTATCATATCCGCCCAAAAGGACCCTTTCAATTCTTTCTCCCGCCGTGCTCCAGTGGCTGGCTTGGTCTCGCTCCACATCGTGGTACCAAGGATGACGCGGGGCATCGTCTCCTGCCCACACATACCGGCAAACATTTGGAGGTTCTTGAAGGGAGCGCCGACCATTCTGTTGTCGGAAATTCGATGTAGGTATACGATGGCTGATAAGGGTACATTCTTCTGGTAACTGTTGCATGATAAGGATCTTGAACGCGCGCACCCAAAAACCACTTACATTTTGACGAACCAAGCAGCGATCTGGACCAATATTTCGATATCCGACCGATTGGTATCATTGAAACCAGGAGTATCAACAAAGATGACGGACCCCTGTTCGTCTGGATGTTTGGTTCTCACAGCTCGAATCTCTGATGTTTCTGACTTCAAGCTGTGCCCGACCGTTCCAACGTTTTGCTGAGTGGCATATTCAATAAACTCGTTTTAAGGTCAGCATGTGGAGAGGGAAAGCCGAGAAACCGTGCTTACCGTGCTTTTTCCAGCGCCCGTTGGACCAATCACGCTAATAGCGACATTTAACACGCATTGATACACAAAGAAATGTGGGCACTCACATTACGACCCTATCTTTGGCCGAAAGCTTGTACTACACGACCGACGTCATATAAAGCCGCGAACTAAGAGCATAACCAAGGCACAACTCACTTTAGGGCCTTCTGGGGTCGACCTATCTTCGGCGGAAAGCTGGTCCTACACAACCGAAGTCAGTTAGAGCTGCGAACTCAGAACATAGCAAAGGCGTAGCTCACTTTAGGGCCCCCTGCGATCGGCTTGTCTGTGGCAGAAAGCCGGTACTACACAACCGACATCAGTCAGAGTCGCGATTCACGACCTCAGGGCATAGCACATCTCACTGCGGGGTCTGCTGGAAGCGACCTCATCAATGACCCAGTAAGTCAGCCCGCCGTGCAGAGATAAGACAATGACTCACATTAGTTGCCAGGCGGATTCGTACGAGTCCTCAAATCGTTGCACGGTGCATCCCTGTGCTATCATATCTGCCCAAAAGGTCCCTTTCAATTCTTTCTCCCGCCGTGCTCCAGTGGCTGGCATGGTTTCGCTCCACATTGCGGTACCAAGAATGACGCGAGGCATCGTCTCCTGCTTACACATACTGGAAAGCATTTGGAGGTTCTTGAGGGGAGAGCCGGCCATTCTGTTGTCGGAAATTCGATGTAGGTATACGATGGTTGATATGGGTACGTTCTCCTTGTAACTGTTGCATGATAAGGATTTTGAACGTGCGCATCCAAAGGAAACTTACACTTTGACGAACCAACCAGCAATCTGGGCCAATATTTCGATATCCGACCGATTCGTATCATTGAAACCAGGAGTATCAATCAAGATGACGGACCCCTGTTCGTCTGGGTGCTTGGTTCTGACAGCTCGAATCTCAGATGTTTCTGACTGCAAGCTGTGTCCGACCGTTCCGCTGTTTTGCCGAGTGGCATGATTGATAAACTTGTTGCGAGGTCAACAGGTGAAGAGTAAAAGACGAGAAACCTTACCTACCGTGCTCTTTCCAGCGCCCGTTGGACCCACCACGCTAATAGCGACATTTAGGACCCATACATGCACAAAGTCATGTGGACACTCACATTATGATCCTGTCCGTGGTAGAAAGCTTGTACTATGTTACCGGCGTCAATTAATCGGAGCCGCGAGCCCAGGTCATAGCTTACATTAGGGTCTTCTGAGATGGACCTTGTGTGGATGACTCAATAAGTCAGACCTTGTGTAGCAATAAGACAATTACTCACATTGGTAATTTCCAGCGTATCGAGCAGTGGGATTTGTGGGTAGCTAAGGGTTAGGGAGGGATCGGATGTGGACTGCGAGGTCCTTATGCTTGTCTCGATTCGACGGTCGACTCATCCTGCAAAGCTATAACAGGCTACAACGTGTTCGAGGGACACCCAAACACCTCGTGTTGTGAATTGGCTGTGAGGTTTCGAAATGGAAAGGCCCACGTTGGGCCCACGCGTTTTTTATCCGGTGTTCGAGGTGGGCTAAGTAGTAAGACTGGATGCATCCCGCCTGTGATCTGATTCAAATTGTACGGTGATTCTGTGGTTCCCGGCGCTCAGCCCGGTAACTGCCTTGAGGATATGTCCTAAACCTATCTCAACGTGTATGCTGCAGCAGCTAGCCGACCAGAGGATAAACTTCACAGAAGACAATGCTGTCTAGACTCCAGCTTGCTCGCGATGGTGGGCACCATCGCCTTGTTCAAAGTCAAAGCTCAAGCAGATTGTTGATTTGGAATCATAGACACGATTTGGAATATATGAGGTGTCGTCGCAATGGGTACTGCAACGACGTCCTTCATACGATCATTCTAGTAGTAGTAGCAGGAGCGCCATGCAAAGTCACGCTTTCTTTGATCAGTGTGAATCCTTGAAGCTTCCCAAGACCCAGCTCACGCGCTGCCAGGTCTTCCTCGTTGCGCCCAAGGATTCCTCTTCTTATCCCCAAATATCTCTCCCTCCGCACGGAACACAACAAATCACTAGCATCACTAGCATACTAAGTACCAACCAATACCAGGACCATCATGACCATACTTCAATATTTGATCCCCTCATTCGCGATCTCCCACAACATTCTCCTCTTCATACTCCACGCTCTCTAGAATCTCTACATCCTCCTCAGCGCCATCTTCCCCAAATCTTCCCAGACGTTCGACAAGACGGTCCAGGCGTGCGTAACTCACTTTCTGGATATGCGTGCTTAGGAACAACTTCACTCATCAAGGTAACTTTTCTTCCTCCTCCATTTAACCTTAGAGTACTACTGACGGGCACCAACGCCTGTACAGTCCCTCGACAGCATTGCTGGAAAGACACCCCTCAACTGTCTCATGCTATTCTTCACCCACGTCATCGTAATTTCCAACCACGGTCACCGCCTTGGTGCTTTCAAGAAGTGGGCGTCGAGGAGTCGCTGGCGACTGCTATCGGTGACTTACCCAAGCCAGGCATGTTTGGTAGTTTCTCGCACTTCCATTATCTTGAGTCGATTCTGACGTGGTTTCGGTGCTATGCAGAGGAGCATGGTTCTAACATGGGCATGAGATCCCCAATGCGCGCTGGCGTCTGTTTTTGCAACTCTGATAAGGTACGTTTCCTTCTCCTCTCGCATTACTTGATCTGATTGGCTTTCAATCTCGCAGATCATGGCTAAGGTTTCTTTCATTTGATCTCATTAACATCGTGTAACTAACAAGCTCTCTGCACGTTCAAGTTCATCGGTGCTCGTGCCTATGAGACCTGCGCCTAGGTGAAGATTGGTAACTCTAACCCGTCCTCTCACGTCTCCTTCAATCAAAGTACTCTTCTAGTGAGTGTGCCCGATCTGTTCCCTCCTAGATCATGCCCTGATTTTGACTTTTCAGGTTGGCTGGCACAGATACCACGCTATCTCCCTTTTGTACTTCATCTGGGGAGATGAGCCGCCGTCCAGACATCGTTGCGAAGCTCCAAGTTGGGCTCTATACTGCGATGCCTGATACAAATACGATCCCCAATATCGCCGTCCTGCAGAAGCTTCCCTACTTCAACGCCATCACCAAAGAGGGTGCGCTTCTTCCTTCCTTTCTTCATCTTACAAGCATTTAGCTGACGGAATTGCTCCTGAGCTGAACTCCAAGTGCATGGTGCAGTTCCCTCATTCACATCCAAAAACGGTCTCTGCAACAAGCCCTTTGACCTCATCTCTCGCCGGCACCGTCATCATCGCTTAGGCATGGTCCATGCACCGCGACCCCGCCGTGTTCTCCTCGCTGCTCACTTTCCTCCGGGACGGAGGAGCAACTCGCGCAGATGCAGATGCATTTCATGCCCTTCGGCATAGGCGGGGGCAGGTTGAGAAGAGTATGGAACCGCGGGATGGCTTTGTAAGCTCCTACCTACTGTATGTTTCTGAGGTCTTGTGCATGTACATTAGCTTTGAAATATGATGCTTGTGGCTATTTACACGGCGTGGTATGCGAGCTAGGTGGCCCTGGGGTTATCACCATTCCCGCCATCGCCTACACACCGCAGGTCCCTCCTGAGAATTGCGAACGTCAAAGGTCGGCCTCCATTCCATTTAAATCATCGATAATAGGTTCGCGTTTGCTGTTCCGTCAAAACTCCATAGATTGGGTCCCGCAATAGTCTTCCTCCATACTTATGCGATCAACGTGGCTGCGAGCACTTTTAATCTACATAAATAGCGTCTTGAATCTGCTGGTTTGGGCTAGGGGGTTGGGGAGGTCTCGGCACACACATGTCTGACTTGAACTCCGGCACATGATAGATAGCACTCCATCTGACCGACATTACAATAATTAAATACATGATGAAAGAAATTGATCTTCTGATTGGCCACAGGGTATAAGTTGAAATATTGAAGCAGAGCAGTCCAGTCGCAGCTCAGCGGCGGTTAACGATTACCAGGCACACTTGGGAAAATAGGTCAAGGACCAATCTGAAGATAGGAGGAATAGACTTACTAGACACCAGACTTGCGAGTCTTTTTTCCAGTCAAGAAGTTCATGAATCTCCTCGGGGACGGAATCTTCAACTGCTGAAGCTGCGCCGCCACCCCACCAATTTTTGCCTCAATCTCATCCTGCCTCCGCTGTAGCTCTGCGACTAGCACAGGGTTGTGCTGACTTTTAACCTGCTCTTCCATTCGGCGAGCTGCTGTTTTCTGATCAGCAATCAACTTGTTCAGCTCCTCGGTGAGCTTGACGCCGGCGGCCGTCTCGTTGAGATTCTTCTTGTCGTCGTAAATCTCGTGGGAGAGAATAATGTTTTCATCCGCTGTAGGCAATTCGCCAACGATTTCCCAGGCGGAGTCGTACGAATCGAGAAAACGTTGCACGGTGCAGCCCTGTGCTATCATATCCGCCCAAAAGGTCGTTTTCAATTCTGTCTCCCGCCGCGCTCCAGTCTCTGCCTTGGTTTCGCTCCACATGGTGGTACCAAGGATGACGTGAGGCATCGCCTCGTGCCCACACATGCTGGCAAACATTTGGAGGTTCTTGAGGGGAGAGCCGGCCATTCTGTTGTCGGAAATTCGATGTAGGTATAGGATGGCTGACAAGGCTACCTTCTCCTTGTAACTGTCGCATGATAAGAATATAGAACGTGCGCATCCAAAGGAAACTTACACTTTGACGAACCAACCAGCGATCAGGGCCAATATTTCGATATCCGACCGATTCGTATCATCGAAACCAGGAGTATCGACAAAGATGATGGAACCCTGGTCCGCGGGATGCTTGGTTCTGACAGCTCGGATAGCCGATGTTTCTGACTGTAAGCTGTGTCCGATCGATTTACCACTTTGCTGAGTGGCATATTCAATAAACTGGTTGCGAGGTCAGCATATGGAGAGTAAAAGTCGAAAAACCGGGCATACCGTGCTCTTTCCAGCGCCCGTTGGACCCATCACGCTAATTAGCGACATTTAGCACCCATATATGCACAAAACAATCTGGACACTCACACTATGATCCTGTCGTCGGGAGAAAGTGTGTACTATACAACCGACGTCGGTTAGAGCCACGTACACAGATCATAGCCAAGGCATAACTCACTGCAGGGCCTTCTGGTATCGCGCCGCCAACATTTTCTTGCACCGTAGGCAATTTGCCAATGATTTCCCAGGCGGATGGGTACGAGTTATCAAAATATTCCACCGGGGGTCCTGCATCTACCTTAATCCACAAAAAAGACTTTCTCTTTATTTTTTTCCCGGTGGTAGCAAGGGTGACGCGAGGCTTCGCTCCCTTTGGCACACACTTGCTGACAAATGCTTGGAGGTCGTCGGGAGAAGGGCCGGCCATCCTGTTGTCGGAAATGTAATGTAGGTGTACGATGGCTGATATGGATACGTCCTCCTTACAACTGTTGCGTGATGAGAGTATTGAACGCGGGCGCACAAAGAAAACTCACGCTTTGCCAAACCAACCCGCGATCTGGGCGAATATTTCCGACCGATTTGTATCATCAAAACCAGGAGTATCAACCAAGATGACGGAAACCTTGTCGTCCGGATGCTTGATTCTGACAGCTCGAATCTCCGGCGTTTCTGGTTGTAAGCTGTCGCCGATTATTTCACCATTTTGCTTAGTGGCACAGGCGATGAACTATTTGGGAGGTCAGCCGGCAGAACTCGTGAAGAGGTAAAGCGAGCTTACAGTGCTCTTTCTAGAGCCCTTTCGCCCGATCACGCTAATCATATCATTTAGCACCCATACATACGCAGCAATTTAGACACTTACATTATAATTTTGTCTTTGGGAGAAAGGGTGTACTACACAACCGACGTCAGTTACAACTGCGAACTGAGGGCATAGCATAACTCACGTTGAGGACTTCTGGGACCGAGCTGGGTGCGGTAGAAATGTTGGACTACACAGCCAACGTCAGTTACAGCCGCGAACTCAGGGCAAAGAATAGTTTACGTTGGGGTCTCCTGGGGCCGAGCTGTTCCCGGCAGATAGGTCGGTCTACACAACGGACGTCAGATACAACCACCAACTTAGGACGTAGCATGGCTCACTTCAGAGCCTGCGTGGATCGAGGTGGCTAGAGCAGCAGGGCTGGGCTACGCAACCGACGTCAGTTACAGCCGCGAACTCACTGCATAGCAGAACTCACTTCAGTGGTCGACCTTGCATAGATGAGCCAGTAAGTCAGCCCATCGTGCAACGATAATACAGTGACCCACATTAATGATTTCCAGCGTATTGAGTAGTGGGATTACTCGTAGGTAGCCGAGGATTGAAAGGGAAGGGATGAGCAGAGACAGCGAGGTCCTTAAGCTTATCTCGATTCGACAGTCGACTCATCCCGCAAATCTACAACGTGTTCGAGGGACACTAAGACCCGATGCACTGGGTGGTCAAAGTTAACCCAATGTTAACCTCGTATTGTGAATTGGTTGTGAAGTTTCGAGATGGAAAAGGCCACGTTGTCTTATCGATCATATTTCTAGCCGCCTGCAACTCTACACGCACTCCTTACGCCATCCCTGGAGTAAGTACATGGAATGTTTGCACAGCATACCTAGTACCCGAGAGCACGCTATTTACCTTCACATTGATCCTGATATGATATATGTTTCATATAATAAATACTGCCGCAGCTCCCAATTTCACAAACGAGGCAAACGCGTTAACGTATGGTGAAAACACCCACAATATTATGCATAATACCGAGAAACTAACTTGAAAGCGATCCCGGCCAGCTTTCAGCGGAGGACAGAACCCCGCCTGGCCTACTCAGACGTCGTAGCCTGATCGCGAGTCTGATCGGCATTACATAATGTTGGAGGCTCGCTCGTCAAGTTCAATGACTGTACTAATCAAAGTGTTACGCCCTTCGACCCGTCCTTCCGCAATGAGGCTTCCGAGTTCCCCTCGGGTTATTGGGTTCGCACCTTCCAATCCAGCCGCTCCCCCTCTACATAGTCTCCCGAGGGCAGACGCAATTACAAGACCATTCAAATGATGGAACCTGCGTGAACTCCGGATATCGTGTCTGGCCTCTGCAGCGTTGCATCATGGCGCGCTCTGTGGTCCTCTGTCAGCCGTCGTCCCTCCTTGTCCCTCCTCGTTCCTCGTGTCTCCGCCTGGTCTCCCTCTCGTCTCGTCATATCCGCCTGGTCTCCCCTCTCGTCTCGTCTCCATCGTCCCGCCTGTCCAACGAAATCACCTCCACTCTACCCCACCTCGCCTGCTGGATCCCTCCTGCGGGCGATCCCCGCAAGGGCCGTGTGGACCCGTCATGCGTCATCTTTATTTGCCATTTTCTTCCCCCCAACTAGCACACCAGTTTCTAGGTTCCACCTACCCCATACGAGCGCAATGCGCACAGCGACACTCCTCCTCCCTCTACGCTGCTCATGTCCTCTGGCTCCTGTCCAAACGGGCTGCCGCTGCTGCTCACATGCTTGCTGGGGATCGCGGAGCAGGCCGTACTCGCGCGCGCACATAACTTCAATGCACCTCGCGAGCGGGTTTTTCAAAAGAAAGCATGGTCTGGGAATTCTATCGGTGATGGCACGGATACTACGGGCAGAGTATGTATAGGCGCGCAAAGCACGCCCTCATTTGGCTCTCGCCTGTGGCAGAGACGGCCAATGACATCTGGTTATTTCATTATTATGACTATGTATACATCAGTGTCTCTAAGAAATTCATCCTCTGGTCGGCTGCTCCAGTGGCCGGAGTGCCTCGTTGCTTATTAGGGGTGATCACCATAGGCGTTTTGAGGTCGTTTTGATGGTGGTTTTGGTCACGGTTTTGCGATCGTTTTTATTCCTTTTTTGCCAAAGCGGCTCCCGAGCCGCTCTGCTGTTTCTGTTCGTTTTCGTTTTCGTTTTTCTCCTGCTCTACCTTCGGCATCTCTCGGCTCAGTTTTCGGACTTCCAATCTAATGGCATAAAAACGATCCCAAAATCGTCACCAAAAACCACCATCAAAACGGCCTAAAACGGCCATGGTGATCACCCCTAATCTGTTGCTGTGCTTTGCATCTAGGCTCAACTTCAGCCATCTGTCCCGTCCCCCCGCTATCAATAATCTAGTGCCGAAGGAGACTATAATCCATTTATTAGCTTATTCGTAATGAGACCAAAGGAACTGCTCCTTTGTAGAAAATAGTGGCTTAGACCAAGCTTAGACAGTCCCAAATAGATTTCATATCGAGATTAATTTGAAACAGTGGAAGATTTAAGACTACCAAAAGGTTTCTACTTAGTGGCGGGTTGTATATCTGCCACTTGTTCGTGGTATGTGGCCTTGAGTTTCGCACCTTCACTATCGGATTCACTACCGGATTCACATAATCACAGCCAAAGCACAGCACGATCAGATCGCAGGCGGGATGCATCCAGGCTACGTGCCCCTCGAACCCTCGATTAAAAACGTGGCCCTTTCATTTCGAAACTTCACAACTATTCACAACACGAGGTCAACGTTGACCACTGAGTTGCTTGGGTTTTTGTTTTCCTTGGACCCGTTTCCAAATTTTTGGGCGGGTTTTCCGTTGGATTCGGGTTGCGCTTAAGGACCTCGCTGTCTATATCCCTTTCCTCTCAAACCGCTCCAATTCCCACTGCTCGATACGCTATAAATTACCAATGTGAGTCATTGTCTTATCGCTGCACGATGGTTTGACTTACTGGTTGGTATATACAAGGTCGATCACTGTACAAGACCCTCAAGTGAGTTGTGCCTTGACTATGCTCTGAGTTCGCGGCTCTGACGGACGTCGATTGTGTAGTACAAATTCACTCCCAAAGACAAGATCATAGTGTGAGGGTCTAGAATTATTTGTGCATATATGGGTGCTAAATTTCGCTATTAGCGTGATGGGTCCAACGGGCGCTGGAAAGAGCACGGTATGCTCGGTTTCTCGCTTTTTACTCTACCAACATGCTGACCTCACAACAAGTTTATTGAATATGCCACTCAGCAAAACGGTGCTTCGGTCGGACACGACTTGCAGTCTAAAACGTCGAAGGTTCTGGCTGTCAGAAGCAAGCATCCCAAGGACCAGAGTTCCGTCATCTTTGTTGATACTCCTGGGTTTGATGATACGAATCGGTCGGATATCGAAATATTGGCCGAGATCGCTAGCTGGTTCGTCAAAGTGTAAGCGTTTTTTGATTGTCCGTGTTCAACATTCTTATCATGTGACAGTTACAAGGAGAATGTGCCCATATCGGCCATCGTATACCTACATCGAATTTCCGACAACAGAATGGCCGGCTCTCCTCTCAAGAACCTCCAAATGTTTGCCAGCATGTGTGGGTATGCGGCGATGCCTCGCGTCATCCTTGCCACCACCATGTGGGGCGAACTTACTCAGCCAGCCCCTGGAGAACAGCGGGAGAAAGAATTGAAAACGACCTTTTGGGCGGATATGATAGCACAGGGATGCAAAGTGCGACGCTTTGGTGACTCGTACGAATCCGCCTGGAAAATCGTTGGAAATTTACCTACGGAGCAAGAAAACATCATCCTCTCTCGGGAAATTTGCGATGACAAGAAAAAACTCAACCAGACGGCTGCCGGTGTCAAGCTCACCGAGGAGCTGAATAGGTTGATTGCCGATCAGAAAAAAGCAGCTCTCCAAATACAAGAGCAGGCTAACAGCCAGAGCAACCCTGTGCTAGTCGAAGAGCTACGGCTGAAGCAGGACGAGATTAAGAAGAAAATTGGCAGGGTGACGGCGCAGCTCCGGCTGTTGAAGATTCCATTCATGGCGAAGATCGCGAGCTTCTTCACTGGTAAAAAGGCTCGCAAGTCTGGTATCCAGTAAGTCCAGTTCTCCCACCTTCAGATTAGTCCCTGACCTATTTTCTCAAGTGTGCCTGGTAATCGTTAAGCTCCGCTGTGCTGCGATTGGACTGCTCTGCTCAAGCTCTGCTTCAATGTTCCAACTAATACCATATGGTCAATTAGAATATCTGTTTCTTTCGTCATGTATACATATTTAATTATTGCAAAGTCGGTCAGATGCAGTCTATCGATCAACTGTCGATTCTATCATCTCTTGAATCTTGCTTGAATCTGAGTCAGACGATGTCGGGCAAATGCCGGGAATATCCGGAGTTGGTGACTCGGACGCCGCACAGCCCGCAAAAGGTCGTTCCACATTTCACGCGATCACAGCCCACGGTGTTTGGGATTCATAGCGACTTGTGCATGCCTGTCGCCTGCAGGATGCCTCCATGTTGGAACGTGGTTCACCCGGGCTAATGAAACACGTACCTGTGAACGTGAACGATCATTGATGATTGATCATCTCGTGGTCCTATCTGCCTGCTGCAGCTGCATTATCGATACCACATCCGTATCAATGATATAGGCTTTAAACTCCTCAACGTTCAACATTGGCGCTTGCCTCACGATTCTTACTATTACGTGTCCAAACATCTTGGATAGAATGCCCAATAACACAATGGTCGACGCACCCGAGGTCCAAAACAGTCAACTCTCGCAGAGCAAAACCAATGCGCAGTCAGTTTCCAAAGAAGATATTATCATAGCGTGAGTACTTGATTTGATTACGATGTGACGCACTCGCTAATATATGTACAGTGTGATGGGTCCAACGGGTGCAGGAAAGAGTTCGGTAAGCGCGGAGTCGGCACTCCTCGTCACTGAGACTCGGACTTGGCTGATTTACCAGGGAAGTTTATCAATATAGCCATTGGAACGGAATATGTGGCTGTTGGGCACACTTTGACTTCCTGCTCTCGAACGGTTCAAGGGGTTAAATGTCGTCACCCGTCAGATCCTGATCGCATGATCGTTTTTCTCGACACCCCCGGGTTCGATGATAGTCGCTTGTCCGACACGGATATCTTGTTTGCTATCTCGGCTTGGCTAAACTCTATGTTTGTTAAGTCCACGCCATCTGTAATTGGTAGCTGACTTCTATCATCTCAGTTATAAACGAGGGATCATGCTTTCTGGTCTCTTGTTTCTCCATCGAATATCGGATAACCGCGTTTCCAGTACCTCTCGGAGGAACTTTAATATGTTTCAACACCTATGCGGTACGATTGGCTTGCCAAATGTCATCCTCTTGACAACGATGTGGGCCGAAGTCAAGTACGAAGATGGTGTTAGAAGGGAGGAGGAGCTACGCGGTCACTTTTGGGAGTCTATGATCTCTGTCGGTGCTCGGATGAAGCGTTTTGACAACACTCAAGCGTCGGCATGGGAGATTTTGGATCAATTCACAGGAATACGCCTTCCCGTCCAACTGCAAATAGAGATGGTGGTCCAAGGCAAGTCTCTAGAGAAAACATCCGCTGGACTTGCCCTCTCGATGTGGCTAGACACGTTGATACAGCAGTTCAAGAAGGCCATCGCGGTATTCCAGAAACAGCTTCATGATCTCCGCATGTTTACGAAGGATGCGCGGAAAGCGCAAAGTGAGAAGGCAGCTTTAGAGAAGAAGCATGGTCTCGCTGTGGAGCAGAGACAGCGGCTATCTACCCAGGGACCCATATCGCGATCATCGCGTTTTGGGGTTTTTTTGCCTTCCAGAGGACCTACTATTTCTACTTCCGCGACGGCAGTGGCAACATCACCAATTGGATCCCCTTTAGTTCGTGCAACCACCGTATCTACGTATGCGACGGCAGTGGCATCTTCACCAATTGGGTTCCCTCCGACTCGTGCAACCACCATATCTACGCATGCATCTGCGACGACCACACTCATACGTTCATCGCCGTCGTCGATTTCGCTTCCACAACCTCGACAAGCACCTAGGGTGAACTACAACGCTCCTGAGACGGACGGACGGGCTATGTCCGCAGCTGCCACTGTGTTGATGTTCGCTCAAGACATCGCTGCAATTGCGCCAGTGCCATTCTTAGGGGGTATCCTTGCTCTGGCTGTGGATGTGGTCGCTACAATCGAGGTATGTGTATGAAACTGATTATTTGGGAGCTCAACTGAGCCTTTGATTATAGGGAATGAAACGTAACGAGGTGGCCGCAGTCACCCTAGCACACCAAGCTCGCCGTTTAAATGAGGCTATTATCGACCAAGCTCGCCTGGGAAATATCCCGGATGACATGTCTGATGCGTTGAAGACGCTTTACCGGTATGAAGAATTACCCCCATCGTTGCTTTCGAACTCTCAAACAACCAATTTGTTAGAGAACTTGAGCGCGTTAAGGCGCTGCTCAAGAATATCAAGACTCGTGGTGTAATGCATCGTATGCTTTTATCGAAAGCCGACGAGGCGATATTTTTGGGTTGCAGCGAAATGATCCAAAGGACCTATGACATATTTATGGTCGGCAGCGATGAATCACTTGTTCTCTATGCGCAAATCTAAGTTCATTTCCTAGGTGCAAACTACTATCAGCATGCGCCAATCCCTCTTTCGGATTGAAGAGCATCTCGCTCATCATCCTTGCTTTTCCGTGCGTATCCCTTCGATCTTGCGGTCGCGGTGCGCGTATTAACAAGTTTCCGCATTATCCCAGCACAATTGTCTCAGCTCGTCGAACATCAATGGAGCAGCAGTAAGCCACTCATCGACCCCAAGCTAAATTCAAACGCGATAGATTATTTTGCTGGCCAAGCCACCAAGTGGACTACATAGTACAATGCCTTGCAATGATCACGGGACGCATGCATGTACTGTTCTTCCGAGCCGCATCGATTCCATTCGTAGTTTACTATATATATATGCGTCCTCGGTTCCTGGTGATCTGCCACTTTACGCGACGTCAAAAGGCTAATTGATTATATGTATATAGTAGGATGATGCAAGTCCGAGGCTCGAGCCGGGACTCGGCTGGTAAGTTCAACATTGAAGAATACTCGAGTGAGTGTGGCCAATCTGCCGGTCCCCAATATCATTTTGAGCATGACTATAGATCTGGTGTTTGTCAGCATACACTTACGAGTACTTATATGTGCCCGGTGTATACTATCATTCCTGAAAACATGGTGAGTGTCTGGGCAGTCCTTGGATAGCGATTCAGCATTGATCTTGCCGCTTGATCCTTAACAAAGTGCATCCCACTCAGTTGTGCTGCAGCACACATCCTCGTCATTGTCATGTCCTGGAATATATCATGTCACTGCGGTGTGGCATCGAGCGTAGGAACCGCAATATATGCGGTGAATACACTTCCGAGTGACAGCCGAATGGATTATCGAAGTGGACCGTTTGATGGTAATTCAGGTAAGATTACATCCAACCAGTGGTAAGAGCGCTAGATCCGGGTGTGGGCTGCAGCAGCTGACATGCACGAGACGCAAGGCGAGCTCCAGAAGTACAAGAGCTTTACCGTTTACGTGCCAATTCTTGTTCCCGGAATGTGATCCATCAAAGTCGGAATTCTGAGCAACGAGGCACATCGACAACGCGTGTTTGAGGATGGCTTGCAACACCTGTTGAAACGTTGCTCACGCAAACTTACACTCCCGATCGCATTTTAAATGAGTTCCCCGTCGAGATTTACAATACAATTGATGTCGTACATAGTTAGGGCGACCAATTGTAACCAGCGTTGGATGTGTAATGTTAGCGGTGGTGGGGGGGGGGCATGTTGCTGGAGGATTGGCACGTGCACGGCGTAATTCAATGTCATGGCCGGCTTGGCCAAGTAGTAGAATAAAAGGTTGGGAACTTGAGATGCAGACACTCACGGAAGTGCTCGCCAGTGTAGGCTCGCAAGAATTTAACCTTCTGATAGCCTAT
Source organism: Athelia psychrophila (assembly GCA_001630335.1). NCBI lineage: Eukaryota > Fungi > Basidiomycota > Agaricomycetes > Atheliales > Atheliaceae > Athelia > Athelia psychrophila. Next base: position 455,163 of record KV417487.1, on the reverse strand, counting down.
AATGCCAGCAGGAGCTGAGCATACTTAAAGTTCTTACACCATGGCAACTTTGGGAAAGCCACCAGCCACCGCCACCAGCCCGCATCTTTTACAGCATGCTCTTCTGGCCGGCGGATCACCTCAGAAACATCCAAACACCATAGTCGCGGAGATTGAAGTGTCATCCCAGTGGCATTTTTCTGTATCTTGCTTTTTGCAGGGGAAATTGCGGCCGTTGGTTTTTCCGGTTTGCGTTTGGGAGTTTGGGGGGTTGGCCCGGCCTTGGTTTTTTTTCCAGTTCCCCTTTGGTTAGGCCCGGACCTTTTTTTTGACCTTGTTTTTTGGTCCAAGTTCATCGTGTGCGCCAAGTCTCAGACTAACTTTCTTTTGTACAGGGTGAAGTTCCATTTACTACCATCTACTTCTCCCAGTGTAGCTATTGAAGGCTATTGAGCAGTACATCCACTAGTCCTGTACTGTGCGGGGATAGTAGACCGGCAATGATGTATTTTGACAGGTACGCCCTGGCCCTGGGTACGCCGCTTGCACTGCTACAGATTAGAGAGGGCGGCAATCCCGGTCCTACACAGATCAGGCAAAGACTCGGACCCCTGATGGGATTTTTCAAAATCGGACACGGTTTATTTTACAGATCCTTGAACAGATCCTTCGAGACTTCGAAATCCGATGACTTGTTACCTGTCGTACAATATGCCATAATCTTGAATTGCTGGCATAAGACTGCGCGTCAATAACTTCGAGATCATATTCTCTGCTCAGACTGCTTTGCGTTAACCCTGGCTTTCGTCACCGCGGTCACCACTCCTTCTAGAAAAGAAAGCACACAAGGGTGGCCCAACGAAAACATCATTAGCAGCGATTCACATCCCCCCTCCTTGACGCCGCGATCTGCATATTTTGCTTCTGCGCGCTCCTCAATTGCCCGCCGTCGATCACGAGAGTCTAGTTGGCCGCTCATATTACCCTTTCGTGCGCCTCTCCCTGATACTTTTACCTTCATCTACAATCATCTACTCCACTGCAAACTTCACGATATATGAGTCGGTATCCTCACGGATATACTGCCGAACAAGGTCCATGTGCTGGCAGCGCCGAATCCAACCCACGGTCTAACGCTCACCACAATGACCGTAGTTCTCAATCGCCTACAGTGGATACCACAGGATATGCTGCGTACTCCAAATCCGACATCGAACTAGAAGGTGTGTGTAGACAAGTGTTATCTCTGTCACACGCTGACACTTAGATAGAAGAGGAACCAAACAACTCTCTGATTAGTCAGACGTTGAACACGGACGGAACCCCCAAGCGACCGATGAATGCCTTCATGATTTTTGCGCGGCGCCGAAGGCCGCAGGTCTCCACGGAGAATCAGTCTATGCGAACAGGCGAAATCAGCAAGATTTTGAGCAAGGAGTGGAATGCAATGGAGCTGGTTAGTCGATGGTTATCTCCCTGCCTGTACGTTTGCTTAGCACTCCAGCTTAGGCGGATAAGCAATTCTACCTGGACCAAGCCAAACAGCTGAAAGACACTTTTAACTCCAAGTATCCCGATTACGTTTACCGCCGGCGACCCAATAATTCTCGCCGAAAGCGAGGATCGCTTGTCAGCGGCATGAAACCGTTGGACCACCACTCCTCTACTGATCCGGGGGATGACTCTGGGCGCGCAGATTATGACGATGTCTCTCCAGTAGATGGAGGTGATTTGCTGGGGGCTCAGCCGAATGTGGGCTACTCGCGCCCACCGCCTGATGCTAGCGTATACGATGCGCCGCACCATCCAAGGTCAACGTCTTACAACCATGGTTCTTCAGATGTCAATTATCGTCAGAGCCACGGACGAGATCCTTATACCAGCAGCCGTGGGCGAGGAGCACCCGATATCTCACTTGAAGCAACGCGATTTTCGCAGCCACTGCGTTCCTCCCATCAGTATCAGCAGTATCCTCACGCACAAGATCAAAATCACTCCCCCCCTTTGTACACAACCCAGCATGGGTCATGGGAGGAGCCCACAAGTGCTTCGAACAGAGCCGAACACCCTCGCGCCTCGCCTGGATCTTGGGCAAGCGGGAACGATCGCATCTTACCCAGCCTTGTGAGTGATCGACCGCGGGTCTACGCTGCCTCTACGGGTCCAGCAACATGGGCTCGAAATACGCCGCCCGAGCCACCAAGGTCTGCATCGCCAGGTTACCCATTTCCCGCCCTAAACGCTCCATTCTATCCTGGATCGTCACAGTCACATAGCCAATATGCGGCATCTAGTACATCTTTAAACTCAAGTGCATATCACGCGTCCTCGCATGACCCACCAAGGTCCATTCAGCCGTCCGGGGCTCAATCTGGCCATGACCGTGGCTACGACGCATCTCCACGCATCTCTAGCCCATATCCCCAAATTTCCAGCCGCCCGTCCCCCGCATATCATCAGCATGCACAACATCTGCCTCTTCTCCAACCTACCCATCCAGAGTCGGGAGATTCGTCCTCGACCAGTCCTAGTACTGACGCTTCTTCATATTGGTCGAGAGAGCACAACCGATAACATGACTAGTAGTTTAAGTACTGTGAACATCGTATAAAAGAATGGACTGATTTCATTTTTTAGTAATTAGTGTATTGCCGTTTAATGGAATGGTAGACGTAGTAGTCTACTGTAACCTTGCCGCATTGCTCTGCCCTAGCTGACTGACTGCATAGTAGCTTTCAAAAATAAATATCTGCGGCCTGTTTCCCTAAATTTTGATATAGTTTACTACCGTGTGAAGGCCACCTGCACAGAGTATATACATTCTGATATTGCCTGATATTGCCTCACCCGGGCCCCGAGGTGTCATCCATACTTCCATCTTCAAGACAGGCGATCATGTTTCATCGTTGGAACTGACATGTGAGGACTGGTAAACAGCGGGCCCGGCAAGGCAACGGCAGCGTGAGAACTTCAGGAATGTACGACAAATGTGGGGTCGTATAACCTACGCCTCCTCGCCGCTCGAGTGGTCATCTCCATGACCTCGAGAGTCACAACAAGCCTCGGTGTTGCAGCCCCGCCCGAGTCATGCGCTCTTGTGAGTGCGTGCCTTTCTCGGTTCACGTTTATTCTCCGCGGCCCTGTGGTAGAAACTTTATAGCCTTTTGTATACTACGCAGTTGTGTTCAATACCATTCTCTTCTCATCTGCCCATTTCCCTCAAGCTAGTTTAGGACGAGGGCTTTACTAAGTGTCGATGTCCGACAAGCCCATTATCTGTAGGTCGCCCGATATCATGTGCGCACGCCCTTAGACGCCCCTGTGTGCTCGAATTGGGTAGATAGACTCTGGCCTCGGATGACGAAGATTTATGCAGAAGTTAGAACACATGATAAAGCCCAGATGTCTAGATCTCACTCAGAGCAACATGAAACCGGGGCTCGAGAGAGCTCTCGAGAGCTATTCGGTCGCAGTGGGAGGGAGACAGATGGTTTCAGATGGTTTCCAAGTAAAATATTTCCATATTTAAGTGAAGTAGCCTAGGCTCTACCAAATATTTGTAGGCCGGCGGCCGGCCACGAAACAGGTGAGTTACTATGAGAGTTCTCATATCAGTGAAGATCAGTGAACCAGCCCAACACTGCGGGGAAAGATGGAGAACACGCGCGTTTGGGAGCCACGATATTAATTGGGGTGACCACAGATCGTAAGCCTGCCAGGTTTTTTCCAATCGAGTGAGAGCATGGATTAGTTGAAAGGTTGAAATCACTCCCACGTGCTTTTGCAATGTTATAGCCGATAACCGGGAGTCCGGCCCCCGGGACAGCCTGAGTCAGTCGTCGGGGTCGGGCATCATGATCGTTTGGGCGCTTAAAGTTGCCTACTAGTACCCTGCTCGCCGACCTTTTCCTTTCCTTTCATCTCCCTTCTCAAGAACATGGCGCCAACACCCTATGTCGCTCCTGTAGTGAGCTCCGAGTCCATCTTTAAAGCCGATCTTTTCAAGGGAAAGGTGCTATTCTGCACTGGCGGCGGATCGGGCATATGTCGCGCGATGACAGAGTCCATGGTGCGTATTGCGATGCTTTATTGCCCTCTCTTGCTAACCTTTGATATTGCAGATGCGTCACGGCGCAAACGCAGTCATTCTCGGACGGAAGTGAGCAGTGTCTACTTTAGCTGCCCCGTTAACCTCTGACAGTAAGCCAGACTGGATCGTTTGACTCAGACCGCTGCAGAACTCTCGAAATCTACTGGTCGGAGATGCATTCCAGCTCAGGCTGACGTGCGCCAGCCAGCCACTTTGAAAGATGCTGTGGCCAAAACAATACAGGAGTTTGGGCGCATCGATTATGTCATATGTGGTGAGCGCCATCTCAGTACTCAGTTCTCAGCCTATTTATTTCCCCTAAATCCCCGCTCGAAGGTGCTGCGGGAAATTTCCTCGCCACAATTGATGGGATGTCAGAGAATGCTTTCAGCACAGTGATTGGAATTGACACAGTACGTTGGATTTATACTGGAGCTGTCATTGTGCATGTTAAGAACAGAGTCTCCCAGCTCGGCACATTCCACACCATCAAAGCCACTCTGCCTTATGTCAGGGAAACGAAGGGGGCTTACATTCATGTCAGCGCCATGCTACATTATAAAGGTTCGCTCACGTTATGGGTGATCAAGACCGTTCAACTTACAGTGGACATTCATAGGCACACCTTTCCAAGTTCACGTATCCGCTGCCAAGGCAGCGGTCGACGCGATATCGGCTGTCCTTGCTGTGGAAGAAGGGCCCAGAGGCGTGCGCTCCAATGTCATCGCGCCCGGACCCATAGGCGAAACAGAGGGCTGGGACCGCCTGTCGAACAAATCAAGTTCGAGTTCGGAACACTTCCCTCTCGGGCGCGTGGGCCATGTCAAAGACATTGAAAATGCGACAATATACCTCTTCAGCGATGCTGCAGCAAACGTCACCGGCCAGATTCTGCCAGTGGATGGCGCGTTCACGCAAGTAGCTGGCCTTTCATTCCCCTACCCTCGGGCCGTACTGGATACAGAGAGCGTCAAGCACATGATTAAACCTAGGTTGTGATATACAATTCGTCGCCTATGTATTTTGTGTGTGACCGTGTATGTCGCTTGGTTTGTATCTGTTTTTTCTGTCGCTCTCTCTCCCGGTGCGTGTGAGTTATGTATGGGGGTGCCTACCTTGAACCTTGGGTTCCTTTTGGTTTTGGGCGTTTTTGGCGTTGGGTTCGTTTTTCGGAGGTTTTAGAAGTATGATGTGTGGCTTCCCCGAACTCAGAGATTTGTGTATATCGTACTTCCCCGGCAACAGCAACAGTTGCGATATCGTACGCAGTGGTTGATAGGTCGGTACGTAGACTACTACTATCTTCGCGTCGGGGTGATTTCATTTTTGTGGGTGACGCTTATCAATCGTCGGCCGCTCGCGGTCATTGCCCCCCGACACTGTGAGAGATCAGGGTGGCCTTAACCAACACCAAGGTAAAGGATTGCAAGCCAGGATCATCACCAAGAACGCTATAAATCTGGATCCTGGATTCGATCGAGCAGTCCGTCTGCATGCGCGCGGGATTCTATAATGATTGGTACAGAGAGGTGCCACTGTCAACCGGTTAACTTTCGCAGCCGGATTGATATTAGGGAATGTGCTGCTCGATCGAATCGACACCGAAACGCAGTGTTTGGTGCAGAAAGTACACAAAACTAAGTAGGAGGAGCCGTTTCAGTCAGACAAAAAAAATCCTCCGATGATACCTGTAGTAGGATGTCAGCGTTTCCAGCGCACGACTTTGAAAGTGGCAATTGCAATGGTTGGTTGAGGCAAGTTGGAGGTTGGAAGAGCGACATTCAGTCATTTCAAAACCATGCGCATTGTATTAATAAGTCTTGAGAACCTGAGGCTCGGTGAAGGCATCATTTATAACAGGCAATATCTAACATTGCTTGGAATAGGAGAATGTGTATCATTGAGAACACGAGTCACTAAATGCTGGGTTGACTCCCTTCCAATGGAGGTGTGGTAACATTGGCAAGGCGAGTGATTATACATGATTATGATATGGTTGCGACAGATAGCATGTGTACTGGACTGAGTCACGCTGTAGAAAGACTGGCGTTGAGTTCGTGATGTGAGAGAGCCAACGATATGAAAGCACGTACGTCGGTTCGATGAACGGCTACCACAGCCTATGCAGTGGGCACCATAAGAGCCAAGAACTCTCCGAATGTTCTCGTCATAACAATCCCTCCTGCAAACATCCCAACTCCCGTCAGAATGCTGATGTTGCCGGGCATCTTTTCGGGTGCCCATATTTGCTCTCGCAGGAACCGCGAGAAAGAACTCTCATTTGGGTCATTGAGCTGGCGGCGGCCCCCAATGGCTGGGTGAGGAGAGAGAAAGGCGGGGCCTGAGTTAGGAGGTGCTGAGCGGCGGGCCATGGTGGTATAAATGTAAGCGGGTTTGAAGGTCTTGGTTTAGTGACGCGACGAGAAAGAAAAGAATTTGACAGGTCTACAAAAGGGCTTGCTATGCCACGTGGCCCGCCACATGACATGCATGACACGTTCACAACCGACGCTTAGCACTCGCCCACTTCCTCTATGCTTCTCGCTATATCAAACTGCTACGAACTGTTCGCAATGAGTGGAGACCTCCGAAGTGGCTCGCTTTGATTGAACCCTGTCATCAACGTCACCTAATTTAGTAAAAAATACTACTATCTAATCAGTCGGCAAACTTACAAAATTACTGGCGAGCTGCCTCTTGAGCGGTATCTTCAAACGACGAAGTTGCTCCTGGGTCTGAAAAATATCCTCTTGAATTGCTTTCCTCTGCTGAAGCAGCCGTTCCGCTAGCAGCTGGTCATCTTGCTTTCGAGCCTGCTCGTGGAGTAGACGGGTGGCGTCCTTCTGCTCTTTAACCAGCTTTTGAAGCTGGTGGTTGAGAGCGACTGCAGCTTTTGTCTCGTTGAGCTGATGACGATCTTCAACCATCTCAGCTGAAAGCAGAACCTGTGTCGTCCTGTTCTCGAGCAGATCTCCAACAATGCTCCAAGCCGACTCGTAGCTGTCCTCGAAACGTGCGATCTTACACCCATTCGCTAGCATGTCGTTCCAGAAGTCCACCTTTAGCTCTTCCTCCCTCCGAGCCCCGATGCTGAGGCTGACTTCTCCCCACATGGTTGTCACGATGACCACGTTCGGCATCGCTTGACGTCCGCACATGTTGGAAAATATTTGGAGGTTCTTCATCAGCGAGCCACCCATTCGATTCTCGTTAATCCTATGCAGGTATATGATAGCCACAAGTTTTGCTTTTTCTTTATAACTAGCGAATGAGGTAGGTTGTCAAAAATTCGAGCGATGGGGTTGGGAAAAACTCACACCGTGACTAGCCAGTCTGCGATCATGGCCAATACTTCGACATCCGTCTTCTCTGTGTCGTCGAACCCTGGTGTATCGACGAAGACCACCGAGAAAGGCTTCTTCCGGTGTGGAACTCTCGCTTCACGTATCGCTGTTGTAAATGATTGCAATCCATGGCCAACGGTACCGGCGCTGTTTCCAGTAGCATATTCGATGAACTGATCACACTTCAGCATTTAGCAGCGCATCTGAAGTTCTATGACGCACTGTGCTTTTTCCTGCACCTGTTGGGCCCATCACCCTGCGAACAGATCAGGCCAATATACCGACTCGCATCACCAGCGGGCACTCACGCAACGATCTGATCCTCTGCTTGCATGGCTAGGAGATCTCGGGATAACGGGGTATGCTGTGAGTGTTGGTAATGCAGTCCTCGTAACACATCGAGGTTTATAAAGGGGATAATGGGGCTCGAAAGACATCATACATGTGGTGCGTGGCCGTGGTATACTATTAGCTCTCAGTGTGAAATTTATTAGATGTCGGCTTTATAACACAAGACCGGTCCCTTCACCCGGCTAGACTCTAGATTCGAGGCACTGAGCCTCGCCATTCCATGTCGCCGGAATAGTTCCGGAAGCTCTGTCGTGGCAGATATCAGACCCAGTTACTTGGCAAGCATATACTGTATAGAAAGCGTTTGAGAATACAAAACAATTATCGAAGTACATGATAGGCTTATCATAAGCGACCGAATATCCTCACTACAACGTCAAACTGCGACTAGGTGATGCGATTCATAGCGGCTCTTCAAAGCAAAGTCAAGCCTACTCACCTTCAATTCTTCCTACCGAACACCCTACTAAAAAATCCCCGCTTTGCCGCTGCTACCCCCTGTAGGGGAGCACACGGTGTTTGCTTCAAGATATAGTTAATGATCTGCCAGGCCGATGTAAGGTTTTGCCTGAAAATTTCCACTTTGCCGCCCTTCTCGATAAGGTCACAAAACCAATCTTGTATCAGTTCGCTCAGCCTTTCTTGAGCTCTCTCCTCTGGCACTCCGGCCTCCCACATAGTCGTCGCGATGATGACATTCTTCATTACTTCAGGACCACATAAACCCGCGAATGTCCCAAGAGTTTTGACGTGTGTTCCAGTCATTCGATTATCTGAGATTTTATGAAGGAAGATGATTCCAGCTAGCTCGCCATCCACTCTGACAAAAGCATTTTGTGAGCAGGCTTCAATCAGCCATTCTCTCGCCAGACTCACATATTTTTCTTCATCCATTCAACAACGCTGGTTAAATTGTTGAAGTCTTCGGAATCGTCATCCAGGAGGCTTGGGGTTTCAACGAATGCGATAGGGGCGCTTCCATGAGCTAGTGAATGCTTGCCGCAATCGGTCCTGATAATACTGGTTGACCCGTTCGCCACCCCATGGTGGATGTTCGAGTGACCAGTTCCAGATGCCTCTGCGATGAACTGTGAATGGATGGTCAAGATCAGAAGGTGACAGCGGACGAAATTCGCACAGTGCTTTTCCCCGAGCCTGAATACCCCATAACCCTGAAAGCTACGGCATGAGCAATACACCTGTTCTCAAGAGTCTCAAATTTAACATACATAACGTACCGCGTCTTGTTCTTAGTCATGGCAGTGAGAGAGGTAGGTTGGATAAGTTCCAATCGCCGCGATCACTGATTCACACCTTACTAATATATATGTGTGCTTCAAATTTTCCCTGTTAGGGAAGGCTGTACCTAAGCTGTACCCGGAAGCCGCACAAGATGAGCACGAGGCGTCTCGATGCAAGCTGTAAGTAGTACTGTACTAATACGACCTTAGGTTCAGGCTGATTTCGTGTGACCGAGGTCACTGACATGTTCAAAGGTTCTTGATCGAGCGGTGACATGGGACGAACTTCGGATACGTTCAAAATCAGGCCTAATGTAGTAATCTGATGGGCTTTTTGCTGGCTCGGGCAAGGCTCGGGCGAAAATCTGCTCCAGAAGATGTTCATGGCCCAGATTTTCGCATGATAGTCACGCAAGATAGGCTCAGTTCAGACGGCCTTGGGACATGTGACGAACTTAAGGTCGTATTAGTACAGTACACACACACCGTCTCCAGGGGAGCGGAAATTTCAATTTGCTGTGCCGTCTATGCCCATCGCATATTACATAGCCGGCATAAAGGAAAGAAGAGATATTTATACGAGTATTTAGAAATCAACTTGAAGACGATTCACAACACAAGCCACAGGAATGAAGGGATCAAAATTGGTTCCAAAGAAAAGCTTCCTAGACCTGCATCGACGTCCTACAGTTATGTTTAGTGCCAGTTGAACTAAAGCCCTTTTACCTGAAGACTCACCAGCCCGCCTTGGAGAAAATCATGCAAATTTTGATTATCGCACGCAGACTGGGGATCGCTTGAGCTGCTTTGGTCTCGGGAAGAGTTTTTCCCTCCTCCACGATCTCCTTTTGCAGACCAAGCGTTATACCAGGGCTGTGTACCATGTCGTTAATGATTTCCACAGCTGAATTGTGCGTGTTATGAAAGCGCTTGGTGAGGCACCCATGATCCAAGTACTCTCTCCAGTACTCGTCGATAAGCTCTTTCTCCCTCTTTGTGCCGATGTTGTCGTTGATGTCGCTCCACATGGATGATACAATTGTGACCCCCGTCATACTGTCGCCACATATGCTCTTGAATATGCGAAGACTGTTGATCTGTGTGCCATCCATCCTGTTCTTTGTGATTGGATGCACGTAGACAATCCCCGCGATTTTGATGTTTTGGTGGTAACTGTAGAGAATGAGCGATAGAATGGCCGCTCAGAAATAAAGAGCAGTACATCTTAACTAAGCAGTCGGCGATTAGCTTAAGGATCTCCAAATCTGGCCGAACACCATCTTCGAAGCCTGGCGCGTCGACAAAGACCACGGGGTGCCCATCAATCTCGGATTTGGCCCTAACAATTCGCAGATCACAACTCGGGTTATATAGGTCATGGTAGACACCCTCTTCGTCAGTTCCACTCGCTTTGGCGACGAACTACCCCATTAGAGTCAAGCGAAATCAAGAGCAGTATCGCGGGACTCACAGTGCTTTTACCCGCTCCAGGCGGGCCCATAACACTACACAGAAGAAATCAATCATAAAAAGTCAATACGTGCCAATGATAAACTCACGCAATGATCTTGTCATTTGAAGTGAATTCCTCTGTAGTTATCTGTCCTGGCATCCTTGATTTTTGTAAGATTGAGGTAGTGGGACTGATTGTGAAAACGGGATGAGCCTAGAAGTACAACAATTTGAACCGGAGTAATTATCAAGCCTCGTGCACTCCAGAGTCCGGGAGTATCAACTTTAGACTCGGAGAGTATGCGAAGGATCTCCTAACAATTACAGACCGCGAAGCTGATACTTCACAGACCTATCTGATCTTCGATTCCCGTAAATGACCGGGAAAGGGTCAAGTAAGTGATTTGAGAATGATTAGAGCATAAACGAGGGTGCAAGGAGAGACGTGTGAAGCACGACCTAGCTAGCTGGCCCACTGACGTTCTAGCCCTACATTCCATCGATGGAGCACATGCTGCAATCTTTGACGCGGTGCAGGGCTGAGGGCGGTATATTCACAATGGCCTCGGAGGATGATTTCACCAATTGTCATTACGTAGGTATTGGAAGGATATCTGTCTGGTGAACAGACAAACATTGTCGCGTGCGAGTCAAGTCTGAGCCCTTGCTGAGCCCCGATAAGTTCAGTAACCTTGATGTGCCGGCTTCACAACGTTTCCATTTCCATCATGGAGAGATTGACGTGCAATAGCAGAAAGCAAGAACCAATATCACAGACTCGAAGGTCCGTGAAGCCTTGTGCTGCCTTGTGGTTGTGAAGTGGCGGTTGAGTGGTGGAGAGTAAACAAATGAAAACAACGTGTCCGTGTTGTCTTGATCCACCTGTTTCCCGTCACACTGCAACTGCTAATCGGTAGCTTCACAGCTAGGGAAATCCACTGCAAGGAATCTCTTCGTGTCCCGAGAGTCACCCTTCACAGACCTGGTGGTACTCCAATTCTCCGCAAACTCACCATGGTTCAATGCATTTGTAGGGATAGCCTGTCCCAGATCTCGTGAGCCATTCACATGGAGGGTGACACCATCAAGATGTCCCCTCGGACACCGCCATGAAGCAGCTAAACCAGCAAGCATAACGGAGTTGATAAAATGTGGACAGCTTTGGCACTTTTTGCTCTCCAAATCTCCCTCGTGACCCGATCCCTCCTTCACATCGGCTTTGACGATCTCAGGATCGTCCATGCGCATGACTGGGTCGAACACTTTGGGTATAATTGAAAATCTGGCAATCAAATATTTCAGCGTCACTCCATATGGCCAAGTAAGGTTGGCTGTGGTGAGAAACCGAAACACTGTTAATTCATCATGCATTGAACGTGCTCGAATGCACAGTATCCTCAAGCAATTTCGATCCCGCTCGGGATAAGGTCCCCAGCAGCGTAGCGTCGCTCTCCGAAGGTGGATATCTAGCACAAGCCGCTGCAGCTCCATCGTCGTCTCAACGTTTTCCTTCTTGCCTCTCGCAACATTATTTCACCATGGGTGACACAAATATTCCTCTGCGAGATATCACCCCGACGGATGACTGTATTATTATAATGGGAGTCACTGGTGCTGGAAAGTCTACGGTAAGCAAAACTCTCCACTAGAACTTGCACTTTCTGAACAGTCCCAGTTCGTAGCACATTCCGCCGGCGGTAATGCTCTAGATAACGATGAACACATCGGTCATGGTCTGCTATCTCGCACAGATGCAGTGAATGCGACCAGAGTTACAAACCGTGATACCGGTCGCAGTGTTGTGCTACTCGATACACCGGGATTCGACGACACCAACAACCCGGACATAATGGTGCTGGAGACAATCGCAGATTGGTTGATAGCTAGGTGAGATTTACCACTCATATTACTGGATCTGTGGTTCTAACAAGCTTCCAGCGGTAGAACAGATATCAGGCTGGCAGGGGTTATCTATCTGCATCGAATCAGCGACAACCGAATGAACAAGTCCAAACTCAATAACTTGACCATGTTGCAGTACTTTGTGGGAGCGAAGGCCATGCCGAATATTGCTCTCATAACCACGCTCTGGTCAGGTACTAGCCAATCTGCGGCGGAAAACAGGGAAACCGAGCTCTGCAGCACGTTCTGGGAGGAAATGCTAAACAACGGAGCTACTTATTACCGGTTCGAGGATACCACGGACTCAGCTTGGGACGTTATTACTCCCCTTCTAGCTGCAGAGCCCTTGGAACTTTTGTTCCAGAAAGAGTTACGAACTGGCATCCCAATCGCAAAAACACAGGCCGGGAGTTCGGTCACGCAGAAATTACAAAGGATCTTGACGAATGTTCTTACAGATCTGCTTCGAGTTCTTTTCCGGTGGCAGTGACTGCGTGTTCTTCAATTATGCAAGTTAGCATTTTACTCTATTTTATTCTATACACTTTGAAAGTGGCTTGTCCGTTACTTATTCACTTAACTTAGTTAACTATTGTTCGACGATGATCCATTACTAATCCATTATGCCACTTTATGCAGAATTATGCCGCATGTTTTTTTTTTTTATGCCATGTACGAGTGCCATTCATATTTGCTCAACTACACACAGGCCTTTCAATCGGGATCTGGACTGAATGATCTGAAGGCAGCTCGGGTTGGGTTTGAAGCTTGCTGAATGTGAATTGCACTTGCACCAGACTGCTCAATAAGTGAGTTGCCAGCATACATGAAGTAGATTTACTCTACCATAAGTATATGGGGGGGATGCGGGGGGTTGCTCCCGGGAAAGCCACGTGGAATGACAAAGCTTATTGCGGGGACGCGCTTCCGCATCCGAGTCGATCGCGAACTCTCCCCTAATCTTCCACTACAGAATGAGAGACAGAATCTTGGATGCTAGTAAGAGGGTGCCAGCCATAATAGAACATACGCAGGTATCAAATTGACCGATCAATGTTTAGACTTCCCCCGGACCGCGGACCATCGGGTTTACCACCTTGGCTTACGCGCAGGAGAAGTAGCCAATCGCATTGTGCATTTTCAGGATGTAGCCTATTTCCTGAAAATATCTGATATTGAACGCACAGATAACTGTCGGTTCCGCATCCCGCGCGGAAAGTATTGCGAGCTATCTGGACGCGTCCCCAAAACCTTTCAAGTTGTCATCGGAACGGGGTTTCATGACAATCACTGGTCGATTCAAGGGGGTCCCATTGTCCATCCTGAGCGTCGGAATGGGCAGTCCGAATGTTGATTTCTTCATTCGAGAAGTCAGGGAATGTCTGAGCGGCGATATGATCGTGATAAGGTTAGCCGATCACATATCCTATGTGAAAGTGCTGCAGACAGGCTGATTGCTGGTTGCTACTATCAGGCTGGGATCATGCGGCTGTCTCATAGACCTTCCTGTAGGATCTATTGTTATTCCCAAAGCGAGTGTAGCCGTCAGCAGGAACTACGATTTCGATTTCATCTCCGGGTCTTCTCAAGAAAGCCCCTATAGGATCAGTAAACCTGTCGGTATCTCGAACATGGATAGAAATCTAGCAATTTAACTTGTTGTTTCAAGGTATCCGCAAATGAAGAGCTGTATTTGGCGGTTTGTATCTCAGCCTGTCTGTCTTTGAGTGCATGGAAGACTAATTCGAGCTAGGTCACCAAAGCGTTAAACTCTGTCCGCCCAGCTAATTCCTCGACTGAAATCGTTTCAGAGACGGTTAACGCTTCTGCAGATAGGTAAGTTACTCCATAACAACATGTACTCGTTCTTCTTATTTCATGCCCCGAAGCTTCTATTCCTCGCAAGGACGCCAGACGTCATTCCCAGATTATAACGCCAATCTCATCGAAACTCTCCGTTCCTCAGTCAAAGGTCTGGCTACGTTAGAGGTGAAGATATATTTTAATGTATTAAAAGAGCTTGCTGAATTTACCCACAGATGGAAACTTTTCACATATTTCATCTGGCAGCGAGTTGGCAAGGCAGAGGGGAGTCGGCCGTGGTGACCTCGCCCCCGCTCGCCACATCGCCTGTCCTTCCAGAAATACAGGAATCGCCATCCACCCAAAAGCTGCCTCCTGGTCTGTCATCGCTTTACGAAAAGCCCGAGATCAAGGCGGCTGCCGTCCACATGGTCTTCGCTTCTCGTTCATCACAAGATTTCATCGCGCCAGAGCAAGTGGCCGAGTTGGAGGCTTGGAGCGGAGTGGGAGTCCTGGAAGCCTTGAGAGTGTTCCCCATCGCTCCTGAGGTGAGCCCGCCCTCGGTTTCCCTGAACTGCTTCTGACTCTGCATCAGCGTTTGCATCCGGAGCCGGGGAGTGTTTGGGAAATTGTATAGAAGAGTTCTGAAACATTACAAAAAAATCATATTGTTTCGCTCCAAATGACATCCTCTACTCCTATCTCACGCAGCGTATTGGCTTCCTGCTCAGTGACCGAGTCTATTCGGATGCAAGCGATTTTCACAGGACGTGAAGCCTCGTCTGCCTGAATCGCAATCGGGCGACGAAGTGGTTTCATCGGCCTCGCACTCCATGGCGGTATAGTATTACCCCCTGTATTCCTGACCACAACAACGCGACGAAGAGCCTCGATCCCCACATCGCAGCCCAACAGAGAAATAGAGTCCAAACGAGGGCAAAATTTGACGGTAATTCGAGCGGCCGAGTGGGGGTTGACTGCGAAGCCGTTTTGCGCTGCCCCGGTCTCCGCCAGCGCCTCCACCAACTGCAGTATGCCCGAGCAGGTATCGAAAGATAGCAAAGTCAAAGCAGGCATATAGCCCAACATCAAGCGGCCATGCTCTGCGTTGATGAAGAAATGGGATATAGTCAAATGACTGAGGTAGGGCATGCGCGGATCCCTGAAGATGGAGTCCATGCGGGGAAGCTCCGGAAGAGGCATTTCGCCAGTCCTTCGCCGAGGGTCGACGTTGGCTATCTCGACCTTGGAGAGAGTTTGGAACTCAAGTCGCCGGAGGGCTGATTTAAGAGAGTCGTCATCGACGTAATGGACGCTTAGCTCCTGCAAAGCGTCGAGCTGCACCACGCGACGAAGGCTTTTGCGTGACTCGTTGTCGGAACGGCCGAGGTCGAGTCCATCGAGACATACGTCCAGTTTGGTTAGAGCTGGTAGAGAAAAGTATGCTAGAAATCTATGCACGTCTTCGGGGTGGGGATAGCTCCATTCGAGGCTCTGTAGTCGAGGGAGGTCCACTAGGCCTCCAGGCGGGTAATGTCTGTCTGAGATCTCGCCCGGCTCTATGAGTGCAGGACCAGCGTCGATATCAAAGACTGGGATTGTGTCAGATAACAGCAATTTGCGTAACTGAGGCATCAGAGAAAGAAATCTCCTGAGTTCTGACATGCGCATAGCATATCGGCCTGCAACTATCGCGTGATTCATTGATGGTGGGTAGTGTAATTCCAGCGACACGACCGATGAAAGAAAACAAGTAGGTATGTTCAGAAGGGGTACCTGAAGCGTCGTTGAGCTTCGTTAATCAGAGGTATGATGGACTGTAAATCACCTGATGCAGGCACAAATATTGCAATGAGCTGTTGAATCGGTGAGAACTGCCTGACGAGCCAACTTGATATTCTCGTCGCGTGTTCGTGCTTCCCAATAGAGAGCCGTGGAAATAAGGGTTATTGGTTTCAATGGCCAACGTGAGACTGCGAAGGTGGGATAAATCGCAGATTGGGTCATTGACGATATCGACGATCTCCCCCATCGCAATCGCTTTATCACATCGAAAGATGATGGACGCCAGACGAGAAAAGTAGGGTCGAAGCTCAGCTATAACGTGCGACGCTGCATTGTCGGGTTTTCTGTGATTATGGATGTCGCGGAGTGGTGGTTGTAGCACCAGTGAAAGATAATGGTTCTTGGCGCGCTGCAAAAATGTTGCGAGTGCTTGTCTGCTGAAATCGGTGCTGCTATGTGATATGCATGACCATAGACGTGACGTGACCAAGCATATGTCCCGCCATCTACTAGATACATGAGAAAGAGTTACTGGGGGTCTGTGGTACAAGGTGCTTGCTTCCTGGTGTGCCTCGAGCAGAGACTCTGAGTGCAAGACGAAGATATGGGCCAAGATTTCGGTTGGCAGCCAGTTAATTGGGCTCTTTTCTGCTCGTAAATTGTTCCTTTGCTCCAAGAGAGCACCTTTGTCGGAGGACAGGGAGTTCTGCAGTTGGATCAAACCTTCTAGTAAACGAGCAACATCGCGTTCACGCTGTTCCACTTTGTATACCTGCTCTGTCGTAAGGTTAGTAATGTTTCAAACCGCCTTTCAAAGCACGCAATACCATCAATAACCGCGATTTCACTGTCGATGGCTTTCGAGCTTCGTCGTGGCATGATAGTAGGCGAAAGATGGTGGTAGTGGTGGAAGGTGTGCATGCAGCGGGAGGCAGCGGAAGCTTAAGACTCTCAAAACGTTAAAGTTTGGGGCCGAAGTGACGGCGAGACCTGCGCCGCGGCGGATCGATCGGTGCCGTTCCACCAAATTTTACATTAATGAAGACCACACCTCAAACTAGCCAAGTCTATTGCTATCTTCGCGAGCAAGAAACCCTTTCTGGTGTGTTGCGTTCTCCCTCAGTGAACCTCGATGCTCCCGTTATGTAGTGAGGCCTAGACTGTACTTGGATCATTACGTTTTCTGAGTTCAAGCGTGATCATAGCTGTGACGAGTGCGAAATCTTCTAGACTTCATACTCCACATGCGGGTATAAAAGGCGGACTTTCTGAAATCGACTTCTTGATAAGAACGTTGACGTCCATCTCCCTCAATGATCACTGCGGCTGTCATATTGGGGCTACTGCTCCTGGCCCCAGCGATATGGTTCCAAAGCGACTTGCTGTCAGGCTATGTCAGAAACATTCCTTGGTTCCTAAACACCAAACACTCTCTTGACACATCTAGCTGTCCAGGTACGAGCTACGTTCAGGTTAAGGGATCCGTTGCATATTGATATTCAAACACATGTTAGGCTACACCCTGAGCTCTCTTTCTGAAACCTATTCCGGCTTAACAGCGCAACTGAGTCTTTCTGGAAACGCTTGCAACGCATTTGGACACGATATCGCGAACCTCACAATCGATGTGAAATACGAGACTGAGACGAGGTAATCCCTATATTCTGCTCATGAACTATCGTTCACGCGTGAAAAGGCTGCACGTCAATATCTTTGACACTGACCAGCGACAGTTCATCATCCCCGAGTCCGTGATCAAGCGCCCCGAGTCTCCTTCAGCGTCCTATGCACAGTCCTCGGATCTTGAATTCAATTACGATGCATCACCCTTTGCTTTCTGGATAACTCGGCGCTCCGAAGCTCATGGGACCCCGATCTTTGATACTCGTGACCACTCTGTGCCATTTGTCTTTGAAGACCGTTACTTGCAAGCGAGTCCACATTCATCAATCCTCTTTACTAGATCCACTCTAATACAGGAAAAATAGGTTGCATCTATCCTTCCGCTTGACACCAACATCTACGGCCTCGGGGAAGTAGTATCCAGCAGTGGTTTCAGGCGTGATATGGGCTCAAATGGAAGTGATGGAACTATACAGACAATGTGGACTAGAGACGACGCGGACCCTCTCGATGAGAACATGTTAGTGATGGACTGCATACATCAAATGGAAGCTCACGACCTCTTGCAGATACGGCTCTCACCCGGTGTATATGGAACATCGATTCGACGAGAAGACTCAGAAATCCCAGTCTCATGGCGTGTTTTTGCTCAGGTATGACTGTATCATGTGCTGTGAGCTCCACCATAGCTGACGATGGCATAGCGCTGCTGGTGCCGACATACTGCTTTCTACTCCTCCGGGAGCTAAAAACTCCCGCATCGAATATCGACTCCTTGGCGGTACTCTGGATTTCTACTTCTTTTCTGGACCTACCCCGCAGAAGGTGATTGAACAGTACGGAGCCGTAGTCGGACTACCTGGTTGGCAACCAGCTTGGGCGTTTGGTTTCCAGCTCTGCCGGTGCGTACCTGCATACATTCTGTTAATGCCCCTCATTTTTCCTCTGAAGTTGGGGATATCATAATATCGACGAGACTCGGGAAACAGTTCGTAGGATGCGCGAAGCCAGTGTACCATTGGAAGGTGCGCGCAGTATGCCTTGTGTCGATTGCTGAGATTAAGTGCTCTACACAGTCATCTGGAACGACATTGACCTCTACCGTGAGTGATCATTTTAAGCATTTTTGGTTGCTTGACCTTGGCAGATGGTTTTAGACGACGTTCGTGATTTCACCACTGACCCAACTAGTTTTCCGGGTGATGAGATGCGGGCGTTTATCCGCGAGCTTGTATGTGATAATCATACATTTTGGTAATATACTGATCACAATTACATGATAGAAATCCAATCATCAACATTGTGCGTTGGGACAACATCCTTCCCTCACTGAGTCATAAATCTATTTCTTCGCAGACATCCCCATTCTTGACGGCGCGATCGCTCACCAGGTCAACGACACGGATGTTGTGAGTAACAACATATCAGGGATGCGACGCATGCTCATTGAACACAGTATGATCCATATACAAGTGGAGTCGAGAAGTACGTCCAATTAAGGTTGAATGATGTGGAGGTCTAAATAAGTATTCTATCAGGGGAGTGTTCATCATGAATCCTGATGGAAGCGAGCATATCGGACAAGTTTGGCCCGGTTTCACGGTTCGTCAACTGTCAGTAGTGTTTCTGCTGCGCTCCCCTGACGCCTGCCATTGACAGGTCTTTCCGGATTGGTTTGGCGAACATACACAGGCGTGGTGGACCGATGCCTTGACTAACTGGAGTCAGCATGGCGTTGAATTTTCTGGAATATGGCTCGACATGAACGAAGCCTCGTCCTTCTGTGAAGGGTCATGGTAAGCGGTCTATCACGCCAATATTGGCGTCGAGAAACATATCAATGGACATAGTGGAACAGGAGCAAATTTATCAGACTCGAAACTGCCGTTTTTGCTTCCGGGAGCACCAGGTTAGTCCAATTCCTATTGCATGTTACGATTCATTTCTGACTGCTTTGCAAAGGCAACCCTATTTCTGGTTATCCTGAGTGGTTCGTGCCTCATCTCCGAAAAATGCAGCTAATCAACTTTGGATATATCTAGCTACAACTCTACCGTCTCAGGCCCAAGTGGTAACATCACGGTGGACGGCATCTCCACGCATGCATGTGATGATGGTTACCAGCCCAAAGTCAAGAGGCGTGTTTTCTCGGTTGAATCAGGTGCAGACGCAGATGAACCACCATACTCCATTCATAACGGTCAGTGCTTCATTCGTGTTCAAACTCATATTCGACCTAAACGTGTAATATTAGGCAACGGCAAACTCTCTGCACGGGGCTTGGCTTCTAATGGCGTCCATGCTGGGGGTTTAACGGAGCTCGATGTGCATAACCTGTGGGGCATGATGTCGTCAAAAGCTACGCATGTAGCTATGGGGAGCATCTTACCAGGCGAACGTCAATTCATGATTAGTCGAGCTACATTCCCCAGCTCTGGTCGCTACACTGGTCATTGGGTATGTGGCAAACTATCGCATTATGGAAATAATATTGATTGTTCTCAATCACAGCTCGGGGACAATTTCAGGTATATTGTCACTCGAATTCGTATGACTGCGAGCTAACAATCTTTAGTCTTTGGCAATACATGCATTACGACATCCAAGGGATTTTACAATTCCAAATATTCCAAGTTCCGTTTGTCGGAGCTGACACTTGTGGATTCAGTGAGTTTCTTTCTCGTCCACTACTCTGACCCAAATCCACATCTCACGATACGTATCAAGTTGGTAATACAGATGAAGAGCTCTGCAATCGCTGGATGCAACTGTCCGCGTTCGCTCCCTTTTATCGGAATCACAACATCAAAGCAGCCATCGGGCAGGAACCATACAGGTGGGACAGCGTCGCCAGTGCCTCCCGCAATGCTATGGCAATTCGTTACGCTCTTCTGCCTTATTGGGTGGGTGACTACTCAGCGTTTTTTCACTGTTACTTGATGTATGCTGGATTTACGGATTTAGTACACGCTGTTTGCGAATGCTTCAACTATTGGGACGCCGCCAGTTCGCGCGTTGTTCTTCGAATTCCCAGATGAACCCGAGCTCTTCGCTGTCGATCGCCAATTTCTCGTCGGACGTGACATTCTTGTTACACCCGTCCTGACACCAGGCGCAGAGTCTGTCGACGGTGAGCTCAAATCATTTCCCCTTGGTTGAAAATTTTCTTACATGGCAAAATAGGCATTTTCCCAGGAAGAAACAGTGTTATTTGGCGTGACTGGTACACGCACGGGATCGTCGACACTAACTCCGGCTCGTACACCACTCTCGCTGCACCCCTCGGACATATCAACGTACACATCCGTGAAGGATCTGCTATCCTTCTCCACGCGCAGCCAGCATACACTATAGCGGAGACACGCGAGGGTCCTTACTCCCTCCTCATCTCACTTTCCGCCGAAGGGCGTGCATTTGGGACTGCGTACATCGATGATGGCATCAGCAGCCCACCGGGTCCCAACAAAATCCTGACCTTCAGTGTGCTCGATGGTCAGGCACGGATACACGCTGATGGGCCGTTTGATGTGGCCCAGAAGCTGCAGGAGATTGCTGTCTTGGGAGTGGGTAGAAAGCCTACAAAGGTTTTATTAGAGGGCAAAGCGACCAAGAACTGGATGTATATTGAGCGTACCCAGGAACTGATAGCAAACGGCGTTGACGGAGATTTGAACCGCCCGTTATCTCTTGTTTGGTTGTAGAGCAGATTACATTCTTACCAGACACGACGCGCCTTCTTCATTTCTCTCTACGATTTCATCAAAATTGAATCCCTGTTTCATTTCCGAAAGGCAGCTTCCGAGCGTACAACACGTGTCAGGGTCTCAATCACTCTTGAAATGAACGGAATTTTCAATAAAAGTAATAATCGATTAGATGGGATTTACTTCGTCGATACAGGCTCAATGGCAGGTAAACGAAAAGTCCTAGCAGAACAACGTAGATACAGATATCCCCTATCTTAAGAATGGTTGACTCTGGAATGACATTAAACCTCTGTAGCACATGAAATGAAATGAAACTCACTGTATGAAGAACTGCTGATTCGCAGCAACACAGATCCCACCATGGGCATTCTGCGTTGCCTGGCAGTTATTGGCAACATACCCTGTAACGCCGGCCTAAATTATCAATCAAGTCAGCTTCAATACTGTATAGAGCGAGATAACAAATACTTACCCAATCACTGTAGCAGTACTCAATGCTGCTCGTGTCCTGATTGACTATGGTCGAGTTGCAGGTCGAGTACCGCAGCCTGACGAAGTTCGTTGTCGCGTTGCTTGCCTTTCCAATCGTGAACAACGGGCCTATTCCACGAAAGTAAAATCAGTGGGAATCCCTTTCGACGAAGTCCAGCGGCGTAGCACTCACCAGTATTCTGCCCCTCGAATAAGAGAGCATCAGCGATTACCTGGCAGTCATTCGGATCGGGCCCGCCACCAGAGGGGGTGTAGCAGTTGGTAGTGCAACTGGCACCGCACTCGTTCGTCACGCGTTTCTCCACACTGGAAACAGTGTTATTGGCGAATGTGCTCGCGCAGGAGTAGTACTCGGCGAGAACGTCTTGGTTGGGGCCAATGTACGTGTTTTCCAGCAACTCTTTGCCTGCACAGTCTGGGACGGAGTAGAGGGTTAGCTATCACTAGGGAGCGGGTGGATACGGACGCACTGTCTGGAGTCAGAGGACTGGCAAAGCTGGTAGCGAGGAAAGTGGCGAATGCAGCAGCTGAGTAGAGGAGTCTCATGGTGGGCTGGGATAGTGAATTTAGCGAGAACTTCCGAAGAGCTTTTATATGTTCTGGGTAACCATCTAAAAGCCAGAGACGGCCATGAGTAGGCCGCACATTCAACTGGTTCAGGCAAAGACAGTGGCACAAAGTCGGAAAGATATCATCATTAGACCATGGAAACAGTGATTATTGGCTGAAAACGGGGTTTTCAGTCCGAATGTTGAGAGGCCTTAACGAAGAAGCGAGAGTGTGCACATGTCAAGGTCACAGATGACCGAAGGCTTGACAGGAGCCACATAAGGAGAAGCACAGCAATTTCTGCGGGAGAGTTGCCGTATAGCCGATTTTGCAAGATGGAAAAATATCAAAATTACCACGAGTCAGACTCGGAGGAGGCAGTTCAATTGGGTTTTTAGAGCCTTCAGAGAGCGAGGTGATGAT
This sequence comes from Athelia psychrophila, assembly GCA_001630335.1. Classification (NCBI taxonomy): domain Eukaryota; kingdom Fungi; phylum Basidiomycota; class Agaricomycetes; order Atheliales; family Atheliaceae; genus Athelia; species Athelia psychrophila. Next base: position 432,422 of record KV417487.1, on the reverse strand, counting down.
GTTTTAAAATCAGCGGTGGAGTTGCGCGCGGCTCTCTGTGGTTTTGAGGTGTTTTGACGCTCTGGACTAGTAAATCGCGAAATCTGGCGTGGTATAGAAACATTCGATGGGATTTGCTGGATGCGGTGGCATGAAGCGTGTGATATTGCTGCAAGGGGGGGGGGGGGGGGGGAAGTGCCCCACTCGGAGCAAGCTCGAAAGCGGATGAGGCGGGGAATGATATTTCCATTCCCGGACCTTTTATATTGATTTACTCCCAACACGCCCCTGCCATGAGCCAAACCTGGCGACAATGTCTCGCAACAAACACGAGTTTGATGCTATATATCGCACATTATCAAAGCCGTCTGCCCACCTCCTTCTTTCCAACCCCCGCGCGTCAAACCACTGTGTTCGCAGGCCGAACAACACCCGAACCCTGACAAAATCCTGATCGCGACTGTCATGAAGGCTACTGGTGCTCTTGTTGCCACGCTCCTGTTTTTTGTTCCAGCTGTCATCGGCCATGGCTATGTCAGTATCCTCGGAGTTGACGGGACATCATCTTTCAACGGCGATGAACCCACCGAAGACGGCCAGTCCACGCAGCCAAGCGCCATCAGACGAATCAGTAAAATCGATCCAGTCAAAGGCGCCTCAAACCCCTTCGTCAATTGCGGGCAGAACGCGACTGCCGCTACGCTGGTAGCACCCACGAATGCCGGTGATTCTCTGACGTTCCAATGGGAAGCTGGCGGAGGCGAAGGCGTAAGCGACATGCGTTTATCCACGTATCCGGTCATTGTCACTTACGCCCGTCTCTCATAGTGGCCTCACGACATGGGTCCGCTGATGTTCTATCTTGCTAATTGTGGCGATACCACATGCGACCAATTTGATTCCACCACCGCGCAATGGTTCAAGATTGCCCAGATTGGGTTGATGAGTGACGAAGTAACGTGGTACCAGCAAAACTTAAGTGCGTCTCCGTCTTCTCGGTTTCGTGCTGTAACAGCCATCACTAATGCAAGCTGCTTGTAGTGGCTGGCGGACCAGCGAATGTCACCATCCCATCCAACATCGCCCCAGGAAACTACATTATCCGGCATGAGATCATCGCCCTCCACCTCTCGAACGAGATGGGCGGTGCAGAGTTCTATCCATCCTGCAGCCAGCTCAACATATCTGGCTCAGGCACCGGGGCACCTACATCGAGCGAACTTGTGTCACTTCCAGGGGCGTACGCAGACAATGATCCTGGCATTTACGTGCCCGATGTACGTTGTTTCTATTTCACATTGTAAAGGGCATGAACGCTTACTCCTGTGATACCACAGATATTCAACGGCCCCATGTCAAACTATACCTTCCCTGGGCCTGCCATAGCGGCCTTTATATCTGGCAGCACCAGCACCACCTCTGCCGCGGGCTCCCCTAGCAGTACCGCGGCCAAGTCCAGCACGGCAGCCAAGTCCACTGGCACGTCGAAGAAAGCAAGCTCTACAAAGACTTCCCCGAGCGCGCCCACCAGCACCAGCACCAGCACTATCCCTAGCACCGGGAATGCAGCAGCCAAGTGTCGGCTCGTACAGCAGCCCGGCCCGCTCACGCGCCGCCACTTCACCCAGGCGATGCGGCGTTTGTTGGGCTTCGAGTCGCACTGAGCAAGTCGAGATGTGGGGGAATGTATGGGAGTGTATTATCATGATCCGATTATAATGGATATCCAACGTATGTATCGTTATCATTTATTGAAGAGTTTATCGTCGCTGTTCAGGCACCGTTATGCTCGATTGCTTGATTTCAAAGCTCAGAAGTTGGAAGTCTAGTTCAAGCATCAGTTACAGCAACTACTGTGGCTCAAGCTGATGAAACTCAGTGCGTCATGCTGTAGTGAATATTCTAAGTCCCTGTCAAGCAACACATCTGCTCAACATTGCGCAGTTCGAGTGAAGAAGCCTCACAGTAGCAGGCCGACTTAAGTGCGTGTCCGTCCCCCTGGCCCCGTGCTGTAAAAGCTTGTAAAAGCCGTCCCTAAGTTAGAGTTGGTCTTAGTGGCCGGCGGACCAGTCGAGATCCCACTGCTATCAAACATCGCCCGGGAACTACACCCACCAGATAACTAGTCTTCCGATGGGGCACCATGGCTCAGGAGCATTTCGTGGGCTTCTCGCACTGGCGTTCCAAAGGTATGTCGTCTCATTTCGTAGGGACCTCGAATGATCATTTAAACTTTCGATACTTACTTGCTCAGATCTTCAATAGATGATCCTTGACTCTTTACCCTTTTCTCAGGCCTGCTGTAGGAGCATTCTCCGATTACTGCCGCTCAGCCCCTGGCAACACCACTACTTCCAGCAGTTGACCAGAGGCCGGCATTCGCACTTCGAAAAGCTCTGGCCACTCAAAGACCCGCTGCGACCTGCCTACTGGCACCAACCAGCGGCAACAGATCGTGACCAGCCAACTGTCATATCGTACAGCAAACAACTCCATTCATACGCTGTCAAGGTCTCACTCGAGCTGAGTGGCATGGGTTTCAAGTCAATTTGACCGAGCTCGTTGACGTGGGGGTGGTACCATATGCATGTGAGAGATGTCATTCTTTGATTTTGTAAATTGTACAGTATCGTTATCGTTCATCTCATCGAGCGCGCTCGCTGCCTCGGGCAGATTCTCAACCTCAAGAGTGGACCGTGCATCAGCTACAGCAACTAATGCTACTGCCACCCCTTTGCTCAAGCTGTGCTCGATGTTCACAGTCCGTGGAGAGAGGACGTTCATTCATCCGACCAACATCAACAACTTTGGTAGTGTAATGGATCTTAGGCATGTTTCACGATGTCTCATACACCCACAGCTACAGCAACTCTCGGTGGCTCAAGTTGCCAACTTTCCTTCCATTTTGGCTGTGCTCAAGAGTCAATATCCCTGTCAAGCATACCAGATCTCCGCGTGACGGAAATCAGGTCCATCGGCATACGAGCCAATTGGCCAGTGTAAAATTGGCGATACGCAGCTGATGGGCAAGTAGCTGCGTGTACCAGTACTTCTCCCCGTCACTGCATACATGCGGTTACGAGCCTAACTATTTGCCTCACTCGCGGCATCTGCTGCTGCCGCTGCTGACATTTACTGCGATCTGGAGAGATCTTGAGATTACGTATAGCCACCGATCTTATCCTGAAGGCTGTTCAGTAAGACATGATATTTTACAGGATGTTTTGCCAATTGACCGAACCCTTCCTCGGTTATTATCTCAGAGGAGAATTGTGAGTCGTGATTCTCCATGCGGTGCAGGCGGAAATTCGTCATTTGTGGTAGCATCGACCCCGAATGACTGGCATCGACTGTGGCGGGAACAAAAGGTCTTCCTTCTCGAGCCACATCCGCGCTGCCTAGCCTTCAGCCTCCGCGCAGTCTCCCCACGAGCATAGCTTGCTCATTCGCCAGGCTGTTAAACTCTGATCTTTTACGACTCAGTGCAATGTGACAACAACTCACGAGAGATGGTTGTTGACTGTTTTTTTAGCGATGGGGAACCGCAATCCGCAATCCGCAATCAAGCATCAAATTACTTACAGCTCGTGGCGCCCATAAATTCAGCTGCGATCTTCTCGACATATTATTTCTAGCACCCCCTCGACGATCAGTTTTAAATGTCACATAATCACCCGTCTTTCTCCTACTACCATCAATCGCCCGGCGACCAGGAGAGCTATCAACAATGGGCCATCCAGAACCAGCTGAACAATGGCCAAGGCCCCTCTGGCCATGGGGCAACCACTTCGCAGATGCCGCCTGCGGGATATCGCCCCACAGCTGGAGGTCACGGCGCGGCCTTTGCAAGTTCCACGTCTGCTGCTGCGCCCCAGAGTCACCAGTCGGTGTGGAATAGCCGAACGTATCAGCCACATCGACTAGACACTCCTGCGGGCACCGCGCAGTATACGCAGTCGCAGTCATTTCAGAGCGGCCCGGAATACTTAGCGCATTCGAGTGGATCGCAATTTGTATCGGGCACCACGGGCCCAGGAAAGGGGACGCAAAACCAGTCAAGGCATACCGGCATCGGTACGGGTGAACCTTCGGGAACGGGCACGGGCACGTCGCCCTCCTCGGAACTGAAGATATATCCGTTCGGCACCGAGCCACCCCGACTGCGCATCATTCAGGCCTGTCAGAAGTGTCGGACGCGAAAAGCCAAGGTGCGTTCCGTGCGATGAAGTGCACGCGTGTGCCAAATGCTTAAACGCGGCCGAATGTAGTGCAGTGGTGGCAGCCCGTGCGAGCGATGTGCGTCGAAACGCCTCTCCTGTGAGTATGCTGCGGAACCAAGGAGGGGGTCTACGTGAGTTTTCGTGCATGCATGACCCTCGGATACTGATAACAGAGTAACAGCAGCCCAAATCCATCGCCGAGACCTGGTTCTCCTCCTCCAAATCAGCCGCGGAGCGGTGGCCACAACTCGTATTCATGGCCCTCAGCGTCTCAAAGTTACGGAGAGGCTCAGTTTGCTGAATTCACCGGCGGCGCAAATTATAGCAATACCAAGTCAGTTGCTGTGTACTGTTACATTGTTATGATGGCTGATGTATTTCGTTTCCCAGTTCCACACTGCAGCCTCCGCAGTTCGATTCGTACCACTATGGCGCCACACCACATTGGGGGTGATTGAGGGTGATCTCAGAGCTCCTACATAGATATTGATTGCTCGATGCAGCGGACTCTGCTCGTCAGAGAAGGACATCGTTTATAGTTTGACATCTACTTTATTGATATTGTGGGCCTCGGGGGCCCCTCCTGGACATTATGTATATATTTCAATTGGATATGCTGGTTAGCCACTCCGAATTGGCACGGCATTTGTGTTTCGGGAAGGCAAAGTCACTGTTAAATTCTGTTTTAACGAGAGAAGCACTATCAGTTTATGATCATGTTTTAATACATCACGCCTGTGATGTTCAGCTCATTCAAATTAGTACTCAGCCTACCTGCAATTGAGTTTTAGCGGGTCCAAATGCTATGAGGTAGCACAACCGTATAGCGGCTAGCTACCCGGATCATTTACGCCACCGGTCAAGTGCACCGTGACACAGCCTCCAACTAGTCCTGCTTGAGCCACAGCTTGAGCTTCACCCAAGCTACTTCAGCCTCGCTCAATGTCTTATCGTCTTGAATAGTACGCGTCGCAAATTCACTACATCTTTCGTTTCCCGAGTCTGCTCCTCTCGCCTCACAGTGAAATTGTATGAGTCGTGAATATGGGAGAGTTTCGAGAAGTTTGGTTACGCGATCGATATCGTGAAGGCTTTCATTTGATGGCGGTTACTGCCCATGCATGCCATGCCCGCATATCATGCCATATACTTAAATGAACGCACCCACAATGCTCCCAATCAACCATCTCCCCTTTTCATATCATGTTCTTCAGGTTCTCCGTTGCGCTTGCCGCGCTCTGCGCGGTGAAGCAGGGCGTGGCTTCTGTAACCTCGGATCCTAGTGCAATTAGCGGCAAATCATTCGATTATATCATTGTAGGCCTTCTCTTCTACACATCACCCGAGGCAGAGCGCATTTGCTGACAAAATGTCTGTTAGGTTGGCGCGGGGCTCACAGGGACCACAGTCGCGTCTCGCCTAACGGAGAACCCCAACATCACAGTTCTGCTGATCGAGGCGGGCAATGACGATAGGACCAACCCCGAAGTGTATAATCTCTACAAGTACAGTGCTGCTTTTAACACTGCGATGGACTGGGCATGGTCAGCAGAAGCAGGGAAAACGGTTCATGGGTGAGCAGTCCCTTCGCTGCAGCTGCTATTTGCCCTGCGCTGACATGGTATACATTGGAAAGAGGGAAAACACTGGGCGGCAGCTCCTCAATCAATGGCGGTGCATGGACAAGAGGAATGGCGGCGCAGTACGACGCGTGGTCTACCTTACTCGAGCCTTCCGAAGCGAGCGTTGGATGGAACTGGCAGGGCATCTGGACTTACATGAAGAAGGTACGTCTCTTCCGGCTTCCCTTCTGTCATATGTGCTTCGAATGCTAAGACGCTCATAATGTTTTTAAACTCCTGATTGCAGGCCGAAACATTCTCCGCCCCGAACGCGGGTCAGATCGCCAAAGGCGCCAACTCCATCGCCTCCTACCACGGCACCTCCGGCCCCGTGCAGGTCACCTTCCCCGACCTCATGTTCGGCGGTCCTGAACAGCCTGCTTTCATCAATTCCATTGTGAAAGCGACTGGCATCAACCACTCCGCGGACGGGAATGGCGGGAATGCTAATTGTGTGTACATGACCCCAGTGGTGCGCTTGCGTTCTTCACCCCCTTTCATATGCATATGTATACTTGGGCTGATATTCTTCTGTTTATGAAGTCGATGAACTGGCATGATTCAGATTACCGATCTTCCGCTGCCACAGCCTACCTTTCGCCCGTTGAGAACACTCGGACGAATTGGATCACGCTAACTGGTCATGTGGTGGGTTATAGCTCAAAATCTCTTCTTTGATCTGATATTGACGAGATGCGCATGCACACAGGTTACCCAAATCAACTGGTCTAACTCCACTCAAGGAGGCGCACTCGTCGCTGCCGGTGTTATATTTGCGCCTTCGGGTGGAGGCTCGTATAGACATACAGTCACCGCCAACCGCGAGGTCATCCTTGCAGCTGGTGCTATCCAGGTATGCGTCCTCTCGAACTTCACCTCTATCTCCCCGTCTCACTCCCGGCGCAGACACCAGCGCTGCTGCAGCTCTCCGGCATTGGCGATAGCGCCACACTTTCTCCTCTCGGCATCACAACTAGGGTCAACCTCAAGACCGTCGGCAAGAACCTCCAGGAGCAGACAATGAACTCCCTCGGTGCAGGGGGCAACTTCAACCCCGCCGGCTCCGGCCCCTCGGACGCTATCGCGTATCCGAACATCCACCAAGTCTTCGGTTCTAAAGCTGCCAGTCAAATTGCGACTATCCAGAGCTCGTTGTCGTCTTGGGCGGCTTCGCAGTCGCACAATGCGCTGAGTGCAAGCGCGCTGCAGCAGGTGTTTGAGGTGCAGGCGAATTTGATCGTCAATGAGAGTGGTGAGTGCGATGTTTGGCGGTGGTAGGCTATGTGCTGACGGCTTTGAAGCGCCGATTGTGGAGCTGTTCTATGATACGGGATACCCAGCGTGAGTCCAAGATGTGCATATCGGGGTATTTTGCTGACTGGAAATGTAGTGCCATTGGTATCGACATGTGGCAGCTCTTACCCTTCAGCCGGGGGAATGTTAGCATCACAGTGCGTATTCCCATGTCTATCAAGCGCACAATGCAGTACAGTAAACACCTCCTCTACAGAGCACGAATCCATTCACAAAACCCAGCGTGCACGTCAACTACTTCAGCGTCCCGTGGGACCTCACCGTCCAAATTGGCGGTGCCCGTCTATCCCGAGCAATATTCAACACCTCCCCACTGAAGTGAGTATATATTTCCCTCTTTCAAACAGTTATCATATGCTGATTCAGAAATAGCAAACTGTCGACGGGCGAGACAATCCCGGGGCTCAAGAGTGTTCCAAACAACGGCGTGAACGGCACGGACGCGGACTGGAAGAAGTGGATTACCGCGCCGAGCCCCAACGGTTTCTCGAGCGTGTCGCATCCCATCGGTACTGCGGCGATGATGAAGCGCAGCCTCGGGGGTGTTGTGGACGCACAGTTGGTGGTGTACAACACGACGAACGTGCGCGTGGTGGACGCGTCCATTCTCCCGATGCAGCTCAGCGCACATCTGCAGAGCACGCTGTATGGTGTTGCGGAGAAGGCAGCGGATCTGATCAAGGCGGCACAGACGTCTACCCAAGTGGAGGTGAAGGCGCAGTCAGCCATAGTAGAAATGGACGTGAAAACGGGAGCATCAGGGCATCACAAGTTCTCTACTGGCCATCACGTCTGAACCACTGCTTCACTACATTTTCATTGATTTTGTCGGACACTCCCTACTAGTACTAACTTTTATCCACTGTCATTTCTCAGACACTTTTTACCTGCTATCGTTTCTCGGACACTGCCTTTGCTAGTATATCAAATCGTTACATTGCCTAGCGTGGCTCAATATAATACCGTGTACACCCCAGCAATGTGTCTGTGTGTGCCCAGACACCAAGATGATGATATACATATTATAATCAGTCATTACAACACTCATTTACATAACCCTCTAGCCCAAGACACATACTCAATCCCAGTCGTCGCTTGCGTCTGGGTCCTTGTACGATGCTGCCTCCCTATCCAAGCTCATCAGCCGCGAATACTCCAACATGAGCCGAAACATATAAGCCGTCAAATCCTCTCTCCTCCAATACGCTTTCGCCCACTCTCTCCCCGCGCTCGCAATCTTCTCTGCCAAATCGTCATGCCCATTGTCGCCATTCAAATCCCCACGGAAGAACGCAAGCACGTCGTACAAATCAGAATAGTCCAGCTGGATCGGGATGTAGTGCACATATTCCTGCAGCCTTCCCGCGAACCACTCTGGGTAAATCGTGCTCTTGAAGATCAACGAGCGCGAGACCATGAGGCGCTTGAAGCGCGAGCTCCACCCGTGCCCGTCCGTGTCGAAGACGTACTTATACAACCCCGCCTCAGCCTTCCCCATCATCTCCCCACTGAACCGGTACTCTTCCTTCATAATCGCACACGTCGCCTCCGCGCAGCTGTTCGGCTTCCCCGCGAACACTACATCCATCATCGCCGGGTTCGCCCGCGCCTTCTTCCACTCCTCCGGCTCGCCCACGCGCTCGTCGCGTGTGGCGCGCGGGGGGAGGATGGAGACGGTGCCCGCGCGCGCGTTGGCCATGTCGACGAGCCGGATGCGCTGCTGCGGCCGCCAGCGCGTGCCGTCGTCGTGCCACACCCCCGTGCTCGTCCCGCGCCACAGCAGGCGCTCCTCGTCCTTCTCTCCCCAGGGCACGTCTTCGTCCTCGTTCGTGTCCTCGACCCAGTTGATGGGCGTCGCCGGGACGATGTCGTGGTGCATTGGCGTGCTTGAGTAGGAAAACTGGGGGATGAGTAGCTGGTCCGGGATCGGCCCCTCGTTGAACGCAAGGTATTGGCCGGAGTGATGCAGGAGCGTGGGGTGCTGGCACGGATCCATCGCTTTTACGTGGTCATAGATGAATGTTTTCTTCTTTGGGGGTGGAGGTGGTCTGTCTAAATTGAATGGCGTTTGGCGCGCGGGGGACTTGGGGTCACAGGCGGCGAGCCACCCATTCAGCTTCACTTCTGGTAGTTTCGATACGTCGACATCTGCATGTCGTCCAAACCCCATCGTTAGTCACCTCGCAATCACGCGCGGTAAGCCGGGAAGCGAAAGACGCACATTTCCGCACGGCAGCCGCCTTCACCATTTGCGTTCTTACCTCCCAATCCGTGAATAAATTCGGATTATCATGCGGGCTGAACACCGCCCTAAACGGCGGTATGAACTCCTGCACCTCCTTCAGCGTATCTATCATCTCCCACGCCTGGCTCCGGTGCGCCTTGTCCGACGTCCCCTCGCCGTGATAGCTGAAGCTCACTTTCAAGAGGGACAGTGGATCGGCGATGCGGTCCTTGCCAATAGTGTAGGAGTCGAGGTGGGACTCGTGCTGGGACTGCATGAGCTTGAGGTCGACAGGATCAATGCCCCAAAAGGGCTCGAGGTCGCGGTAGATCTGGTCATACTCATCCGGCAATTGCACATTGTGCTTCTCGCACCAGTACCACCTGAAAAAACAGCAAAATATAATTAGTTAACATCAATGCAGATAACATTGACAACAAGACACCACCTACCAGTGATCAAACCCCTTCGGCGGCACACGCTTATGTCTTCTCTTATACTCTCTCACCGCCTCCTGGAGCGTCTTACTCTGCCTTTTAAGCTTTACATCCCACTTGGCCTCACCACGCTCTATAAGCTCGAAGAGCGGGTGCCGGCCGTCGGTGCTGACTTCCATGAGGCCGTTGGCGCGGAAGATGTGCTGGCGCGTCGGCTTCCCCGATCCCTTGTTTCTTTTCTGGCCCGCATTATTATATGTGGGCTCGGGTTCATTCAGGAGTGTTTGGGGCTGCTCTACCACGACGGTGACGGTTTTGACAGCGGTAAAGGGAGACGCAGAGGACAGGGGCGAAGAGGATAGGGCGTCAGTGATGGCATCTTTGAAGAAGGCGACGAAGACGAGGGCGGTGGCAAAGCAAGGGACTACGACCATGCGGCGCATGCGGCGGCGGGATACCATCGCGGCGGGTCGTTATTCGTGGGGGTAGCGGGATAGTGGTTGGACTTGGGATGGTGTGGGCACGTTCAACAGTTGACATGAAGAGAAGTCCAAGCTCGCTATAGGTACGCGTTGGGGCGTCTTTTATGGTTGGAAATATGATCAATACATTTGAACAGAATGGACACCAAAGAATGACAAACCTAGGTCCTCGACCTGAGGCGGCGTATCTGTGGACAAGCGGGTGCAGGGGAGAGAGTTCGAGCTCGTTGCAAAATCCAAATGCAACGCGTTTGGCTATTATAAAAATTGGAAATGTTCAGCAAACTGGTATAGATAGTAAACCAGGGCACATATGCGCGTACCTCTGCCGTGGGGGGAAGGGGGGATCAAAACGATCGAGGTTACTACGCGCCCAATCTTCAAATTGAATCACCGTAGTCCCCAATATTCCACTCAACGCCGGGTATAAAATGGAGGCCAAGTTGGGGCGAGGAGATCTGGGGAGCACAAGAGCCAAGAGTACAAGAGTTTCTCTGCAAAGAAGGTAGCCATAGCATAAACGCTAAACAGGCACAACCCTGCAAAACTGTCACTGTGTCAGTGTCAACCGTCTGTCAAGCCTTGACTAAGTTCCGAGGACGCGCCCCCAATTTAATCTTTTTTACTGCCGACCTCAGAGCCCTTCTCAACTACACGGCCACCATGCTGCTGGCTCGCTGGAGGACCAGACACGACTGCGATTTCTGGAGTAAACCGCTACCGTGCATACTCGCCAAGGCCGAACAAGTCAGTTAACGGTGACACGCTGTGATCTGACGTGAATTTCAATCAGAATGACAACCTCGCTACCTCTTGGCTCTTGAGCGCTTGACCCTGTGATCCATACGGATACACGACCGACACTTCACCGAGCACAGTTATGAGGCAGCACTTATCTTGGCTTTTCGTCTTCGACGCAGGATTGTCAAGATGTCCAGGTCGTATAAGACGTGGCCGCCGCCGCTGGATTCCAAGAAGTGCAACGCTGAGGGAAGTCCTTTCCTGCGCCTTCGATACCAATGTAATACTAATAGGCGTCGACATAAATTGCTCGTAAATGGTCCGGGACATAAGGGCAACACATAGCAATTACAAGGTGATACACCGAACGGGCCGGGAAGCAGAACTCCGAATTGCGGTATGTCCCCCTCTCCCTCTCTTTCCTCAAATATTTTCAGACAACTGTCTCTGGTGAATGGCAGCAGCTCGACTTGGCGATCCAAAATCTTAGGAGTGGCATTTGGATCGCGCTGATTATAGGAAGCATCGGCAGATTTTGCACCACCTCTATATTATCCTGCGTCGTTTGGCCTACAAGAAACAGCGGGGCATTTTAGAACCTAAGGACATGGAGTAGAAGAACAACCAACAAGGAATCATATTATAGGACCCGAGCAACATATGCTGACACGGTGGCGAGATTCTAGCACCAAAAGAGCAGCTTCTGACAAGCGGAGTAGATATGCAAGCGTCGGGATGAAGGTATGGTAACCCTATACCAACGGCAATCCACCATTGCCATGATGAAGTTGACTGTTCGCTGCTCAAGAAGGATATAGACGCGAACAGGGAGGAGAGTATGACAATGCAATGTATACTGCATCGTGTAGAGGTCGCTACACAATCGTTCGACCGACACTGCCCTCGCAGCCGCATCTGCTAATGGGGAAACCAACATTCTCAAGTTGCCGATCGCGGATGGCGTTGATATGAATGCACAGCGATATAGCGCAGTTGTTGCTTCTCTGTGGCGCAGCTGCTGAGGAAGATCTCCAGTGGATCCGCAAAAATCATTAGGGACGAGGAAGAGCATGATAAGGAGCATGAGCATGGACTGGTACGGAATTTTGGAAGGGCAGAAGGGCACTTGAATATCAATGGCTGACACACTACAGACGAGGAATATTGTACACGACCAATACACGACATACATCCTATCTTATCTCGGATTACATAAACGCAAACTGCAGCTTCCCGCTCTGGACAGCCCACCTCTGCAGCCGGCCATACATTACAGTGAGAAGGACCCCCATCAGCAAGCCCAGCAAGAACTTCACATTTCCTGCGGCGTATGCCCCGGTCCTCGCCCCTCCCACCATCCCTGCCTTCCCACTACCAGCAGCACACAAGTCGCTCGCCCGTCCCTCCGCAGCCTCATCAAACACGCTCTCCGGCACCCGCTCACACGCAAACGCGCTTTCAAGCCCGGGCATCCCGTCCATGCTCTCTGCGTTCTTCTGCGCCCAGTACGCCTGAAGCCCCTTTTCCGACCGCCCCCCCTCCGCACGGTCCGCCCGTTCGCGCCGGTCGAAGAAGTCGAGCAGCTTTGTGCGGTGCGCCTGGAACGCATAGAAGGGCACGGCGTACCCGCACGACGTGCCGACCTTGTGCACGTCGATGACGATCGCGCTCCTCGAGCCCGGCTTGCGCTCGCTAACGGGAATCAAGGCGTCGTATTCAGGTGTGCCGTATTCGTGGACTGTTCCGGTCCCGAAGAGGCGGGTTATGCGCGGCGGGCCTTGGAATGCGGAGAAGAGGATGGTGATGCGACCGTTCCCTGGTTCGCGCAGGTGCGAGATCGTCTCATTTCCTACATCCGAATTTTGTTAGCGGTATTCAATCATTTACTTAAACGGGATGTAGTCGTCTTCGTCCCCGTCCTGGTTGCGAGCGTAATTGGACGAAGGCGAAGGAGATAGGAAGGGGAAAGAGAAAGCCAGAATAGCCAGGGGAAGAGCAATCGAAGCAGGACGATATAGACTAAGTAGAAGCACGCACCACTCCCCGATAGATCCTGATACCACACCCTTGTCGGGCTCACATAGTGGAAACACCCCCTCGTGCCCTTAGGCGAGACATTCACGTGACCGCCCCCACCCAGGGGAGCGGTGGCGACCCAGAACATCTCCTGCTCAGCGAGCCAGGGTGGAAGGAAGGGCGGGATGTCGTCAAAGAATTGGCCCATTTCGGGTTTATTTTATTTTAATGTGTGTTTAGGACTGAGTTGAAGCCAGGATTTTGGGATGTAAGGAGACGAGGGTTAGGAGAGGGTCAAGTGCGGGCGATCTACTCTAAAGCTTGATGCCTTTTGTATCCAATTCAAGCGTCTTTCGGCCAAGTTTCGGCCATGCACATGTCGCTCAGGTGACTCAGCCTTCAGGCAGCTTTCGGATCTCGTCGGCCATTTCTCTATATTCTTGTCAGATTTTGGGTCTTGCTGACTACTAGGCATGGGAAGATTGCGTCGTGTTAATACGGCAGAATGTGTAATGTGTAATGAGGTAGTGAGTCAACACCGAAGAGATAACTAGATCCACGGAATGAAGACGGACAGATCCAAAGCCCAGAGGCCACCCGTATACGAGTACGCCAATACTCAATTTATGTAGGATCGCCCAATCATCGCATACAGTAATGAAGTTTCCCGCTCAGACTCCCCACAAGCATCACCCTTTGACCATGCCCGATACGAACTTACCCTCTCCCGCATATTATGTCGCCCTCATTACCAAGAAGAAAGACGCACTGCTCCCCGTAATATTAATTCCTGGTACCAAACCTTTGTCGGGCTCAGATTTATAGTGCACAAATTCCGTGCCCGCTGCCTGCTGGCGACCAGGAAAATCTCCGGCAGGGGGAGAGGAGAGGCGGGGTGTCGTCGAAAATCTTCACCAATTGAATGTGCTTTCGTGCAAATTTGAATCAGGCTCGGAGTTGGGCTCGGTTTCGGGTTGAGTGGGCGCGGGCGTGGGCGGGAAGAGGAGGTTGGAAGGCGTGGAACTGAAGCCAGGGATTTTGTATTTGCCTGGGGCGCCTTTTAGATGCGTCCGTCCACATGTAATTAACTGGATCCATGGTGAGAAAGAAGACGTAAAGATCCAGAGCCCCATCTTACGAAGCGTATCATGTGCATTAATATTAATGCATGGTTATCTGTGACTCAATCCCATCATGGACTTCAGGATTTGAAGGGAATACTGCGCTTGCAATCGAAGACCCGATAAATGCGGGCAATGGGCCGAGGCTACAATCAAGCAATAGTAATCTGATGTCAAACATCGATCGTTGTCAGATGCAGCAATTGCCAATTTAAATGGAGTGCATCGCGGAAGACGAGGGCGAGGGAGCAGGAGACTAGCCGAGACTATCGCGCTTATTTGCATTATTAATGGCGTCCGTAAAACCCGGCGAAGACGAGGACTCACTAGGGATATTCCAAACCTTGGACTTTTCAAAGATTCCTAAGTCCATTGTAAGAACAAGATCTGCGCAGAGGTGGGTTGCCAACTTGAAAGGCTCAAAAGATGAGAAATATACTCTTCGATGGGACCCAATTGAAGCAGCGCCGGAGCTCAGAGAGCTAGTCAGAATATTAGCTGGGGTCATTGAATTTGCCGACACTTTACTCTCAAAATGGGATTTGCTCTCCGTTTGCGATGCTCGATACTAGTGATGGTCGTGGTAGTTTGTTTGCAAGTGATTATGATTCGCCTCGGCGCTTAACTTCGCACATCTCTCTCCCTACCTCCGAGTGGCTTGTCTGGACTCGCGTGCTACCCGCAAGTCGGCTACTATGTCTGATGCAGAGGTAGAAGAATCTAGCGATGAGGGGTCGCTCGAAATGTGGGAGAACTCTGACACGCCCGAAGAAGATTGGGGCGACGATGATCGCGAGGAGTGGCCCATCGAGGGCATCGTTGGCGAAGAGGTCACACTCTCGGGTGACATCCGGTGCGCCTTGTCCCTCCTTAAACTCTATCCGACATGAACTATGTTTTCTTATTCAATAATATTGGGATCACGTAGGTACGAAGTGGCATGGGCGGACTGGGCGCGCGCGGACGACAGCAACACGACCTGGGTGCGCAACCTCCCCGACCGTCCCGACCTCGTCAATTCCTGGAAGAAGGCCCAGAATGCGCGTCGTGCCAAGCTCGCAGCTGAGAGCACCTGGATCGAGATTGGGAACTTCCTCGACGTGCATAACTCGCGCACACACGAACGCGCGCAGGCGCTTGATGAGAAGACGCGTGCGGGGGCGAAGAAGCCGAAGAGGTACGACCTGTGGGATGTGGAAATCAAGCGGCACCTGCAGGAACTGGAAATGGATGGCGAGGAGGGGCTGGAACGCGAGGATCGGCCGAAGCTGCTGAGGATGTCGAAGTCGGGAGAGACGCGGTCTAGGGCGTCTAGCACGGTGGTGTCGCACACAACGCAGAGCATGACACCCGGGTCTTCCAGATCAACCCCTGCTACATCAGTTTCTGGAAAGCATTTGTCAAGAGATATCGGCAGCCCAGTTCCAGGCCCCTCGTTGAGCACACCCAAACCCAAATCACACAAAAAGCAGATACAATCAACTCCCAGTGTTCTTCATCCCTCGAAACTTGGCGTGTCGCATAAGAAGAAGGCAACGAAGACGCGCATTGATTCCACCCCAGAAGGGTCCGAGGAAGACGATGCTCTATCTGTGTCCGTAACGAAACCTAGTCCTGCGACTTCAAGGCGCTGGCTCCCTCCGTCCCGCTCAATACGACCTTTGCCATCTAAATCCAAGTCCAAGCCAGCCCTTGTCGTACCCACCCGGTTAGCTACCATACCCTCCTCTCAAGTCAAATGCAATCTGAACCTCTGACTTCGTGATACCTACCAATAGCCGGCAGCTCCTTGAGGCGAAGTGGACAAAGTCCGCCGAGCGCGAAGAAGCGGCAGCAGTGTTCATCATCAACGAGGAAGACGACGACGACGTGCCCGCTTTGCCGCCAGGGTTCAGATATCGTGAGACGGGATATGAATAGTAAGTCCGCCTTCTCCTTCTCCTGACTTGTGGGGTGGAGAGCTGAAGGTCCGGCCCAGCCCGCAGGGATTGAGCCGACCAGACCCAGCTTTTCTCGTAGGATGCGACTGCGAGTGCACGGGGGAGGAGAGTGGGTGCGAGTGGGAACGCTGCGAGTGCCAGGATGGAGAGGGTGAGGGGCAGGTGCCCGCGTATCAGGATGTGCGCCGTTCTCTGCGAGTCTATTTTGGTTACTGGATCCGATGGCTCATTCGCGCATGTGGATATGCAGGGTTCCTTCAACTTCGAACACGAAGGTGTCGTTATGGAATGTAATCAGGTGAGATCTACAACACAAACACCCTCGCATTTGACTCCTTCTCATCGTCTTTGGTGCATTGATATTGTTACGTTAAGAATTGCGCGTGTGACGGACGGTGCCCGAATCGCGTGGCGCAGATGCCGCGCCAGTTCCCTGTGCAGGTATTCAAGACAAAAGGGTGCGGGTGGGGCGTCCGTTCGACAATGGATATTGCAAAGGGCACAGTGCTCGGCATATACACTGGGTGAGTCTGAGTGTCTTTCCAGTGCAGTCAGTTTTATAATGCGATGCACTGAACCATCTCCATTTGCAGAGAGATAATGTGCGTATGCATATTATTCAGTGCATTTTTTGCATGCTCATTCCCTTATCTACCTCAGCCGGCGAAAAGACCTCAAAGAGGCCATGAACGCTGCACAGGGCTATATGTTCGATCTGGACGGTCACGAGCAGGGTGGGGGGAAGCGGAGCGACGACGTGGACGAAGAGGACCCTCAGTACTCGGTCAATTCCTATGCATGTGGTTCGTGCTTAACACTCCCCTCGAATCATCCAGTGCGACTGACAGGAATATACGATGGTAGGGAATTGGACACGGTTTATCAAGTGAGTGTCATCTGCGTTGTACATGGAGTACATGGGCCAATGCGCGTTTCATTTTAGTCACTCATGCGAGCCTAACACATGCGTGTACTCTGTAACATACGACACGCCGTCAGAGGTAGGCTTGTGTTTTCAATCTCCGTGGGCAGGTCCTAATATAATCTCAGGCCAATCAGCCATACCATGCTTTCGTCGCAACGCGTGACATCCATTCTTACACCGAGTTTACTTTGAACTACAGGGGGGCAGCGAAGGCAATTTCCAAAGGCAAAGGAAGCAGGAAACGGCCACAGGGGGTGGAGGATTGTTACTGTTCTTCCAACATGTGTTTAGGTTGGCGATGATATCAAAGTGTTTGCGATTGGTATGCTACATCTTGACTTGCCGCGTTCGTGTTTACTTATAGTTCTTTTAAGTGTGCTTGGGCGCTTACATGATTTTAGCCTAAGTGCTACCTCATGCGCAGTGTACCACAATACCCAACAGCGAATCGAAGACTTATGCCCGGCGATGGCCACACATTTCCTGAGTCCGCGGCTCACGAAGTCCATTACTCACACAACTCGCATGATCCAGCGTGGCGCCGAGGTTCACCGCGGAATCTAGTCAGCACCTTCATGTCATTCTTACCCCGGTAAAGATCCCCTCGCTTGCTCTCAACAATGGATTCGGCGAGGGAAGCGAAACTCCTGTAATCAGGCTCAGAAACAATCACTTCAATCAAACGTGTATCTGTGTGTCCAACCAGCAACATTGCGATCCTCGGACGTCCATGGAGATCCATGGACATAGCTACAGCGCCCGCTTGGGTGCTCCGCCAAATCCGTCGGTTTACCGCTTTCTTTGTTGACAGAGACATGTACTCTGCCGCAGTGTAGGCATCATACATTCCATTCCAATGACCTCAGCGTCACCGGTTCTTCCGGCTTTCAGAGGGTCTATAAGAAGCACGATGACTATACCTCATCGACAACCCTACGACCAAATCAATGAGTACACCAATTCCCCAACCCCCTGCGATACCCTTCCTGGGAAATGTTACAACCATCGACAAGGAACTGCCGCTCCGCTCCTACGAACTGCTCGCAGAGACATATGGAGAGCTTTATCAGCTAAATATGCTGGGTGAGATCGCGTCAATAGCCGTCATCTTTGGAAAACTGTTTCTCATCTCAGAAATCTGTCAGGCAATCAAGTAATTGTTGCCAATACGTATGCTCTTCAAGCTGAGCTTTCGGACGAGAAGCGTTTTATGAAGAAAGTGGGAGCCGCGCTGAAGCAAGTAAATCAGCTCACACTCCGTCTTATTCCAAGCTCTCTCATTCAAGATGTATAGGTCCGGAACCTGGTCGGTGCCGGGCTTTTCACGGTCTGGCCATTTCCCATATCTCGCTCCAGATCTCTCCTGACTGTTCTTCTTCCAGGCTGACAACGACGATCCAGAGTGGGCTATAGCTCGTAAGTTATAATGATCTAATGAGTAGATTATTGACTGATATTTTCTCCAGATCGAGTCCTCATGCCAGCTTTTGGACCCACAGCAATGGTCAACATGTTCAACGGCATGCAAGATATTGCAAGTCAGCTGCTGCTCAAATGGGAAAGGTAACATGACATTGTAATACCACAAAACTTATTCAAACCATTTAACCTAGGTTTGGTCCTGAGGCCATCATTGATCCTTCAGATGACTTCACAAGACTCGCCCTTGACACGCTTGCCTACTGCACAATGTCGTACAGGTGAGCGTTTTTACCTTTAACCTCTTTTACCGTATGAATCTCGATACTTTTGGACAGGCTTAACTCATTCTATACCGTGGGAGGCCCAACCATCTGCCTCTTTACTCGCACTCATGTGCACATTGACAGCCGGAAAAGCCGAAATTCGCAGTCGCCATGGCTAATTTCCTCAAAGAATCTGGCGCTCGCAGTAATCGTCCCACGGTCGTCCAGGCTTTAATGCCTGGGACGACTGCCAAGTATAACGAGGACGTCAAGTACATGTCCGACCTCGGGAAACAAAGTACGCCATCTGACGACTAATGCAAACTACATCTGACTCGTGGTATAGTCATCGCAGAGCGCAGGGCACATCCTAACGACAATAAGGATTCCCTCAACGCCATGCTGCACGGCAAAGATCCCAAAACAGGAGAGGGTTTGTCAGACAAGAGTATTCTGAACAATCTTGTAAGGAGTCATGTTTTCTAGCACGAATACCACCTGATACTTTCACAGCTTACTTTTATGATTGCTGGTGAGGTTTGCAACCGATTACTGTTCTTCCTTTTCTGAATTTTTCATTCAGGTCATGAAACGTCCTCGGGTAGACTCTGAACCTTCATGTATTTTCGTCTTTACTCATAATGACCATTCAGGGACCTTGAGCTTCATAACATACTACCTACTCAAGAACCCAGACGTCATGCGAAAGCTTCGTGATGAGGTCGACCGAGTCGTCGGTGATCGGCAGATTCAGGCAGAGCACCTCACCAATTTGCCCTACTTGACAGGTTTGTTACTTCCAGTTTGAATAGAGTTCAACCATTCTGATAATATAGGACTTCAGCCATCATGCGGGAGACTCTTCGACTTCAGCCTCCCGCGAGCTCGCGCACTGTATCGAGCATTGAAGATACCACCCTTCTCAATGGCAAATACGCAGTCAAGGCGGGCATTCCCATAGTTTCCCAAGTGTGGGTGTCCATGAGGGACCCTGCGGTTTGGGGAGAAGATGCTCTCGCCTTCAGACCTGAGCGAATGATGGACGGAAAGTTCGAGGCCCTTCCAGTACGTCTATTACCTTTCAGTGTCCTTGCAGCGAAATTGATTATTCTCAAGCCCAACGCCTGGCAGCCATTCGGTAAGCAAGAATCATACATCCGTCTCGCCATATGACCCTTATATTCCCCTCTAGGCTTTGGTGTGAGGGGCTGCATCGTAAGCTCCCAAATATTTCGTGCTATGCGGCTGGCTCATTTGATTTCCAGGGACGACCCTTTGCTTGGCAAGAGATAACGCTTGCAATTGCCTCTATCGTTCAAAAATTCGACCTGTCTTTCGTGGACCCTTCGTACAATTTAGAGCTCAAGCAAACGCTCACAATTAAACCCGCCGCGCTCGGAATTCGGGCGGCTCTGCGTCAGAGAGCGAACAAGATTACAGCAACGCCTTCCTCGCCTCTCAAGATCGATGGCGGTATCTCTTCTCAGGCATTCAGGCTACCTAGCAACCGCACGGAAGGATCGGTTCCTCTCTATGTACTGTATGGTTCCAACACCGGCACATCTGAGTCGTTTGCGCAACGGATTGCTACCGATGCACCCAACTACGGTCAGTCATATCCCATGCAATCATGATTCATCGACCTGTATTGACGTTGATTTGCACTAGGTTTCCATTCCCATCTTGGGACTCTGGACTCAGCAACAAATCATTTACCAACAGATGGACCTGTCGTTATTGTCACAGCTTCCTTCGAAGGTGAGCATTTGTCAGTTCCTCGTGTGAGCGACTGTTAACTTGGCTCCTTAGGTGAACCTGCCGACAATGCTGCGAAGTTCGTGGACTGGCTTGCTCATCTGAGCGGCACTGAACTCGCGGGGGTTCGTTACGGTGTATTCGGATGTGGGAATCACGATTGGGTCAACACATACCAGCGCATCCCGACCCTTTGCGACAATCTATTGGAAAAGAACGGTGGTCAGCGTCTTCTTCCTCGTGGCGCCGGCGATGCTGCTTCCAGCAACTTTTTCCAAACTTTCGACGAATTTGAGGACAAGCTATGGGAGGCCTTGTCGAAGGTTCGCCGAGAATGTTTTTTCATTGGCAATATCAATGGTTTCTGACGATTACGCCCCTTTAATCATAGGAGTTCCAAACCTCCAAGAGTGAATCAGCCAGCACCGGCTTCGAGGTCAAGACTGTGGATGCTGGAGCCGCCAGGGCTGCTGCGTTGCGGCAGCCAGATGCAGCACTTGGTCGTGTATTTGAGAACAGGCTTCTCAGCAAACCCGGCGCTCCAGTCAAACGCCACATCGGTAAAGTTGCTCGATATGCTACTGAACCACTGGGCTGACGGCGTGTTGCAGAGTTTGAGCTGCCTGAAGGAACTACCTCTAGGGCAGGAGACTATTTGGCCATGTAGGTTATGACTTCACTCACACGCTTCGTGCTCTAATGGTACTCTTTCCAGTTTACCTCACAATCCTCCTCGCGACGTGCGTCGCGTTCTAGCTCATTTCGGACTACCAGAAGACCAAGAGGTAAGTGAATTTCTCATCGATGAAGCAAACAAGGACTAATGCAACGTTTTAGATTATCATATCCTCCATCAGCCCGGTATCCCTTCCCGTAGATAAGCCCGTCAGCCTTTCCGAAGTTCTCAGCGGATATGTGGAGCTCTCGCAGCCTGCGACGACTCGCGACCTAGCGGCTCTCACCAAGGCAGCAACCGTGGATACAACTCGCGAGGATCTCGCAGGTCTTGCGAGCGCGTACTCTGAAAATGTCCTAGCTAAGCGGATTAGCGTGCTGGACATCCTCGAAGCCCACCAGGATATCAAGTTGTCTTTAGGAGCGTTCCTGCAGATGCTGCCCACTATGCGAGTGAGACAGTATTCAATATCCTCGTCGCCACTCTGGAACGCGCAACATGTGACTCTGACTATCAGCGTCGTTGAAGGACCGGCTCTGTCCGGCCGCGAGGAGGAGTTTCTAGGTGTCGCCTCAAACTACTTGGCTCACCTCCGCGCAGGGGACCGTGTACAAATCGCGGTTCGCGCTTCCAATGCTGCGTTTCATCCACCTACGGATCCTCTTACCCCGGTTGTCATGTTTTGTGCAGGTCAGTTGTGACCTGATAGTCGAAGTTATTAACGGCCGATTAACTTTTGGTACAGGATCCGGCCTTGCTCCCATGCGCGGCTTCATCCAAGAACGTGCGGCGCAGAAACAGTCTGGACGTGATGTCTCAAAGGCCATTCTCTTCTTCGGCTGTCGCGCTCCAGATGAGGACTTCCTGTACTCTGACTCAGACCTAGCTGAATGGACTAAACTGGGCGTGGTTGACGTTCGACCTGCGTTCTCGCGTGCGCCGGAAGCTTCTAATGGTTGCAAATACGTGCAAGAGTGAGCGGGGCATACCTTAAGGGATCGAGCTCTATCCTAAATACTTTTATTTAAAGCCGCATATGGCACGATAGAGTTGAAGTCTCTGAGGCATATCACAGTGGCGCCAAGGTAAGCAGCCACATGAATCACTGGAAAGGAACTATAACTAACCAGTTGCTTCAGTTTTTCTCCTGCGGATCGGGGAAGATTGCGACTGGGATCAAGGACGTTCTCATGAAGATCGTCAAAGAAAAGGGTGATGTCGACGATGCAGATGCGGCAGCCCGATTCGATAAGATCGCGAAGGGGAGATATGCTGCTGATATTTTCGATTGAACCCTATGTACGGTTCAAAGGCTCTTGTACCACCACCCGAAGTAGCAACTCAAATTGTATAATATATTGCTGAATGTCAATCCCGTGTGTCTAAGTACCTAAGCCAAATCGAGTCCTTGAAAGCCTGGCCTAAGGGTAAGTGACACTGACAGTCATCGGGCCTCTCGAAATTGCATTAGCTGCTTCTGTATGACAGGCAACTACATATGTCAGCATATATCAGCACTCTTGAATCTCCTATCAGTCTCCAGCAGCTCAGCGTTCCCCAGGAAGCCACAATCACGGTGCTACCGATTCAATGTCGGAGGGTTTACACGACACCCACTAAACAAGCATAAACAAGCAACCATGTGCCCGCTGGCAAAGACGTTGCCGAGACGTACCGCAGTTGGCACAGCACAGCAATACCACCTGTCCACGAACATGCGTCCAAAACTACGGCTACAAGGCTTCTCAGCCTGGATAGCGACTGGTGTATCTCACGTTGAAATTTATGGAGTAGAAGAAAGTGTTGATAAAAAAAGGATATCGTGTTATATTCCCTCAAGGGAAGGCCAGGTAAGTAAGCCTCCGAATACCACAAAGTGTACCCGCATCAGCATACTAGGCTGAATATCTACACACAATCTCTAGACATTCGAGATTGTTTGGCAGAGGAATAAAAAATCAGGACGTCTGCACGAAGAACTTATAGGGCGCGGAACAGTCGACGGATACCGTTTGCTAGTGGACAGGTTAATGGTGCCTGTGCCGGAACCTGAGCCCCCTCAGCAAACACCGTTATATGCATTCGAGGGCATAGAGTCTTTGAGAACCGTCCGTCCTTTCGTCTTTTCAAAATTAGACATAACAGGTGAGTTATTGCCACTGCATTTCTAATATACTTATTGTCAGGTAATGACGATCATATACATTGTCCTGACCTAGACGGTGATTCTACTGTCGAGGATGACGCCGAATTAGATTCATTGGGTTCAATTCGGTTGAGTATATGGGAGCCTGAGCACGAAACAGTCCCTAAGACCATTGAAGACTTTGAGCGTTCACATGTCGCCGGTCCTTCGGAACTTATGGAAGTCCCTGAGGCTCACACTGCAAATGGGCTGATTCATAGAGTCGGGTGCGGTTCTATTATGATATCAAGAAATCAAACTCATGCCATACTCGCAGGGTTGGAGAAGAGATCGTAGCCTGGTGGCCAATGCCCGGGATATTTGGCGGAAACAAAACACGAGGAAATGTACCAATAGTTGAATTCATTTTTTACTACCGACCAATAGGTCTGTGGGATTGATAAGTTATCTACCATTCTTATTCTGACATAGTGGCTGATCCTTCCAGAGGTTTTGCAAGCCAAAGGCTTTGTCTTACCATCTCATGTGGATCACGATGTGGAGATGAGAGAGTCCAGCATGCCACCACCGCTCGAGGGCGACAGAAATGTGACTTCCGTCTCAGGTCCTGCCAGGCCAAAGCGGCGTGCAACTGTTCGGCAAAGTACTTCAACGCATCGCAAACCATTCATCAAAAAAGAGTCCAAGTCAGCCGTCAAAATCTTGTCGTTATACGATACGGAGACGTGGGAGGCCAAAGAGAATGAGCTCGAGGTCCGCATTCTCTTACGAACATGGCCGCCGGTGACTGTGATTTTTTGGCGGTGGCTGATGTACTGGCCTTGTAGAAGAAATTGCAGCAAGCTCGCATTGTCAAGCAGAAAGTCGCCGAGATCCTGACTCTAAGAGTGAGTGGGCTTGGGGCAATGCAGAGGTAGTACTCACATCGGATTCTGCCAGGGAAAGGCGGATGCCCTTGAGCACGAATTACAGCCCTTCAACCCAAGTGTGCCACTGGATATTAAGAAAGAAGAGACTGATGTCGGCGTCGGTGGTACGAAGGTTCTGGCGATTCACGAGGCCAGGGAGAAAGCGATATTAGAGGTCCGGATCCTGCTGGGGCCATGAGGATCCCGTCTGACAGCTAAACATTTATTTTCAGCAAGTCGCCAGGATCCTGACCTTACGAGTGAGTGCAATGCTGCCTGAAACAATGGCGTGAAAGTATACATGTGTTAAACATCAGATCCTGCCAGGGGGAAGCGGATGACCTTGAGTGCCAATTACCATTGGATATCAAGAAAGAAGAGACCGACCTTGGTGTCAGTATCCCGAAGGCTCTTGATCTAGCGGTTCATGAGGCTAGGGAGAAATATTTACAGGTCCGTGTTCCACGGTGGCCACGAGGATCCCTGGTTAATAGCTAAATTTATTTTCTTCCAAAGGAGCAATTGCCGAAAATTCAGCTTGCCAAGCTAGTAGCCGCTGAAGTCAAGACTCTCCAGGTAGGGATAGCTGTGTCTTGGTACGGTATAAATAGTACTTCTAAACATCAAATTTTTAACCAGGAACAAATGGCAAAGAAGAACACCCTCGAGCACAAATCGCAGCCATTGAACTCTCGACCTAGGAGAACAGCGAAGAAGAAGAATATGTAACCAAAGTGCCCGCTATCCATTTCCAGATAGGTTATCGATTTGATTTGAACAGAGGTGGAGCAGCGGTCTAGCCAGAAGACTGAGGATACGGTTGGACTCAGTTTACGAATCAATCAATTGCATAGGTGTTGCAGTTCTATAGTAGGAGGCTGGGAGTATAATTTAGGACTGGAAATGGAGATGAAATATCGCAGAATTCTCAGGTATTGGGTATCGATTGTCATTATGCTTTCAGGGTCTATTCCAGTTAGGTGCAGTCAACACAGGTGCAGTCAACAGGGTGACCTTAATCGGCAAAACGACCTGAAGACTCACCACCAGTCGGACCCGAAACTCTCAGTGACCAACATTGTCACTCATGGTGGAAAGTTAGACGTGGCTAATACGAGCTAATACGCGGTAACCGCCAACAAAACGCGGCAAATTGAGGCCAACGTGAAGCAGTCACGAAATTTACCAAAAATTTGCTGTCAACAACTGAATAGGCAGCTGCATTTTTGAAGCTTGGCATTAAATTAAAATTAACGCGCTTACCGCGTGATGGCTCATGATGGTCGCCATTGCCGACGCGTTGCCTTTTTTGTGGTCTCTGTAGCGACATGTACTTTGGGCAAGTAGGATATTTACCATTCAAGAATCAAATAGTATACTTAGTATACTTAATAAACGAACCCACCATCACCATCACTACCTAGAGATAATTTTCAAGGAGCCAGCTGCTAAAAACTGGCTGGACAAACTTCATAAGTACGATGCATGCATTATGCTTGGTGGCAGATTGACCCCAGGCGAACCCCAAGTTGACCCCAAGTCGGATTCGAAGTTCAAATTCAAGGAAGCAATTGCGATTATGCTACCTTTACACTCCTTTACAGAGGGCGGTGCTGTCACTAGTACTGTCAGGGCATCGGGTTGGCATGCCATCATCCGAGTCTGATATCGATGCTCGTTGACATGATCTTTGCTTTTCCCTCACTCGTCATTCTCAGCGCCTGGGCGTCCAGTCTGAGTTCTCTGAACCATAAGTTATGACCTGCCAGTCAACCCATACCATGACTATCATGATTCTGGCGTTTATTTCTTTAGCAGCTCTAGCACTGGCGCAGAACATCACTGTGAATGAGACGAGCCCGCTCATCCAGGTGAGTAACGCGCGCTTTCCATCTCTCAGACTTATAACCTGACTTGTGTCTCTTGGAAAGTACTCTGGCGACGTGGGGGACGCTAGTATCTGTAAATATAACGCCAATGGTACCCTTGTGGGTGGGCAGCCTGGGTGTTACAACATTCCATCTGAATGCACGGCAAATGTCGCTATGGGCCAGTCGCAAAATGGTACAGCATCATTCTCTTTCAAAGGTACGTCTTATTCCATCAAGTTTTCGCTGGATTTTACTGATGCTTGAATTGATCAGGCTCGGCGATCTCGATAAACTCTGCCCTTTATACACTCTCCCCGCTGTACACCGTCACACTGGACGGAACGCCGTATGATGCCGATGGCTGGCGGTCTTCAGGAGCCTTCACATGCGACACGTTATTCTCGCAGTCCGGACTTGACGCGACTGTGGAACATCAAATAACGCTCAGCATCAAGGGCAACTCGCCTAAGAATAACCAGACCTCCACTGACGGGATCACAAACTTCTCACTTATTAGTTTTGTGTGAGTCCCATTGAACAGCACCCTGTTTTTCGGGTCGAGCCTGACGCTGACTTCCGGACCAGATACTCGACTGATGCTAGCAACTCGAGCTCAAGCTCAGCGAGTGGTTCGAGCACCGCATCTTCTACGGTGCCGGCTACATCGACCCCTGTATCTGCCAGTCGTGCGATGGCCGAAGTGCAAATGCCTTCATTGCTGATATGGGGATCTCTAGCATGGATATATGGCGCCATGTATATTTGAAAATCTGAATAAACTCTCATCTGTTCAGACGGGGTGCTGGACACGGTGGATCCGACTACCAACAGCAGAACGGCACCGTAAGCCACATCCACGTCTTCTAGAAGCCACAACCCAAAATTTCGATTACAGCTTGAGGCGCTGATCTGCATGTACAAGGAACGTATTTGGCCAGGGCAGCGAAACTCATGCGCCATGGTGTGGTTATGAGTTCAAGACTCGAGTACGCCACTGTAGAGGAAGATGCGTGACGCACAAACGACACATGATAATTACAGCTTTACGAAGAGGCCACATTATTGAGGGTTTAAAACGGGTAGTTTCCTTCATGGAATAAACTGCAAACCCACCTCGCGGTAGTCTGCTCGACGGTAGAACAGTGGAACAGGATATTTCAGAAGCACTTCTGTCAACAGAGGAACTTCAGGATGGAATGTGATTGGGAGGATTGCTGTAATATTAGTGCATGGTTGAGGGCTAGGACTCCGAGCGGCGTGACGCTGGTCTACGCTTGACGGAAGCTCGAAGGAGTCAGACTGGTTGGTACTGCGATTGCAAACTATCATGACGGACCCGCAGTGGCAGTCCAGGAACATTGACGCTGACTCAGTGCACCGCATATATGAGTCAGGTCCCGCAGCACGATATGACTCGGTTTGACTGGATTGGCGCCCATTGTTGTTTTGCAGATGCCTAATTATAACTAATGGCTAACATAAAGCTTCATGTTAGCTCCATGGTTCATCGACGAGTTTATGGTCCACAGCCAGAGACTGACATATGAGAGGTTGACTGGCACGGCATGGCTGGTTTGTGTAGATTGCATGTTGAAAGCCGAGAGATAATCATGATGTATGATGTTCTCACGGTTGGTTTAAGCATTGATCGACGCATCATTTGAAACTTCGGTCCCGCTGGCCGCAGCCACCGCAGGCCACTGCGCTGCTTTATTCACCGTAAGAGACCGTCACCGCCTCCGTACAGGACCGTTTGTTTTCGAGTCAGTGCATATATAAGACGCTAAAATGCGACATCCATCCACACAACTCACAACCCACCCCAATCAACCCAACCCAAAAACACAAACAACTCTCCACCACTCTGAAAAAATGAACTCCTTCGGTGCATCTTCTCTCCAGTACATGCGGACCACCACGCCTACTCCCAACAGCACCCGTGTTCAACACACCAAAGCCTGCAGCGCCACTCTCCCCGTGTCTAATCGTGCAGACCGCGCTACCCTTTCGCAACCCACGGCCACGCAATACAATGTATCGCTTCCTGGATATGCCACTAGCCCTTCCGCTCCTGCAAAGCCGGCCAAGGACTATGAAGCCGCCTTCGGCGCTCTCGCTTCCTCGTACGGGACCACTGGCGCGCCGTGTCTACCCAAACGCGACTCGTCAAATTCGAAAGCACGTTCGAGTCTCGTATCGAGAAGTGAGTTGGTTACCTTGAATTTGAAGCTGGTTTGAATCTGACCGCTTCCTCTTTTTATTTATTTAGTATTCCACACCAAGTAACTGTTGTCGAAATGACATCCTGCACTGTTCGCGTCTCTTCCAGATGCACGCCCCCGACTTGCCACACGTCTGATGACATGATTGTGCAATGGTTATCTCCTCGAGACAGAGTTGACAATGTCGCGTCGCGACACATACCTGAATTTATCAGTCAATAACAGCTAGAAATCTACGAGTAGTACTCATATATCAGTGTGCCGCTACAATTCTGCATCTCTTGTATTACTATTATTGTCCGCAGGGATAGCAGTAATTGTCAACATACAACTGCCCTTTCAAATCAAGACGTACTTGACCCTTAGAATCTGCTCGTAGCTCTCGATCGTGATTGTCACACCAGAACAGAGGTATGGCGCTCCTTATGTCCCAGTGGAGCACGGGTGGATCTTTATCTGCAGTACAGCACCAAGACAATAAAAGAAAAATACACCATTAGCACACAGGTATCTAAGACTCTAATACCAATAGGTTGCTAAATATCCCAACAAACCACCCACTCCATTCCCTCCGCCCCTTCGCCGCATTCACCTTCGAGTCTACAACTTCGCATACACGCGTGTCCCTCACGTAGTCCTCCTTTGCATCACCCGCCACCAACATCGTCAGCCTCTCCAACTCCCCTACATACTTTCCAACGACTTCTCTCTCATCTGCGTCGCCCCCGGCGATCACGGGTACCTGATACGAATAGTGCAGTTCCCCCCGCCATGTGTACGTGTGCACGGCGACGTGGAAGATGATATTGTGTAATGCCACATCGAGAACCTTCATCTCCGCTTTCCCTTGCGCGCCGACGGGGTATGAATTGTGCAACAAGGAATCCAATGCGCCCATATTCGTGATCTGCGGGATGGTCTTTGCTGGTTCTGGTCTATACAACATGGACACTGAGTTTGCGGCCGGCAGATCAAGGAAACATGAAGTTTACTCACGGTGCATCCTTGTACCACGATCCCAAAGTTTGCAGCATTATCGGGGCGCACTTGACAAAATCCTTGTCCCACTGCGCCTGCATGGTCAATTGCTCCTGGATCTCCTGCGCGAGCGTCCATATAGCATCCAATATCTCACGCTCGCTTGCGTCCTCGGCGCCCACGGCCGCGAACCGCATCAAATCGCGCGCGTCAATGGCATTGAACCCCAGCGCACTGACCAGCTCTGCCTGTCCGAGCGTGTTCAATATCCGACGCAGGTTCACCGCGTTGCACGGCCACGTGACTCGCTGCTCTTCCTCGGCGTTGCTTGGAGGCGGCGATGCGCGCATGCACGCGATGAGGTTCGTCGCGAACTGCGTGGCGAAGAGCTTGACGCCATGCGCGCGGGTGGCGCGAAGCAGGCCCTTGAAGGTCGCTTCTGAGAACTTGGTGGTTTTGAATTTGGACGACATGCCGGTGCCGAGGTGGGCCGCCGGGGCTAGACCCGGGTAGGGGAGGCCATAGTTGCTCTACGCGCAGGGAGGTTAGATGCAGTTGGAGCGGCGCGGTAAGGCAAGGGGGTACTAACACTAGGTCGAGCCATCACTTCTTTGATGTTCTGCACCATTGGCCAGTCCCCGTACAGATCTTTGGGGCTCCATTGCGCCACCGGCCCCGCGCGATCGGGGACGGGCCTGGCCAGCCTCTCGAGCTCGTTCCCCCATTCCAAGGTCACTGCGGATATCCTAGACGGGGCACCAAGGGCGATGGCGAGCTCGGACAGAAAAATGCCTACGGTTTCCCAGGCGCCCACTCCGTCGAAAAGTTCGTGTCGGAAGTACATCACTATTTCGTGCTTCTCGCCATCCCCAGAGGAGAAATTCGAAGAGCTTGGTGCGACGTGATGGACCTTCAATTCATCCCCAGTTCTCTGCGTCCCGAAGCTCGCCAGCTCCGCCACCAAGCCATCCGCCGCCTTCGCCACTCCCTCCTTGCCGGCCGTGCGCAGGAAAACGACCTGATCAAGCCAGGCGCCCACGGCAGCCTCGTCCTCGGGGGCTTCGTACACGAACTTCCCCGCCGAAAAGTCCGCGTCCCATACGATGTGACTGGCGATGCTCGGGTGGTTCCACCTCATAGTCCTGAGCGCCGCGCGAACACATTCATGTGTATTTTCTTGAGGGTCAGGCAAAGAAAGAGTGGTGCGGATGATCAGATCGGCGCGGCCGGGCGCAAGGAGGGCGCCCTTCGCAAATAGGACCTCACCACCCCAAAGCTTTCGTGAGCGTACGCGGTGGCCACCGAGAGACGCGGGCTGATGGTTCGGGAATACGGGGCCGGGAAGCCATGACCACGGAGAGGGTGTCGAGTCGGGAGGTGGGATGACGGTAATGGTCATCTTGGTACTGAGAGACGCCAGCGA
Source organism: Athelia psychrophila (assembly GCA_001630335.1). Lineage (NCBI taxonomy): Eukaryota > Fungi > Basidiomycota > Agaricomycetes > Atheliales > Atheliaceae > Athelia > Athelia psychrophila. The sequence goes on along the minus strand of KV417487.1, from coordinate 401,737 downwards.
GAGCAGCTGGCCGGTATGTGGTAAGAAGTGGAGTAATACTGCACCGCTAAATTACAACTTAATCATTATCCTTCTAGCCCACTTAATTATAATAGTAACACAGGCTGCCAGCGCAGTGGGTGCGAGATGGACGCTGGCTGGTGGAGCTGCTGCCAACTGGGAGATGGGCGCATGGGGAGGCATATGGGCATGCATGGGATACGATAAGAATGGCAGGCAAGTGACACTGACAGTGATTGATCTCGAGTGCAAAGCATTGTGCCAAAATTTATGTAAAGGACGAGAAACTGATCGAGGGTGCATGTCGCATGACATTGACAGTGGTAATGATTCCGGACGTGTAGCAGTATGTGCCAAGTGGTACTTGTCCATGCAAACTGTGCAACTCTGTGAAATTCTGATCCTAATCGTGATAATGATATATATAGTAGGACGTTCGTTTCAGATATAGACACTGAAATAAACCCCGATGTAACTTGAATATTTACGCTATTTATGTGGTTCGCTACTGAGTGCCGCGAGATCAGAAGGAAGAGGGTCAGTGGTGAGTGAGTGAGGATTGGGCAAACCCGAAGGGTTTCGGCCAGAAACATCCGTGCGAACTTAAAAGGGTGAGTACCAGAATGAGCTGTGAACGGGTGGGAGGGTCACCGCAGCTGCACAGGCGATCTCACTGTCGGCAAACGTGATGCGTCGAGCCAGTCTTTATCAATAGTGTACCAGTTAGTTATATCGAGACACATGCTGAAAAATAATGGGGTGGAGGGTGGGGGAAAAGGAAGCAGCTACAGTGGCGGCCGGATGAAATGCAACCGCCTAATTTTGGTGTAACTCCACGAAAACTTAATAATTCTGCAGTGTAAGGGACGATTTGGCAGCGATAGAGGTCTTCGATTTTATGGTATGCAGTTTACATACAATCAGATGTAAGCTGTGCCTGCTACGGCTGATACAGCTGAACCCCATTTTCGTGCTCGCCCAATTTGAAGTTTGCAAAAAATCTGTATGCACCATCTGAAAGTACATAAAATCTAGTGTCAAACACATATTTTAAACTTGAAGAACGGACTAGGCACTGATGAGCTACGAGCCCGGCAATTTGTGGATTTTGGCTGCATTTGCAGAAAAGAGCGCCCAAAACAGCTTATTTTGCAGTTTTGCATCCCCGATAATTCATCAACGCCCTGTCCATTCTACAAGTTTAAAAGATGGGTTTGACACTAGATTTTATGTACTTTCAGATGGTGCATACAGATTTTTTGCAAACTTCAAATTGGGCGAGCACGAAAATGGGGTTCAGCCGTATCAGCCATAGCAGGCACAGCTTACATCTGATTGCATGTAAACTGCATACCATAAAATCGGACACCTCTATCGCTACCAAATCGTCCCTTACACTGTGCAGAATTATCAAGTTTTCGTGGAGTTACACAAAAATTAGGCGCTTGCATTTCATTTGGCCGCCACTGTATGGGGTCGAGCGAGAATGCAGAAAGTTTGTGGCGGGAAGCAAGAGACTTGCGCGACACAGCCGCCGGCTCGCGCGTAAACATCATTCTGCTTGCGCACTCGTTCCTCGTGCTTTCGCAGAAACCAATTTGATCAGAGGGGAAATGGATATATTATATACAACGCGAGCATAAAGCACAATGGACTGGCAACTTGCTGGCAACAGATGATGCATACGACACACCGAGTTGCCAAGCCGAAACGAATGTCGAATCGCGCGACAACAAAGTCCCGGACCGTCGAACCACACTACGTATCTGAGTCAGCCGTCAAGCTTCCTCAGCACCCACTGCAGTCACAATCAAGGGCATCTGCGACTTGATCGGCGTTAAAGATTTTGGAACGACCGGGTGCGATATGCCACCCAAATTCCATCTGACTTCCTGTTTCGACTCCGCGAAGATGAAAGATTCGAGAAGGAGAGAGAGCACGACCTCTAAAAAGAGGCAATTGATTAGCATTAGTCCGCTGACAAAAGATACAAACACTGCTTACTCATTTCCAATTCCGAGAACTTGAAGCCACTTCGATAAGGGAAAATATCAGCTTGAGAACAAACATCTTGGTGAACGGAAACATATATCTGAAGGCTCACATGCATGCCCTTCCACCGCCGATGAAAGTCATTCTGTACAAGTTGAATCAGCATTGATGCTATCTGCGGTGTTGTGAATGAGCTAGCGTACAAGTTTGCATATATACCCGGATAGTGAGCATCAGTCACGCTGGAAGGAAGCTGTTTCAGCCACCTGTGGTGTTGATTATGAGCCTTGTCGTAGACGCCTCGAAATTTCTCATGAACCGCGTACCGTTCTGGTTTCCACTCGAGTGCATCTGGGCCCCAGACACTGGGGTCGCGATTGGCTTTCATGATTGCAACCTCGATGGTAGTACCCTTTGGAACGTAGAGTTCGGTCATCTTTCTGCCATCATTGCCAACAACGGGCTTGGACAGAGGGAGAATCATGTCCTTTCCCGTACTGTAATATAATGCTACTCGGTGAGCATAATTTTGGCAGGTAAAAACGTCATCTGAACTCACATTCTATGCACCATGGGGACAGGGGCGTATCTAGAAAGTGGCCACTAAGAGTAATTCAGACAGACAATAGCGTCACTTACAGTCGGAGAGTCTCTCGAATGACTGCGTCTAAATGCGGCAAACCGTCTAAACTGTTGTAATTCAAATCGCCATCCGCCGCCCGTGCCGCCCTGATCTCCTTGCGGAGTCCGGTTTGAACCGCGGGATTCTGGGCCAGGACATGCAATATGCGAGTAAGAGCGGAAGAAGTGGTGTCCATGGCGGCAGCTATCAGAGTCCTGAAGATGCATATGATCAGCGGACGATTCAAATATGGCTGTGATGACGTGTGACGCACGATATTTGACCGATGAGTTCCGAATCTGGAAGGCGTTCGGTCTCGGACGCTTCCATGTTTGCCTTCACTGTGTGGGCAGCCGTCAGCGCAGGAAGGGAAGCGGCATGGCTGGCATACATAGAATGCTCATAATGTCCTTGCCACGGCCAACTTGCTCGACAACGGCCTCATCGCCCTTCTCTAACGCAGCCTTCTTATCATCGATGATCCTGGTCGAGGTCGCGTACATAATATCGGTCGCCACACGGAGCGCTTGCACGTCGGAGGAGGGCATCATCCTGACTATGAAGCTGCGGAAACTCGGTGGTCCGATCTTCACCAAGTAAGGAAGCATACGCCGATAGATATTCAACTTGAAGACTGCGGGCCTTTCGGGATATAAGCGATGTATACAATACGTGGTCACGGCGAGATAGCATTTAGGGGATACTCACCCCAATCTTTTCAACGCATCGGTATACTCATTCGGCTTGGTGTGCTCGCCCAGGTCATCGAAGCTGTAGCCTGATAATTGATTGGGGCAACAACGTCAGAACACATTTGTGATTTGACAAAGAGCTGTAAATTTGATTACCTAAACCACTTTGCCCAATCAGCTCTAGGGCAGTGCGTCCCATCCAATGAAGCATGTCGATTTCCTGTGGTCCGCTGCTAACTTTTGCTGCGATGCTGTCGCGAAGCTGTCAATAAAATTAATCAGTTGGCCACACCTGTGTTAGACAGATTGCTGCGTGCATACCTTACTTGTCACTTCGTAGAATATTGGCAACATCGCTGAGAGATGGCGCATTGAAAAAACGGGATTGAGCATTTTTCGTTGCTTTTTATGGTCCGCTCCTGCAGATTATCGACATGCCGTCAGCGATGGTAATCTCGATTGGCTGTTGAGGTCTCGTTTTTACCTGTACTAGATAGTAACCCATCTCCAAGCAGGAGCTTGTTCGAGCTGCGAAAAAGATAAGTAACGGTTGACCGCTGGTAGAGTGCAGCCATACTGAATGACCCAAGCAGTTGGCTCGTAAAAGTACTGATCCTTGACTAGGATGTGATGCAAGGCTTTCGGATCGGATACAAAAAGTTGCGTGTCCTATCTCTCATGTCAGCGCAAGCTTATCGTAAAAAATGAACTACTCACACCCCACATGCCGCTGATCTTCACGACTCCTCCAAAGTCATCAGCCAAGTGCTGGTGGAACTCCCATCCTTGAGTGCTGAATAGTTGTCCGATGTTCCCTATGAAGCATGAGAGACATGTGTATCTGGTTTAACCGAATCAGGGTACCTTTCGTAAATGACAATGATTTTGGTCCAGGCAGGTTGGCCAATGGATGGCGACTGAAGAGCTGCTTGAATACGAGGTATAGAACACCGGAGGCTGCAATCGCATAGAGAGCCTGAGCACTCAATAGCTCATTCTGGACGGTCATGGTGGGCAAAATCAACCTTGCATTTTGTTTCACCGGCCATACTTATAGTTGACAGATAGCCGCTAACCGCTGCACTGCCTATACGGAATAACATATGCGTGGGCCGTTTTGATCGTTACTTTTATGCTGGCGACAGAACTGTTTGTGCGCGAAATCGGTTAGGCAGGCAGCGGCAGCAGGTTTATCTCATGCTGGCCTTCAGGATCTATTCTTTGTCATCCTGGCTGTAGAATAGAAGCGACCGTGAATCAGTAAGACGAATCACACTCGTGCTATAAGTGCTGTCCCGGAAATTGACCTTGGTTGACCCAACACGAGCCAATGGAAGCATCTGCCAGAGGGTGCAGTCTGGTCAGCCGACTCGGGCTCGGATGTTAGAGCAGATGTCTCCGAACAGAGAATACTGCCTGTTGTATTTGTTGTGTATCCGACACTGTTGTGTGACCTTGTTCAGGTTAGCCTTTGATCGTTGCGAGTCTTGAATGCAGCGCTTTTCGTATCCGAGTAGAGAAGGAGAAGTGTGTCACTGTGTACTCCTTTGAGGTGGCGGTTGTAAGTAGAGGACGACTTCTGAGACCGAAGCCGCGCGTTCCAACTTCCAAGCCTGAGGGTAGAAGTCATCGACTAAGTAGATCTTGCCCCACGACAATGTTTACTGAGTCTCTTGTATGCAAACATATGGCTCGTGCAACTACAGAAAGCGCACGCGGCAAAATTTTAGTAGACTCAGGCCGATTGATCGAGAGAAAAAGACTATTCAATAAAGGTGCTGTTGTTAATTTGTATTCACAAAGCTCGTCCTGAGTCCCATACCGCTGCCCGCAGTCTGCTTTAGCTGCTCAATTTTAAGTAGACCATATTGCAGATCGGAATTCAGAACGGTCAGCAACCCTCGGAATGTCAACAAATGTCGTGATCACAACAAGATCTGATGGAACCACAAGCATTGCTAATATTTCCCTGAATCAACCAATCACGTTTTCTCTGAAGTCATGGATCCTCCACGTCCTCGAAATGTCCTCATCATAGGTGGAGGACCAACTGGTCTGGTCACTCTGCGTAATTTCCTGGAGCGCGGCGATTACCACAATGTCCAGCTCGTCGAGCGCCGAGATGATGTTGGTGGTGTTTGGTATCTGGATACACCCAATAATACTCTAGATGGACGGCCGCGATGGCCATCGCCGGCATACCCTGGGCTAATGGGCAACGTACTTCCAAAATTTCTTTCCTTCTCTGGCGCACCGTTTCCCCCTCCCGAGACCTTCCCCGATCAGCCGTTTCCCGACCTGCTGCAGACATATCAATATCTCAAAAAATTTGCCGAGCCACTGTTGAAGACTGGAAAGGTGCGATTGGACACGGAAGTTGTGAGTGTGGAGGAGCTGCCGGCCGGAAAGGGCTGGAAGGTCGATCTGAAGTACCACACGCCCGAGGGTGTGGAGGAATCGACAGAGATTTGGGATGCGGTGGTTATCGCCACTGCGTGGTACGACAACCCCAACTGGCCAGACACACCAGGCCTTGATGAGGCGCGCGCAAAGGGCGTCGCAAAACACGCCAAAGAATGGGATGGACCCACCGGATTTGAAGGCCAGGTAAGGCCAGATCCCCATACTCCGCCATTTCCTGCACGCTGACGGTGCGATGGATGGATAGCGTGTCGTGGTAGTGGGAAACGCCAACTCCGCCAACGACATCTCCTCGCAGTTGGCCCCTGTAGCGGCCACACCGGGCGTGTACCGCTCCATCCGCCGACCAAACATGTTCTGGTTCCCGATGTTGCACCACCCACGCATGGTCGATGTCGCACCCATCGCCAAGTACTCTTTCCCTAAACCCTCTTCCCCCTCGTGCACGGTGCATCTCGAAGACGGCACGCAGATCGACGATGTCGAGCACGTCTTCCTCGGCACAGGCTACGCCCCTCTTGCGCCCCTTGTGCGCGTTCTCGAGCCCTCCACTGGTGCCCTCGAGCCCTTGACAGACCCCACGATAACTCCGCGCCGTGTTCCCCGACTTTACAAACACATTCTCTACGCGCCCAACACGACCCTTGCTTTCCTCGGCGGCGTCGTCTGCGCGATTCCCTTCACCGTCGGTGACCTCACCAGCACATGGCTCGCCCTCGCTTGGTCACCGCAGTCAGGGGTCACTTATCCTGCCACGGTGGAGGAGAGGCTTGAACCAGAGAAGGCGCGGCTGGAGGCAGTTGAGACGCTCAGGAAGAGCATCGAGAACCCCACGAGCTTGATCGCATACCATGTCCTCGGGCCTGAGGAGCTGCCTTATGCAAGAGGTTTGAGGGAAGATATAGTTCACGCGAGGCCGGATCTGGGAAAAGACCTGATTGAATGGACTGATGAGATGTGGGATGAGAAGGAAGGGATGTTTGTGACAAAGGCGGAGTTATTCGAGAAGCAAGCGGAGCGGATTAAGGCATGAATACCCGCGAATAGATTGTACGATATCATCAATGTACATCTAGATGTGACCGAGAAGTTAAATGCTGATACAAACCCGATAGCATAAGTAAAGGAAGGATGAGCGGAGCTTAAGCTATGGTGGGGGAGGCATAGATCCAAGCAACGCCTCGAGTGCCTTCTTTGTCACCTCCTCAGTGACCTCCGGGGCGAGACCATACGACAGAGACTCCCCTTCTTCGGGCTCCAGCCAATGCGGAGGCGTATCTGGCAAGGGGGTCAAGTCACTCTCAGCACCAGAGATCGGAGACGACGAGCGTGGCCTATCAAAATCTTCCTCGCCCTCCTCGTCATCATCAACGTAAACTGGACGCTGTATCGGGGGTCTCCTCCCAATGTACACCCTCCCAGTGGCTCTTCCTCGTATGCCACCTTTCACTCTACGATAATTCACTTGCCAGCTGTCCTGCACTTTGCCGACGAACATATGTTGTCCATGGACACGCGCTGGTAACGCACCCTTCGTGCTAGTGAACCGTGGCACGACAACCCGCGGATCTTCGTCGTCCGAACCAGCGTATGCGGCGCTGACTTTTTCGCCTGTAACATTGTGGTAGACTGTGCCCCAGTACCGCGTGGGGTTCGCAGGAGCAGACGGGAGGTTCCGAACGTTCTTGGCGCGGGGTTGTGTTTTGTCTGGCTGTTGGACGTTGGAGTTGGCTTGAGCGGTTCGAGGGCCACCTTTGTATACTTCTCCCCGCTGTCTTGCGCACTGTGTGCAATTGCAGTAGCCGCTGCATTTAGGACACTCAAATTTAGCGTTTGTCTTGTCGAATTTCAATTGTGGGTACCTATAGCATATGAAGAGGATAAATTTGGTGCGAAACACCATTAGGTGAGATGAACGCACCGCTGCTGAACACAATGGTCACAATATTCAAGCTTGCACGGTGCACCACGTATATTGGTTTTCTTTCCCCTGCACTTCATCTTGGGGCGGTTCGTTTGTCGACGACACTGATGGCAATATGGTTCAGGCACGATGTCAATGGTCTGCGCTGGCCTCTCCTGAACAGTCGATGGACTATGAGGTAGATGTGATGCGTCCTGTGACGACGTGGAGGACGTAGAAGTAGACCCATTGAAAACGGTCAGGTTGAATGACGGTCCTGCACTGGCTATCTCGTGGGACGCGGGCCCTGCATCTGATGCTGGGTATTGGAGACCGGCGCTCGACTGGACACTTGTGTCGGACTCAGAGCTTGAATCCGATCCAGATAGGACCGAATCGATCGGTACCATATCTGCTCGCACAGCGCGACGACGAGTGCGCTTGGGCAAGTCGACCGGCGATGCAGGCTGCGTTGGCCATGTCGCCAAAAAATCTTCATCCTCATGCATGGGTGAATTAGGTGAATTATAAGGCTCTTCGGTAATGATAATTTCTTGAAAATGCGTGGGTCCTGGAGAGGGGGAAGGCGTAGGATTGGGTAACAACTGAGCCCCACCAAGCAAGGACGGATCGATGGTGCCGTTTCCAGCGTATGCGAGGTTTTCGGTGAGCCACGGTGTGATTGAGATTTCTGCTAGGGGCGGCGAAGCAGTGGGGAGAACCGCTCCTCGAGGAAGCACTTGTGGATCAGGTTGGCTTCTATGGATGGTGATATCATTGGAGTGTAAATTATGCACTGGTTCTTCGGATGAGCATGTTGAGGAGGAAGAGACAGGAGGAAGGGTGGCTGACGAGGTATGTGTGGGTTCAAGCCGATTCGAGGCGCCCATGAAGGAAGAGGCGAGTGCCGTTGTCATTTGCGAGCTAATATTCGTCGGGCGTGTAGCTTTATCTTCGTCTAAAGAGTCTGCTATATGCTCGTTAAAATACTCCAGGTCGGTCTCCCCTTCTGCATCTGCGGATGTGCTGCCATAGTCGAGGACCATTGCGGCAACCTGAGAAGAAGAAGAGGTGTCTGCAATCGGTAGCTCCTTTTCGTTTCGTAAGGTTCTAGAATGCCGAGACTCCTTGTTGCTTTTCTGAGCGAATGCAGAGACATATGTGCTTCGCATGGAAGGTGCAGCCGCACCAAGATCCAGGCCACGCGGCTTGGGCCCTGGTTTATTCCTTGCTTTCGGCGGCGAGCGTGCACTTTCCGGTGGAGGGACAGGGGCAGGACGCGTATATACGCGTTCATCTCCGACATCATACCGTGCCGCCCAAAGCTTCTCTCTGCCACCACTTTCTTGGAACACTGCCCGGATATGCCGCAGCGAGACAGCGCAGGCGCGAGGGTACGCTTCGAGCTCGTATGATTCTTGAGGCTCAATAATGCACTTCGGCAGCCCAGCATCACGGGTAACTCTTCGAGTGCTCGGAGATGCTGTGGAGGGAGAGGTCGTGATATTGCGGCGAGGCCTTCCCCGAAGTCCCGTTTTAGTGTTTGCAATTGAGGGATTGGGTAGGTCTTTGTTTAAAATAGGCGTGCTGGGTATGTCGGATGGCGCGTAGGACGACGACGACGACGACACAGTGGTGTTGGGTTTGTCGGCTTGTGGCTTTTGCTTCTTCTTGGGCCGAGGTCCAATGCTGATTGAACCGGCGTCATCTCGGTCAAGCACTTGGTCTTTGCGCTTCAGTGGCCTAGAGACATGTATGGTGGATCCATATTCGTAGTCCCCATCGCTATCTGCTTCCGAATCTATCGCGCGCTCCTTTCCTTTGCGTGAATAGGCTGGCTGAGAATTGTGGGCGGCAGCGCGACTGAAGGCCTCCACAAGTGGATGTATATCCGGTTGCTTCAAAAAGAGGGGTTTCTTCGCGGTAATTGCCTTCGCAGCTGGTTTCTTCACGAAAGCCTTCTTGGCCCGAGGTTTGATGTAGTCCGCTTTCCAAAGCCCACGAGGGAGTGGCGGAACTGCGATGTAATCTATGATCAACCTTGGACCAGACCGGTGTCTGGTGCCGATTTGTATAGGCCGAACTCTTTCCGATAGCGGTGGTGAAGGCGTGAAAATGTCTTGCACAGACTTTGAAGGAGATGGAATGGTTCTATAGTTGTGAGCTGGAGAAGGTGGTGGCTTAAATAGCGCCTCAGGTGGTGTGGAAAAACCATCCGCGAATGTAGAAGGTGACGATGAGCCGGGTACAAAAAGCGGTTGCCTTGCAGGGCGTGCCTGTCTCGGAGAACGCGCTGTCGCACCCCTAGAGTTCTATACGGAAGAGGAGTATGTATCAGTAAGACATATGCATGCAACGACGCGTGAGGTCCAAGAGCTTCCGGCGATTGGCACCTCCGCCTTCGAAGAGGAGAGCGATACTCACCAATGTCGAATCGACCTGCATTTCGTCATCACTCTCCTGCAACCGAAGCAAATCCGTATTTGACGCGCGTAGATCCTGGGGAATGGTCATTGTAGTAGTATCAGCCTGACCATGCAGGTGTCAGTGTTGGCGCGTAAAGGAGCGTGGTTGACTGTCTTACCCGATCCTGGGTTGAAGCACGCGTCATTGTCTTAGAAGGAGTGGGTGAATCCGCCAATAGTCCGCTGTGAACAAACATTCCTGTTTCTGGTGTATTATGATTGCTTGTGAGCTGAACCGGCAGACTGTGCTCTGCCGGCGACTCCAATGCTGTGGGCGGTGATGAAGCCGATCGCCTTGGTCGCTTATTGTCAGTTTGACTACCCGAGAGACTTCCATCCCAGTTATCCAGCGTGGAGTATACCATACTTGTCGCTGGTGAGCACGCGAGGGCGGGAGAGCCGAGACGACAAGTTGAAGCAGAGACAAGCGCGTGACGGGCTCAATTAATATTGACGGGACTGGCAGAATAAATTGGTTGCACGTATTTTACACAGGGGCGCATTGTAGGGGCTTCTAAAATGCGAACAATACTTACAACTGCGAGACCTGCCGTTGACACTCCCACTCCAGAAGACAATTAAAAACTAATAGTGTCCATAGATTTTGATTCTGATCCACTCATAGTAAGCGCGAGGTTTGTGCAGTCGAAGCGTACCACCTATGCGCATCCGAACACCCCTGTGTTTTTACATATAAGATCGTGCTATTCTTTGATGCATACATATCTAGATTGGAATAGATGTACAGGATTTAAGCGGGAATAGGGATTTCAGCTTGGGGCGTCAACCTGACTGCGTGACGCCTCTGCTCACTCCCGAAATCATCAGTAGCGGAGTGGCACGTAAGCCGATTGTCCTGGGTCCAAGTGCATCAGTAATATATAAGATTGAGGTCGAAATCGCACTCACCCAAACGACAACGGTTCCCGGTGTGTATTTAGCCCGCACCTGGAAGTCTGAGCCCTTCGCGATGTGATCAAAGAGAAATCCGAGAAGATACTCGGACTCCTCGACTTTATATCCAACGATACGCCTCGTGAAGCCTTGGTTGACGTAGAGAGCTTTCTCTCCGGTCACTGGATGTTGGCGGACCACGGGGTGCTAATACGTGGTCAGTGATAAGAATATTTATACGACGAGTCAGAGGAAGGCCCACTTCACTTTCAACCGGCTCTCTTCTAACAGGACCTCCACGTTTGCGTGAATTATCCGCCTGCGCAACCGCAGAGTGCACCGCTTTCAGACCTTCCAGCCGCTTCTTGAATTCGGGCGAGAGGCGGTTATACGCTTCGACTTGTGACAAGAAAAGCGTGTCTCCGCCGCTGGGCGGCTGGTCCAAGATGAAGAAGATAGTCGTGCCAGGGGGCTGCTTCTCGTACGTCTTTCGGCAAGTCAGATAATGACTTATGAGAAATCGCAATGAGGCTTACAATATCAGAGTGCCATTGTGTCTTGCTCGCGCGATCCCCTCCAACGTACTCTTTGAATCTATTGTTATCGGCATCACGGTACACTTTGAAACGAGTCAGTTGAAAATACTAAAACCATCTCGGTAGGGAATTGGCTTTACCGACGTGAAACTCTAGAATGAAGAATATCAGTGGGAGACGAGGGAGGGCATTTGGAATACACTTGCCAGGAAATCCGCGGGCATTGCCTGAAGTGGGATGCCTTTGGATGGGGCCGAAATAACTAGGACGATTTGAGTATTGTGATGAGAGTCGTTCCATGTCTGAAACAAACCTGGCGATCTCTATCTGTCTCTCAGGACTGAGGTCCTTGAAATCTTGATCTTTGAAGAGAAGTAGTTTCCTCTGCGCCGTATATAGAGCAAGTTCGTCCAGACCCGCTTTGCTGAGCTGCGAGATTTGAACGCCACTAATCTCTGTGCCGATGTAAGGACTGATATCGTTGGTGGTAACACCACTGCCGAGAAGATTGGGCTTTGAAGGATTCGCTCTGGAACCAGGATCGGTGTGATCTGTGCTTGTAATTTTCAATACAATATTAGCCAATATGCGGGGAATACACACCAAACAACTCCGTAGGCGGGAATTTTTCGTTCACATCGAAGTATGGATAGTAGAATGGATAAGGCCCTTTCTGAATCATACCATCACCTCAGTCATTATTCCTTACAGAAGCCACAACCTTGCGACGTACGTCGACAATCTTTTGGTCCTTGACGTTCAGCTTCCCCACACTGCTGGCAACATGTTCGACGGTCTGAGTGATAGTTTCTGATACAGATGGAGCCATGTTCTGGTGAATTGAGTCAAATTGTAACAATGGTTCTCCACAATTTATAGGCATTCTTCTTCTATCCCCGTGACCCTCGACGCAACACGCAATATTGTGGTGTTATGGCATGACGAATGCGCCCTGGCGCCGGCGCAAGCTTATCTCGGCATGAGGTCAACGCAGGCTTATCTCGGCGTAAAGTTATCGCAATGGATTGGTAAGGCTTGTGGCAAGTGTAAAGGATATGGCGAGCTTGCAAGGCAGGATTGCGCAAATGGTATCATGGGGCCGCTCGGACCTTGTGACCGACTTTCTGGCATCCCGCAGCCGATACGAGCACCGAATGAAGGATAGGATATGATAGAATAAGATAGGATGATTACGCGGACATGGTTCCGTGTAGGAATGGCCGGGTTCCGAAGGCATGCCGGCCAGTGTCATCGCCCTCGAGGCGGAGAATGAGCGACGGAAACGGGAATCATTGAGATGTCGAGCGATCCTGCTGGAGGATATCAACTGGCTGTAGTCTTGACCCCCATAGCATGTGCTGAAGCGGCGAGGTCATTGATACTGACTATACATCTACAAAGTTAGAAGTGCTCGAAAGGTATAAATGATGATGAGAACGCACCCGTTCATGGCAGATCCTGTTGTACATCCATGTCATGATACTGCCAACGCTTGTTCGAAGTCGTCGAAGGGCGCTACGGATCTCGTCAATAAAATCGAATCGACTATCAAACGTTTCAACCTACAGGGACCGATTTCGAGAACTTCTTCAGGCTTTTTTGGCACGCCAAAAAAGGTCTATTGAATGTTTCCTGGTCAATCTCTCCGGCTTGTTGAGAGATTAAGATTTGCCGGAGATCATAAAGGTCTCTGGATGTCGAGCATAAGCACCTTAATAATAATAAGGAGTACAAGCGCAGCGCACCTATAAAGTGATTGTACTACTTCAATTGGCCCGGAGTACCCTTGGCTCTGGGAAGCCGCGGTGAGCTTTCGAGATTCTTCTGCAACTATAGCAGCTAGCTCCGATGGAACGGCAATGTCCTGTCACTGGCGGTTATCTTTCATGTCGAATGGCAGGGAGGGAATTTGGCGTACGTCGATAAAATTGGCCACCTCGAAGGCTAATGAATGAACGTTTGATAACAAAAGGACCGCTAAGGGTATGCTCGCATCTAGAGTTGATTCCCTCGTCTCCGTATCAATAGGCTGCAGTGGTGGAATAGAGTCGTGGCGTTGGCCAGACGTGTGCGAATCGTAGCGATTCCTATATGGACTCGTACCAGTGTATGAGGTCGGTGTGCCCGTCATGGTGGGGGATGTCGTCTGCTTATTTCTAGTGTGCAGGTAGCCGTTAGTGGGAAAGGTTATGGTCCCATATTTTCCCCACATCTCTGATTCCTTCTGAGCGGTACCGATTTGAGGGATTGTTTGTCTTCTTTCCTGCGAGGGCTTGAACACTGCGCGAATAGCCTCTGAGGCCCGATGCCGAGAGGAGGATGGTGTTGGAGGAGATATCGGAGAAGTTGGGGCTGTGACGAGCGGTGACATGGAGGAATCCGAAATAAAGCTCCCGTCCCAAGAGCGACGCGAACGCAGCGAGCGATTTGAATGCATAGATTGCGCCTCCAGGCGAGCTTGCTGCACCTTAACCAGGCGAACTTTCTCCTCGGCAGATGCTTTCTCGCGCTTAAGTTCAGCTACATACACGGGACTCCTGCGTGGTTCGCGAAGCTTTGTCTTGAACCAGCCAGCCATACTTTTGAACTGTTTGGAAAGTACGATGAGCCACAGACCCAGGAATGACCCGGCGGCCGTCTTGGACAGAGGAATCCCCTCATCCACCATCTGGGTTTGAATTTTGAGCTTTATGGGACGGTGTTCCTTTGTGAATTGACTCAGGACTTCCCAGGCCGATTCGGTAGTATGCCGAAAGCGGGCAGTCCGAGAGTGCTTGTCGATCATTGGTTGCCAGAAGGTGTCTCGCAGCTCTTTTTCCCGCATTTCTCCCGCTTCCTTGGTCACTTGGTCCCACATAGTCGTAACGAGTACGATATTGGGTAATCCACTGTCGCCGCAAAGCATTTGAAACATATCCGTGTTTCTGAGCGCACTTCCGCTCATCCGGTTGTCGGAGATGCGATGCAGAAAGAGGATACCGGTAAGGAGCATTTTTCGTTTGTATCTGGAAGATAAGTTTAGCACGCTTGACCCATTATAATCGACCACTAATCAACTCACGTCACGGTCAACCAATTTGAGATTGTTATCAAGATGTCCGTATCGGAAAGATAGGTGTCGTCAAATCCAGGCGTATCGAGAAAGACATAGGTCCGCGATAGGTCGCTAGGATGGCGGTATCTGACTGCTCGCACGTTTTGTGTATGTGATTCCAAGCCGTGCCCAATCGTCTCGTAATCACCGCCAATTGCCATGCTTATGAACTTTCCGCCAAAGTTAGCGCAAGCTTGTACACTCGACAGAGCTGACGCACCGAACTCTTTCCAACTCCAGTAGCTCCCATGACACTGCAGAATCCCATCAGGATGGTCACAATGACAGGATACCTGACTATTCACGTACGCTATGATTATGTCATCTTCAGTCAATGCGTTGGTTTCAACTGTTGCATGCGAGGGCGGGGGCGGCAGAGATTGATCAGCAGCAGGATTCACCATCGATCCAATGGTATTCTGAGTCCAGGGAAGCAATCGTGCGAGGGAAGGTTGAGTCTAATCCAGCAAGTGGGGAGAAAGAGATAAATCTCTCGTAAAGGTGTCTCTTGGATCCGAGCGGGTTGTGATGATGCCAGTGCGGGGAATGGCCAAGTCGGACTACCGGCAGGCTATCGGCGGCGTTTCATGCATGGGTTGCGCGTTTTTTCGACATGATGCACTGTGTCATCAACCAGAGCAACGACCCTGTATGATAACCACGTTTTCATAATATAACAGTGCCTGCTGACAGATGGGTGGGGCACGATTACCAGGTGGTCACTGCAGCTGTGAAAGAGTTATAATTACTACAACGGCCGAAAAGTAGTTTCTCAACGCCTGTCAACACGTCAACTTTGTTTGTGAACCTAATGTTGCTCTTATTTCTCCAACGATAGCAATTTGCATCCAATCAGGTATCCAACGGCCTGAAGCCGCTACATAGTAGTACGGCGTATATCAAGCGTATATATCGACGCTTAAGGAAACAAAGATGAAATCATTCGGCACATTACTGAGCTATATACACTCGACTAAACATACAGACCTAACAGATGAACCAAGCGTGGAACGAAAACCGTGGTATGGAGTGATCACAGAATACACATTAGGGGGCGGTTCGATTCGGAAAAAGCACCAAAAAGAAATTCAACAGGGGAGACAGCCAAGGAAGTATGGTAAGTAAATACACGGATGCGACACAGGCCAAGGAAGGTGGAATTGTGACACGAAATGTCTGCTTTTAAGCCCTATAACCAATGGTGCGTGGAGTGATGGGCAAGAACACAGCGTCGTGTCATTTGAGAGGTGGACGACGTTCGGTATGAAGGACGGTAGTCCCTCACTGCTGTTTGCACTCCTCCGGGTTGACGTTGGATCCTGCGGATCCCGTCGCGGGTGCACGCCTTGGTGGGCCACGACGCCGCGCTGGGGCTTCGTCTTCTGACTCATCTGAATCCTGGAGAGATGTTAATGGACATGCCATAAGCCGGAAAAGACCGCGCAGCATACCTCGTCAAATCCATCTTCATCATCTTCATCATCAAGGTCTTCGAAGTCATCTTCGTCGTCGTCCAGGGCCTCGAATTCGAGCGCTTTGCCCGTGAAATAGTCCACAGCCCGGGGAATGATCTTTATCATGATGTTAGGCGTGTCAATGAGAAGATAGACTAGTGTCGCACCTTCTCCTTCAGATCCTCGCCGATTTGGTAGTCTATCTCCAGTTTCTCTTCGATCTCTTCGAGCTCGTCTTCGTCAAGGTCGGAATCTTCTTCGATTGGAGGGGGAGGAGTGAAGAAGTTGAAGAAAGATTCGGTGGGCTTGGCCTTTCGGACAAGACGGGTGCGGTTGGTGTCTAAGTGATAACAATCAACATAAGGAGTTAAGGAAGAGTGGGGGTTTAACATACTCTTGTTCCTTTGCTTCTTGATCTCGAATTCCTTGGTAAGATCCTTCTCCTCCTTCCATTTGATCGGGGTCCCGATGGCGCGATCGTAAACGAAATCGCCACTGTATCCGACCTCCTCCTGATAGATGTATGTTTTCTCCAGAATCTCGTTATCGAAGAATTCATTGGGGCTGAACGTGAAGATGAGCTTGAAGCCGGGCTTGGCGTCCTCCTTGTTAAGATATGTAATCTGGATGTTAACGAGGTGCTTCAAGGCAGCAGCGTCGCGTTCGGTGATGATGTCAGAGAGACCGATGTGGTTCCGCAGCGCAGTGAGCCAGAACTCAGGAATGCCAGAGGGGTCGGAAGCCGTGTCAGTAGGCAGGGCAGTGTGCTCCGGATCATCTTTGAGCGACTGTGCTTCGCCCGCTGCGACCTCCTCAGCTGTCGCAGGTTGAGATCCGGTAATGATGGCATGTCGGCGCTCGTAAAGAGGGGTTTGCAGCTCCAAATACTACGAAATGAATGAGATCAGTAAACACTACGCTTTGACGTAAAGGCAATTAGAGGTAATAATCCATATGATGAGCGCCACGTTTGCGCAAGCGCAAAGTTGAAAGGATGTCAAAAATCCTCATGACACATTTGGGAGCATCGCAAGGATGTGAAGAGCAACGCTGCTGTGATCCAACGATCTCTCATTCGTTTGCTACCCGATGGCACCAATCGTAACCAGACAGCAAAAAGCTCACCTTCTTTTCTAGCTCCAAGCATTCGCGCTTGTATTGATTTTGCAGCTCAGTTTGCTTCACTTGCACTCCTTGTAACGCCGCGACGTTCCGCTTTACCCCCACAGGCAACGCCTCGATGTAGCCCGAGCTCTTCCCCACAAGGCTTGCAAGTCTACCCTGCACCATATCCAGCATCGCGGCATGCATGCCAGGGGGGAGACTAATCCCATCCTCCTCCTCGTCTTCGTCCTCCTTGTCTTCTTCTGTGATGTCAGGTACTGTGGGACGTGAAAGACCATGGGCAATCGGTGCTTGATTCAGAGGCGTGTTCTGGGGGGTTGGTGCGGTGACATCGCTCCCCTGGGAGATCTGAACGTTGGAAGACATGATGGTGGTCGAGAAGCAAACGACCGAAAAGACTTAAAGATAAAAAATGTTGGGGATCAGGAAAATCGAGGTCAAATCGCGACTGTGTCTGAGCTTGGCTGAGTTTAAAATTTCGCGGTCACGGGCCGATCCTCATGCATCATGGCCAAAACAAACACGTATTATTATACTCAGCACTACCATCAACATCAACAATTCTTTTCGACAGCAGAATACTCTAGAATACTATCGAGTTGGTGAGAATCTAGTCTCCCTTCCATACTGATTTACTAATCATCGAATCAAAGAGAGGCTTGGCATAGTAGCTATCAATATCTATGCGAAGCGTTGAATCCAGATCAGCTTTGCATACAGGGCCCTGGCAGGCTGGCAGGCTGATGCTTCAAGTTGAACTCGTTGTTCAAAGATGGTTCAACAATATCGAAACCAAAAGGATATTCTCTTGATCGAGCACCGTATCATCTAGGGGGAAAAATCGATCCTCTCCAAAATACTTGGCTTCCTGGCTCTTTTGGCGTTGGTCCCAAGTTGAACCTTGTATATCACACTCGACCGGATTGGCTCTCTCAGCTTGATTCCTCACGCTTTTTCTTGTGCCAGCAGTAAGAAATGTACTCCTTGCATTCCTACACACCGAAGTGTCTCTTGGAACTCAATTGGAACTGTACCAAAGATCCTCCCGGCCACGCCAAGTATACTTGCAGTTGTCACCCTACGGATTCATCGCCATCCCGTTCGTCCCGCATATCAATCGTCACGTGCACTTCAACGACTCGTTTTACTTCAAGCTGGCAGGGTCGCTAACTCAAGGGAACTCAAACCTAACTGGATTGCATATCGTGCTCCACTGCCCAGCGTATAAATTGGAAAGTCTGAGTAGCCATCTGTCCATGCTTAAAGGGGCATTAATGTTGGCAGATTGATGTGGATGGAGATCTAAATCTGCTCAGCACTCAGAGGTTTAGCTTTCCTACCTGTCCACGTTGCAGTTCCCAACAACTGATTTGTTCCAGGTGAACCAATAACAGGACCCCGGACAAGTACGGTTAATGTTCGATACTTAGGTGGACACAATACCCAAGATATTGTCCGATATTTGGCGGAAGCAAACCATTATTACTTTACGACGGAGGGTCCGATATCGGACTTGTCGCAGCTCGTCGGTAGCAGTGTTCGATACGTCTGGGCCTTCGCTACGAGAATACTACTACGATACTTGGGCGGACGCTTTCAGTCACATCACCGCGTACGGTTTTGCCTCGTTGGTCGATTTTTGGTATCAAACATTAACTGTATTTGACGGAGGTCCTCCTCTTCCAACATCCATTAATTTCTCTTCGTGGCTGTTCATTACTTTCCTAGCTTACTTCATTTCGTGGCTACCCCATGCCCACCTAGAAAACAGGGACGCTCCTCTCGATTTGTCCTGCTTCACGTTCAATACGACATCAGTGCGTCGAGTCAAAGCAACTCTGACTGGAATGGTAGTGGAGATGGGCCTCTCTAGTTTCTCACGACATAACAACCCAAGCTGTTGTTTAATATTGGTTCTACACTCTTCGCAGCGCGGTGTGGCACTGCTAGTACTGTATCATTACGATCTGAGGTTCGGCCTGATTTCTTGTGACCGAGGTCATTGGTTAGTTCGCATGTTCAGATAGACCTGTGACGTGGGACGAACTTGCCTTAAGTTCAAAACAAGGCCAAAAATGGCAGGCCGTCTGGCTTTTCGGTGCTCGGGTAAGGCTCGGGCGATATTTTCGTTACCAAAGAGGTTCACTGCCTAGATTTTCGCGTGACTGTCACACGAAATAGGCTCAGTTCGGAAGGCCTTGGGACAGGTGACGAACTTCAGATCGTAATGATACAGTAAACACGTAAATTTGACTTAAGTACGCGTAACATGCAAGACCGGCACGAAGCTTTGGGACCCCGAGGTCATAATATACAACCGCTACTGTGCATTATATTCAAGGACAGATGTAAATGAGTCCAATATTAGCAGTGACAACATCTCAAGAACGATCCGTGTCCGCCGGTGTGTAAAGTTAACGGCATCGGTTAAGTATCGGTGGCGGTGCTCGCTGTCAGGTCTTATGTAGAGCCGCTCGACTTGCGCTCAACCAACATTGATGGGATAGGATGGGATCATGCATACTCAAGTCACAAGAATGCGCCCCACTGTAAAATCCTCGGAGCTTTGGGACCTTACAATTTGCGAGATGCTGGCACAGTCGGCCGGTCTGGAGCCATAATATTGTCTTTCGAGCTGGCCACGACAATATTTACAAGAACGACGTTGATTGGGCCTCCATTAAAGTTTTAAACTAAAAAAGTGGGCATTCAATTTCCTTTTTGAAGGTTTCTTCGTCTTAGTCTGGTCTGGCATGGCGTTAACCACGTGATAATTTGGCGGTCCATGCTCAGGCTGCTTCGAGTCAATGGATCCCGATCTAAACATGCCATCCATTGATCCAAGGATTCCTGATGCAATGGTCACCGGTGACCGGACTCACACTCAATAAGGAATGATTGTCTTCACTTTTTTTTAGTGTGGCTACGGGAGACTAGCTATAGCCTATCAGTGTAATGTCTCCGTATGACGATGCTCAAGTTGTTTTTGCTCCCTCTTCGTAGCTCCGCAACTTTTGCGAATCATGGATATCCTCAACAGCAGTCTGAAACCAACCAAGTCTCAAGTATATACATTGCTCGATGTACTCTATGCGCTTGCTAGCGATCCCAAGTCGTTTGTCTCGCCTGCAGTAGAGTGCGCTAGTGACACGCTGACCTATGCACAACTTTGGTCCGTCTCACAAATGTTAGTGGATGAGCTGGAAATGCAGCATGGGAGCCTCGCGGGCGCAGTGGTAGCCGTGATCAGCGAGAACCATCCATATATTTTAGCGCTCATTCTGGGCGTGTGGACAGCAGGGGGGATCGTTGCAGTACTGGATGCACACGCGCCAGAAACGTTGATGGAAGGGATGCTGAGTAGTATTGGCCCAAGCTATGTGGTGCTTCCCTCGGCAGACCTTGTCAATCGAAACATTGTGCACAGTATGTCTGAACTCGTATAGTTCCTTTCTTTGAATCTAATCGTGTTTATGCAGATTTAAATCTGGGTGTGCACGTCTTCCATCCAGATGCGTGCACAATTCCCGGTCTGCTCGCACGCGTTTCGCCAGAAAGAGGCCCACAGCGCTCCAAATCTCAGCGATCCGTTACGCTTCCTTCGCCGGATTCCACCGCCCTGATCGTCTTCACATCGTCCGCCTCGTCCGCCTCCACGCTTAAACCGGTCCCTCTCACGCACGCCTCCATCTACTCCAATTGCAGCTCCCAGCTATCGTGGCTATCATCGTCCTCTTCATACACGCACCAATGGCCACGAGGGACATCAGCACGCCTGCGTGTCCTCGGATGGGCGCCGTTCTCACATATAATGGCGCTCTCACACGACCTCGGAACATACACGATCCTAACAGGAGGATGCTACATCTTTGCTGTTCTGCCACACAGGTACCCGGATCGCGTGGCTGCTTCTACCGCAAGCGCGTCGGACACTACATCCGGTACGGCTGTGGCTTTGCGCGAGGCCTTGATAGCAAAGAAACCAGATGTACTAGGTGGCGTCCCCTGGGTTTTTGAAGAACTCATGCGGCTCCAAACCTCGGCGTCTGGCCCCGATGAGGAGCTGAGTGGTGCGCTTGCACGGCTGCGTGTGTGTCTCACGGGTGGGGCGGACCCAAGTGAATCGATGGTGAATTGGGCTATGAAGATGAAGATACCTCTAGTGCTGGATATTGGAATGACGGAACTAGGTGGTGAGTCGTTTCTTCAATATCTGCATACTGTGGGATTTCATAAATGGCTGCCCTGGTTATAGGCTCGTTGTTTCGGCGACGCGCGGACGTGGAGGTTCCTGGATGGCCCATTCACGAGTGCTTAATTGCGGATGCTGAGCTGGTCTTAATGGACGACAATGGAGAGGAGGACGATACAGGTAATCTTTCGATTATGATATATTGCTTTTCACTGACTTGGGTACCTATTTCCAGAAGGCGAGCTTGTAATACGAAGCAAGCTAATCAGCCGCGGATATTTAAACAAGCAACCGGATACTCCCTCGAATCCCTTTTCTATATCCCAAGATGGTCTCATTACATTCCGCACTGGCGATGTTTACACCCGCACCGGGGTACCTCCTCGCCTCCAATGGAAAGGTCGCAAGGCCGACTATATCCAGCTCGTTTCCGGCGAGACTCTTGACCCAAGCACCATCGAAACCACATTAGACGCCTCTCCCGCTATCTCTCGCTCATGCATCTTCGGAGACACATTTGGGAATGGGCCGGCGAAGTATGTATCCCTGGTCGTCGAGCCGTGTGAGGCATTCGATAGTGCCGATGCGCTCAAGAACATTCGTGCGGCTGTGGGGCGTGCTAATCGCGAGCTCGCACCCCCACTTCGAATTGCCTGGTCCAGGATTCTCGTTCTGGGGACCGGAGAGACGCTACCTCTCACGAGGAAGCACGCTGTTTTCCGCAAAAAGATGAGGGATTTATATCAGGCGCGGTTAATCGCATCAACGAGCGGTCAAGATAGTGCGGTTCGGGGCAGAGATACAGAAAGTGTGCAATTTGCGGTCTTTGAAGCGGTGGCAAAGTGTCTATCGATCAATGGTAATGACCTTCAGGAGAACCGAGAGTGCACATTTGCAGAGGTCCGCCCCTATCGCCTACCCTTGCTACATGTACTAACTCGTTTTCACAGCTTGGGATGGATTCGGCCGCTGCCATCAGTATTGTCGAGCGCTTGAACAGCCTCTTTACTCCTGATCTGAATCTTCCCTCCAATTCTTGTCATGTGCATGTCGATTTGCCGCAACTCACAAGCTTTATCCTCGAGGAATTGAACATGGCTACGTCGAGATCATGCCCAGATCCTGTTGCTGGCCTACCCGCGCCTGCGAGTGACAATGATGTTGTCATCGTAGGGCAGGCAATGCGGCTTCCTGGAGGTCTCGACTCACCAGAACTATTCTGGGATGCATTGGTTAGGAGAAGAGGCGATGTTCTCTCACCAATTCCATCTGATAGATGGGATCAAGAATCGTTTCGGCCGTCAGGCTTGCCACAGCCTGGAGACATACTATTTGACTGTGCAGGCTTCGTCGATTCTCACAGCTTTGATAATACTTTCTTCGGTATCACAGCACCGGAGGCGCTCAGCATCTCTCCGACTGTTCGACTGACAATGGAAGTGGCCCTGGATGCACTGGAGGATGCAAACATTCCCATTGGGCGTGTGAGGGGCAGTGATATGACAGTGTTTGTCGCAACCGGGCCAGATGAAGGATATAATCAGCTTTTATTCTTGGAATCTGGGTTTCAACGTATGTGTGTTGAAATTGAGATAACGAACACTAACTGACAGATCTACGAACAGACTGCAACAGGTTCAGCGGAACGGGTACAGCCAACAGTACTGCATGTGGACGCTTAAGCTAGTAAGTAGAACTCTTTCTCGAAATTGCCACACATCTTATAATGAACGTGTAGCTTCCTCGATATACACGGACCTTCGGTGACAGTAGATACTGCATGCAGCGGGGGACTTGTCGCTCTCAATTACGGTAATGTCTTTCCAGTGGTTCAACAGTCAACTCGCTGAATTTCAGCCCCAAATAGCTGTTCGTCATTTACAGTCTGGAGAAGGGGAGAGCGCCATTGTGTGTGCTGTCAATACACATGTTTGGTCAGTCATAATCCGTTCTCAACAACTGCACCTGTTTCAAATATTTATCGATGCAGGCCAGGGAAATTTGCCTTCTTATCTGCACAACATATGGCATCTCCCCGCGGCAGATGTGCGACATTCAGTAGCGACGCAGACGGTTACACTCCTTCCGAGGGTGCGGTTGCCTTCATTTTGAAGACCCGGGCTGCGGCACTGCGCGATGGAGATCGGGTCATAGGCATCATCAAAGCCACCACTGTCCAACACAATGGTAGATCGCAGGGCTTAGTCGCTCCGAATGTGAAAGCCCAGATTTCTTTACAACAGAACTTGTTGAAGAAGTCGGCCTTATCGCCGTCCGACATACAGTAAGTTCTCTCTTCCGGGAGTTAACAATTTACTTATCAGTCCAGGTTCGTCGAGGCCCACGGGACCGGTACAAAGCTTGGTGATCTACTCGAAATGCAAGGAATCTGTGAGGTGTTCAAAGCATCTCACACCATGTCTGATCCCCTCATTATCGGTGCTTCAAAAACCTGCGTGGGTCACACCGAGAGCGCTGCAGGTCTTGTCGGAGTTGCAAAAGCACTACTTTCGTTCAAGCACCTGCAGGTACCCGGATTGGTACATCTGTCAGACACCAATTTGAATCCAGAGATCGATTGCACATCCGTCCCGCTGATCATCCCTTGGGAGAATACACCCTTGAAACGTGTCGATAACCAAATTCCCCGTCATGCTATGGTATTGTCAGTCATAATTTCTTACGATATATCCGACGCGTCACTTATGTTTCGCAGAGCGTACGGTTTTGCGGGAACTATTTCTGGGACGGTTCTTGAGAGCAGTCATGATTTCATGGCGGGCAGCTCGCCCGTTACCACTGGATCCCCACATGCTATATTTGCTGTCAGCGCAAAGACTCCTCAAGGTCTCCGTGATTACCTCCAGGCCTACATCGACTATTGCTGCGATGCACCTTCCGAAACATTCCAAGACATCTGTTTTACCGCTACTACGAGCCGCGAACACTACAAGCATCGATTTGCGTGCGTAGCAAAGGACATGCATGACCTCATTAAACAGTTGAAAGCGGCTCAGCTTTCCCAACACTCAAGGCCCACTCAAACACACCTTGTCCTCGGCTTCCCAGGCCAGGGCTCACAATATCAAGGAATGGCCCGCGATCTCGCCGACGCAAATTCGGATTTCAAAGCTATACTAACTCGTGTAACCGAAAAAGCCTCCGAAATCACAGGATTCTCTCTAGTGCCATCTCTGCTGGATGCTGATGGGTCTCCCGATGTGCGCATAGATGAGAGTCAGCACGCACAAGTTTGTGTATTTGTGTATCAGTATTCCTTCTGTCGATGGCTGAAAAACCTCGGCATTACACCCGATGCGGTATTGGGACACAGCATTGGCGAAATTGCTGCTGCAGGTGTGAATTTTACTTGCATAAAGTATAGTGCAAGGACTAAAGCATATTCACAGTCATTGGTGGTGCTATGGATCTGAGCGTTGGTTTACAGCTCGTGGCTTCACGGGCACAAGCAATGCGGCCAAATCCCGAAAAACCTGGATCGATGGCCTCTATTGCTACGACTTTCCAAGCCATCCAGCAGAGGATCGAAGAACTTCAACTTCCTCAAGAGGTCGTTGTTGCTGTTTTCAACACCCCTAGCAGCCACGTGGTTTCTGGAACGAACTCGGCCGTAGAAAAACTTTTGCAATCATTCAAAGACACCGGAACGATGGCAAGGAAGCTGAACGTCGATCAAGGTATGCGGCTTATTCCGTTGAATGCCACCATTCTGAGAATATCTCAGCATTTCATAGTCCTGTCCTTGCACCTCATCTTCCTCCTTTTGCGCGGTGGTTGCAGCAAAATGATTCTCAACTCAAAAGTCCTAAACTACCCTTTTATTCCACGTCTCGGGCAGAACGTCTGGTGGAGACATCTATTCTGGATCATCTATATTGGGTAAATCATTGTCGCACCATTCTCGTAGGGTTCTGATTAATGAAAATGACAGCTCGACCATGCCCTCAAACCAGTTCGCTTCTCTCAGACAGTGGACCTGCTACAGGCGGAGAGGATACCTAGCGTTGTCCTGGACATCGGACCACAGCCTACCATGCGGTCCGGTCTTAAATATCTCCCGCCCGGCAGCCAGACGATCAGCTTAGCCGCTTGCGCCAAGGAAGGCAGTGATCAAGACTTGGCCGTCCTCACCGCGTTATCCGGTCTGTTCCAATTGGGTATTACCCCCGACTTCTCCAGCTTTCACTCTCAGAGGCGCCACCGTTTCTCAAAGATTGCAATACCAACTTACCCTTGGCAACGTCAACGCCACTACCCCGCCATCGTCCCGTCTCGAGATTCTCTTCATGGAAAGATACCCAGTCGACCTGCAGCCGCATCCTCGAGTAAACACTTCTGGATTCTAGAAAAGAGTCTCTACGACCTTCTAGAGGATCACCAAATACAAGGGCGTCGCGTGCTTCCAGGCGCGGCTCTGGCAGCCTTTGTCGCTTTATTACCTACACATGAGGGTCGTCAAGCAATAGCTTCGCTTCGATTCCACAGGTCCTTTATTTTAAGGTCCGCGGACACCAAGATTGAAATGAGTCTCTCCAGCTCTAATTTCGTCGTATCCCACGAAGATGGCACCCTACACGAAATTTGCTCTGGATCCTTGGTATCCAGGCACGAAAACAAGGCAGCGAGCCATATATATGAAAGTTCAGTGCCTACCCATGCAATCGATCAAAAGGAAGTATACTCTCATTTCAAGTACATCACATTCGGGCCTCTGTTCCAAAACATAACGCGAATGATCTTCTTCGATGATCATGTCGATGGTGTCATCAAGCTACACCAGCATATGGGTACGGTTCTAGATCGCATACGGCTTCTGGATGCATGTCTACACATGTTCGGCGCTATGACCCGAGATTCTCCAGGACCTACCGACGCAGGGGCATTTCTACCTTCATCAATCTCCGATTTCTTTATACACGCGGACGATTTACCAAACAGTGTCATCTGTCGGTATCGCTTCCCAGTTACGCGCGAGCGCAACGGTCATATTATTTCAACGTCTTTTGAAGTATTCTCTGATGCGGGGGACATTCTCGTCTCTTGTAAAAAGTATACTGTGGCCTGGATACCCTTCGAGGCGCTGCCTCGAAATACATCACGGCATTGGCTTCGATATTCGTGGCTTCCCGAAAACGCACCTTCATCCACCGCTGTACATCGTTACGAGCAGCTCATACATCTCGGTTTGGACACCGAATCCGCCCGGAACCTGGACAGCTTATCGCAACTTGCGCAGAAGACAATACACGTTGACCTCAGAGAACCTCTACTGGCCGAACTCAATAATTATCACTCTGAGGATACTCTGATCATCATGGACGCCATCCAGGTCTTGCAAATCCAAGATGCTCATAACATTTGCATCGCTTTCCTCTCCTGGTTGAAACACTTCACAAAGAGTATCACATCAGTCAAAAGCTTTATCGTGCTTTCTACCACTGCTGCTCACGCCCATACCGGTCAAGAACTAGAGGCCTCGCTTCCCTCTTTCGCGTTGGGCAGCTTGTTATACGGCATGCTATCCGTTTGGAGGCGAGAGTGCGGCCTGGGCGCCGACAGAGCTTGGAGGCTGGATTTACCATTATTAGATCCTGTGGACATCGCGTCCCTCATTCAGGCTGAGCTGAGTGAGCGCAGGCAATCCAAAAAGCAGCATAGCTCTACGGTTCGATATCGTCACGACACGAACGGAACTTTGACACGGATTTTGCCTGTTCTTCAACCAGTGGATGGAGTTGAAATTAATGCCAAAGATCAGAGTATCCACGGAGTTACAGTGATTACCGGGATGGGTAGCATAGGGAAAGCGCTTGTCTCTGCGCTCCTTCTCCGCGGGTCGACAGCTGTCGTGTTCTTAGGCAGAGCTGGTGAGACAGAAAGCAAGGTCAGTATGGGTTAAAAATGCCATTTAAGGTAGTGACTTACTCTTATGATGATCTAGGTCATTGATGATTTACTGGAATTGCGCGGACGGAGCCCCCAAGCTCCCATCGATTATGCACAAGTGGACCTATCAAACACTTTCTTACTTGTCGAGGCACTCGAAAATATCCAGAAAAGACTGGGAAATATTTCCTCGATCATACACACCGCTGGAGTCATCAAGGACGTCGTCACTGGCCAGCTGAGTCCTGAGTCCCTCACGGATGTGCTCACGCCCAAAGTAAACGGTGGCTGGAACCTGCACCTGGCAAGCCAACAGCTCCATCTCAATCTGAATTCATTTTTGCTTCTCAGCAGCATCAGGTAAGCCTTCAAATCATTCGATTGCTGGCCCTTCTTTGTGCTCATGCCCCATGCAGCGTCCCGTTAGGGAATCGCGGGCAAGCAGCGTATGTGGCAGCAAACTCGTTCCTCGACGGCCTCGCCGAGCACAGACGTGCTATAGGGCTTCGCGGGATCTCGCTGCAGCTTGGCGCATGGGAATCAAAGATGACCGAGCACCTGCGGCATGGCATGCCAATTATGGGACACACCGATGGGGTCCCGATGATCATGCGAGCCTTGGAGGTCGAGACCGAGCATATGTCGCCCGTGCAGATAATCGCTGAGCTCGATTCGGGGCAGCTTTTGGACATGTCTGGAGTTGCCCAGGACCCACTATGGTCGGAAATCCTTCTCGATATTGACGAAGCAGCTGTACGTAGGAGTGACGCCGTTGTAGTCCTCGTTGATTCGGCTGTAGGTGTGCGGCGCGTGTTGACGGAAGCGGTGTGTGAGGTACTTGAGCTCAAGGAAAGGACACTTGGTAAATAATCGGCTACATTCCAGCGATACTCGCCACTAAATGGTCCCAAAATTCACGCAGATATGACGTGTAATCTAGCTGACTATGGCGTCGACTCTATTGCCTTTACGCAGCTCGCCGGGCTGATCGCGACGCGATTGGGCCGCCGGATACACAATGGCACCTCAGTCAATACAAGGATTGAGCTGCCCATGGTATTTCTTTCAGACACATTTAGTTTAGCAGATATTGTAGAGCACCTTTGGGGGCGTGTCAGGAACGATGAGGAAGGGGGCTCAGGGAAAGCTTGACGGGACACGGGAATCAATTGTTGGCCGAGTGACTGCAGATTAGATTATCTGCAACGTGCTTTTTAAGAGCTTATCAGTATTCAATACCACTATAAACATCCTTGAAGTAGTGCCAACTTCACCAATTGCCGCAGTAGTATCCGTGAGTTTAATATGCTCCTACCTAATTTTGCGCACAGATCTGGGGAGGACTATTTCAGTAATTGACCCCCCGAAACAGAGGAGAGACCTTTCCTGGCCAAGTTCTTGATTCAACCAACCCGCAAGTACTACGGTCTTTGCCTTGCGGTTGCCTCGTTCCCTGACCATGTTCAAGATAAGTATATGAATTCCACGCGGCGTAAGATTGTTGTGAAGGTGTTAAGGATACGCATGTTACCCGCCTGAGATTTATGTTAATTCACCGTGTCTTCAACGCTGTCTTTTACGAGGTGGTCCAAGATAGTGGAAGCAGGATATTGGCCAGATATCAGCAGTGGCCGGGTCGATTTTCGTGATTATAATCATGATGCAGGCGGTTCACCTGAAAGGGGCTTAGGTCAGGTCTGCTGAAAATAATGATAGCAATCAACCCCTAGATGCTCTGAGCTGAGCCCGATGTGCGTTACGCGTGTGCGCTCTTAGCTCGGATTGAGAGCAGAGAAAATCAGCAGAAGCGGTGCAAGGGCACGTGTTCCTTTCACATTTCACTCCGCGCTGCAACTTGCACATCACGAAGTTGTCGGGAATGTTACAATGCCTATATATAACCTTGTATAGGTCATAATAGCCGTAAGACATAATAATATCATGAGCGCTTTATATGGTAATACCACGCCACCCCTTCCGCGTAACCCCCGCGGAAATTGCTCGAGCGGCCAACATGTGCACAATTTGGACGCTTGGGCAGCATCTCGCAAAATTAGTACCTTTAGCAAATATAGGTGACGTGCTATAGTAGACGTATATGGCAAATATTGTTCACATGGGCAGTTGGTAGCTGTATTTTAATCTTTGCAACAACATACAATTTATTTAGCTCGTTAGAAATGGTAGGCGGTTTGAAAATCTTCCCAAATTGTTGCAGTGCTGAAACGATTCCGTTGAAACATATTTGTGTTGAAAGCATGTCATTGGGATTTCAACTATGTAAAACATGTAAAGTCTACAGTAATAAACTGGGGCACGAAGGTAGCGATGTAATACATGGGTTGGTAAACCTAATTTACGGGATACGAAACAGGGACTGAAGGCTACTAAATGCCGTGGATATCATATGGCCGGAAAGGGTGCCGGTAGTGAGTGCAACAGACGGGAGGCGCCGCAAAACCTTGGATGATCGGAGAGGGCTTGGCTTGAGGTAAGCACGTACGGGGCTTAGAGCCGAGGCGACTAATTGAAGAATGTATCCACGCGTAATAACACCCAGTTCAGCGCCCGCGAGTCCTCGAGTCCAAGCCAAACGAACGAGCAGGGAACAGAGGCAAGAGGGTCCAACGGAAGCTTGTAAGGAGCATGTAGCTTCAACCTCTGAGTCTTGAGGCACAACACAAGACGAGGCCCCGCAGTTATTGAGGATTGTTGTTGGGGGCAAGTTGGGGGTGAAAGGGAGAGAATGAAAAGCAACAAAGTTCGCGCGGACCTGGAATATAAGCAAAATTACTGAGGTTTAGGGCAAGCTCAGGAAGACTTGAATCAGTTGAGATACTTGAATCAGTTGAGATGAGACGAAGGCTGCAGAGGTACTATGTATTTACGCCACCCATAATGGAAGGTGGCGTATCTTCAAGTTAAACTTCGGATCTGACCTCGAAGTCACGCCACCCAGCGCGATCATCATTCTCTTCCTCCTTCCTTCATCAACCTCTTATCCCTACCATTACCACCTTGTAAGGTAACGATGAGCGCACCACTGGACCACGTACGTCGACAGCGAGGGACGTAAAAGGGCGGTAAGGACGAAGAAGATTCAGAGGGGACGGATTGGACCAAGGTCGAGGCAGCCCAGTTCGCACTCAATACCATCTCCCCCCCCCAGGTCGAATGCGTGCCCGCGCACTCCTGGCTAGCATGATCATCCTCGCTGCCCCTGCATCAATCAAGCCACCACTGCCTACACGCCCGCAAAGTCAGTAGCCGTGATCGAGTCGCGGTAATGTTGTCTCGTGCGCGCGACGCGACCCCTCGACGCGCAACCGCGCTCCCACGCGCTATCGGCGCCCCCGCTGCACCTCCCGCACTCGAGGTGCCCGCAGCGTCGATCGACCTCGGGCACACCGCTCAACCGCCAAACCACCCAATGCAATCACATCGCGGTCCAACCCCGGAACGTCCAACGCCACCGCCCTCATTCCCCCACGCGTATATGTATCTCCCAAGATGGTACGCAGCGCCGCCCGCGTGGACGCCGTTGTCGTAGCCGTTGCCTCAAACCATGCCACTCAATGAATTCGCGCGTTGGGCCCTCATCCGCGTCGACGGTGTCCACCCCGCACTCTGCGCCCGCAACCCCACCGCGTGCGTCTCGCCCATCTGCTCTCGTCAACTCGCACACGGACAACACGCCGCAACAGGCGCGCTTTCACGGTCACCCAGCTGCGCATGCACCCAGTAACGCGGTGCCCGCCCTCGCTTGTACCCAACCGCGTTCACCTCCAGCCGCCGCGCTGTGCTCGCTCTTGGCCGCACCCGCACCCAGCTTGCGCTCGAACCCATCCCCCAGTGCTCGCACCCAGCCAGCGCACAGTCCCTGCTTTTAACCCCGCGCACCGGCTCTCGCATCCAGCCAGCACCGCACGCTCAGCTCCAGCTCCCATCCGCATCGAGAGGTTTGAAAGAATGTGCTCGGCGGGGCGCGAGGGGTATGAGGAGATGTTGTGCAGGACGATCTCACCGCTGCACCGCGAAGGCAAGATCTTTCGCAGGTGCGTCGGCTTCCTTCTGTAGCTTCACATAATTTGTATATGTATCCAATGTGTGCTGTAATACAATTCTTATATCCCAAATTGGCGTATTGTGAAGCCCGACCCAGTAGTACATGCGGCCTATTCCATAGCGTGGCGGTTCCAACTTCCAATTGCTTGGTATGAAAGTATTTACAATTACGCCAGGTCAAACCAAGGCAAATAATACTTGTCATAATACATATGCTATGGCTCGTCACCTATATTTGCTAAAGGCACCAGAAAACGCGTGATATCGCAACGATGAAAATATAGCCCGACAAATTTCACCTACGTTACATTAGCCCCAGTAACATTGCACATAAGCGCAAAGGGCTTATAAGATTTCTGAACTGTTTGCCAAACACCCTAAATTTTTGATTTGTTTTACATTGCTCTATATAAACTCAATAAATGTGCCGCATCGTGCCCATTTCATGCCAAAATTCCGCTATGATTACAACCACCTTGTAGCCCAGTTACACGCCCCAGTATTACTGCCACCGCTTGCCAAAACCTAAATGGACATAGCACGTCGAGGACAACTTCGTGATGCAGTTTCACTAGCCTTATACACCAATACACGAGGTTCAAGATCTTTTGCCTCGTACTCATCCATCAAGACAACGTATAATTGCCATGATCCCGCATATGATGACTCTCCAAGCACCCCCTCTACCCTTCCCCTCCATCAAGACAATCCGGCTTCCAACTCCCCGCACCCGGTATACACTGGTAACTCTACTCCTGCCGATATTTCAAGGAAAATGTGAGTATTGGCGTCATACCTCCAGGATAACCGAGACTTAGATCATATTGTCTATGAGGTCGACATCAACACCTGTCGTAAGCTGCTGTGTTGTGAATCCATGCTCAGTTCCAGCTGACATCGTTCCTACAGGGCCAGCTTTCAGTCAATGACAGGATCATAGTGTGAGTACCTGGCCCGCTTCACGAGCGCTGGAATGCTCAAATGCGCTTCTAGTTTGATGGGCCCAACAGGCGCTGGCAAAAGCACTGTATGTTCGCTTCCGCGATTGTTGATTTCTGCATGCTGAGGTTGCAACAAGTTCATCAATTATGCGACTGGACAAGACGGCTCATCAATAGGCCATGGCTTGAAGTCACAAACATCGGAGATTAGAGCCGTTCGATGCCTGCATCCTGTCGACCAAGGGCCTGTCATCTTTGTCGATACTCCTGGTTTCGACGATACTTACAGATCGGATATCGAAATTTTGAGCCTAATCGCTGGCTGGTTCGTGACAGTGTAAGTGTTCTCATGAAGCCCGTGATCAAAGTGCTTATCGTGCGACAGATACAAGGAGCATATACCCTTAGCAGCGATCGTATACCTACATCGCATCTCCGACAACAGAATGGCCGGCTCACCTCTGAAAAACCTGACACTGTTTGCTAGCTTGTGCGGACAGGCCGCCATGCCCCATGTCGTTCTCGGCACCACCATGTGGAGCGATGTGCCGGACGGGATAGCAGCGCAACGGGATAAGGAGCTGAGGGACAACTTCTGGAAGGATATGATAGCAATGGGGTGCAAGGTGCAACGCTTCTCGGACTCATACGAAGGCGCCTGGAAAATGATTGGAACGCTGCCCACGCCAAGCGAGAACGTAATCCTTTCCAGCGAGCTTGTCGAGGACAAGAAAAGGCTCAACGAGACTGGAGTGGCCATCAAGCTCAACGCTGAATTGCAGAGGCTAATTGGAGATCAGAAAGAGGCAGCTCGGCGACTAGAAGTGGATGCTCGGACAGAGCAGAATCCGGTGGCATTGGCCGAGATGGACAAGAGGAAGAAGGAGATTGAAAATAAAATGGGTGGCGTGATTGGCCAGCTTCAGCAATTGAAGATCCCGTTCGGGAGGAAAGTCATGGCTTTCTTTACCGGTCGAAAGGCTCGCCACCCTGGCGTTAGGTGCGTGCAACTCTCTCGTGCGCATTCCGCTTATCTAACTTGTTGTTCGCAGTATCCCTACTGATAACCGCCGAGGCTAATCTGCTACCGGACTGCTTTGCGATGCGTTCCCTTTGATACGACGGTGCCAACAAACATGTAATCATTGTGCATTTCGACGCATTTACGGCCTACTATAGTATCTGTATATTTATATTATTATTCAATGTCTTCGTTCACTAGCAGCCTCAGGTGCATACAAGACTTGGCCCTCCTTATCGCTGCCCGGGCTGGGTACCCCGGAACGCTCAAGGTCACAGTAACAGCGAAGATCTTCCGATGATTCGCAATCCGGTCGGGAGGACTTCGAAAGCGCAAAAATGGCTGGGCGGGTGCGTAGAACCGCGATGGGGCCGACAAGCAGTTTTGGCGAGGCATGTGGGTGTCCGTTCAATGACCTCACGTGCAGTGCGATCGAGGCATATCCAGTGCAAATGTTCAATATACAGTCAATATTCTCATAATGCATAGCGTCGGTCCCCACGATCCCCATGCATGATGAGATTGTATGCATCATCAGATAGACTTTTGGGTGAGGATGGACCCGTTGGTCCCCGGCCCAACCCATGCATTATGAGCATATATGCATTATGACCTTGTGCTTTATGAGAATATCGACTGTACGCAGATAATCCGTGTGGGGAGGTAGACAAGGAGGAATTTATGATACCGGACTTAGCGGTTTGATCAGCCGTTCCGAGCCGTTAGAAGGTATGACAGCTGTACACCGGAAGTCCAGTCGAATTTGACTGCTCATTCCACCGCCTTCTGCAACAGAGTGACGCATCAGTTCAGAATGGATATCCAAAATCGGCGCACCCAGCATGATTATTACGCTCACCTATCGGGGGTGCCGCTGCCGTGCGCCACGCATTCAAGTTTCGGAACAATCAAGCACCCTGGCGGCGTTGAGGGGAGACATGGCTGAAAATAGCTGAGGGAGTCTACGATGTATAATAGCTGTTGTTGACAGTGGTTTTATGTGGTGCAGTTAGGGAAAATAACGGATTTGAAAAACGCAGGAGCAGGATCCAAAGTTGAGGCCTGAGGGTGCAAAACGAGGCCTTGAAACAGTTCACCGTTCATCGCGGGCGCGCCAGCGGGGTTGCAGCATGGAGCATAGTTCCATTGCACAAATCGCCGCACAATGGGCTCGACGGACAATAAGGAAAACAAACAACGGACCAATCATGGTCAAGACTTAGAATTGCAAGGCACACGACCGCGTCACGCATCGTGGACGCGTCGGGTTACATCAGGTTGCTAGTGTCGCGTCGATAAAGTTCAGCGCCCATGTATCTACAGATCGCCAGGTCGCCGCATGAGCAACGTGGCTTGACTCGAGGCTTGCAATGAAGGCGCGCTCAAGAAGTGAGCGCAACGAGGATCCAGGACGCGCCGCGCGTTGGTAACGTGGCCGCTCCGGAACCGCTGGTTAAGTTTAGGTTATAAGCGCTGAGCGCCCCGGACTAAGGGCGCGCTAGGGCGCGACGCGAGACGCCCGCGGATGATCCGTGCAGGAACCAGGTGCATCACGTTTGAGTAATTTTGGTAAATTGGTGGCTGATGTTGCACAACCACGCGCGCTCAGTTTGAGTTTGGTTGGAGGCCGTATTCCATAACGTAGGTATGAACCTGAATTCGAGTATGTACAACTTACAAGGCTGTTGTTGCTTGCCGTATGCCTGGTAAATTTTAAATTTGCAATTGATTATTGTGCGCCAGTGTATTGGCGGGTATAGGAGGGCCAGGCCCTATTAGGCCGTGTGACACACAGGATTCAAATGCCGCGGGTTCGTATGACCGTGCCTGGGAATTGGGGAGTTGCATCGTAACAGATCATAACGCTACTTGATCAGCACGAAGGTTCGTAACTTCAGCTTGCCACCACGCAGCAAAACTGGAAGTACATTTGCCTTGTGTTCAGGTTTAAGAAACAGGGTGAATACCCTGATTCCCAGGCAATTCCCGGGTAGAATTGCTAGAAGGCCTGCAAACCATCAGCGGTTCGGTTCCTTGTCTGCTAAATTGCAGCTACTGTCCACTATGCCCCTATTGGTTCGACAGGGTTCGATCTGTGAAAGAAATGTAATGAAACTTCGATCGTGCAATTAATGTTGCATTACGAGCGTGCTTCCAATCCCTGGCCTGTGAACAAGTCAGCAGGGGAGGACAATAGATATATCCAGACCCACCCTACGAAGTATGAATCATTCCACCTGCGTAGTCTGACGCGTCTAGTGACCTCTAGTCGCGTCAATTATTCTAGCCTCGCTCGTGTGTGCCTATCCCATCGCAAGATCAATGGTGCCGAGAAAAAGCAGGTCAGAAGACTCCGACGACAGAGAAGCTAAGCCATATCAGGGTGATCTGTACGTCATGCTTCTCTGCCACATTCGATCAGTTCTCCGGTGGCTGAATACCGCGCTCTGTGTTGCTTGTGTGAGTCCACGCCGCTGATTGATGTTACAAGGCACCAGAGCATCGCCCGCGTTGAAATTGGTTTGAAATTTGCAAGACGGCAATTGGAGGACTGCAGGAAAGGAGGAAAATTAATATTTTTGAAATGGAGTATAATGCGGGGGTTTCGGGGTTGTGGGGGGCCTTGACCGAATCGAGATCGGCGCAATATTGACAAAAGAAGGAAGGCCGACTCCGAGAACCAGCCCTGTGACATGTGTCAGCCCACACATGCCGTAACAGAAACCAACATATGCAACCTTATAAGCCCCCCCTTTCTCGTTCTTCACTTTCTCCATCCCCACGTCTTAACGCCCACCTGTACCAACCTCTCTACCCCTCTACCCCTCACGCTTAACGAATAATAACAATGGCTGACGTCGAAAAGGGCAACACTACTCAGATCAACCACCGCGTCGCGATCAACGGCACCCCCGCGAATGGGCAAGACCAGCAACCCCTCTGGAACCCCTCGCAGGCGTATGCCACGCGCCAGCCCTCGCGCATCGGTAACCCTGGTGCTCTGTAAGTTTATTCATCTTATTTTCCAAGCATGAATTTGGAAACTGACCAAAATTGGTGCATAGCGGCCTGTTCTCCTTCGCATCCACGACGTTCATCCTGTCGCTCGTCAATGTCTCGACGCGTGGAGTGACTACGCCAAACATCGTCGTCGGCATGGCCATCTTCACCGGCGGCTTGGTCCAGCTCCTTGCGGGCATGTGGGAGTTCCCCCGCGGCAACGTATTCGGCGCTACTGGTAAGCCTTCCTTCCACGCAGTCTTTCTGGTTCTCTTCTTGGCATATCTCGGCATGTTGCTGGCCATCATGGTGTTCTGTCGGGTAACGCCCACACACACACGCATTGGCTTTGTGTGCGGTTTTGTTTGGCGGTGGAGGCGATTGGTGGATGGAATGCGCCTGTCACTATCTAATCGGCACCCCAAACGCTAAACCGCCGGCCTGTCAATATGTCCGCCCCACATAGATCTGTTCCTGCGCAGATGACTGGGCAGTGCGGGGTGGCTTCAATGGTTGTTCCTTTTTGACTTCCCGGTCTATCATAATATCCGCCCCGCATAGATCTGCTCCTGCCAGATGACTGGGGGGTGTGGGGTGGCTTCAATGGTTGTTCCTGTTCGACTTCCCGGTCTATCATAATAGCCGCCCCGCATGAATCTGTTTCTGGCCAGATGCCTGGCGAGTGTGGGGTGGCCTCAATGGTTATTCCTTCTGCTGCCGCCGGACCGCGTCGAGCGGACGCCCTGTGCCTTGATTCTTATTTCCTCCTGCATTGCAACCGTCTGCGATCCAAGCTGACCTCAATTCCCGCATGCAGCATTCTCCTCCTATGGCGCCTTCTGGATGTCCTACGCGACCATCCTCCTCCCCTCCTCGGGCATCGTCGCCTCCTACACAAGCCCCGCCGAGCTCGACAACGCCCTCGGGATCTACCTCATCACCTGGTTCATCTTCACGACCCTGATGGGCATCGGCGCGGCCAGGAAGAACATGGGCTTCATCGCGCTCTTCTTCTTCTTGAGCTTGACCTTCTTGTTGCTCGCGGTGTCCAAGTTCACCGGATCGGTGCGTCTGGATCATTTTGACCGCATATATGCATGTTGGCTGACGTCCGTGGGATGTGTTTGCAGATTGTGTGCAATACCGCGGGAGGCGCGCTCGGGATCGTCACGGCATTCATCGCGTACTACTGCGCGGTCAGCGAGCTCCTCGTCTTCGAGGAGAGCTACTTCTCGCTGCCTCTCGGCGTCATCAGCAAGCGCTCTGCGTGAGCTGGAGTGTGACGGGAGGGGATGAGGATGAATATATACCCAATATGTTTCGGTTTCGCTCCAGTGGACTTGCGGTTCGATGTTTTACGTATTTAGTACGCCTCTGCCTATTCATGAGTTTCGACCATTATCTGCTCGTGGTGCGATGTATGAGTTCAGTTGATCTGTACTGGTGAGTATATGCGCTGGTTCAGACAAGACCCGGCCACTTAGCGACGTCAATCTCATTTTGCGAGTGCTTGCAGTCCGAAAGCTCGCAGGTTGACTCTTTGGTGCGTTGCAGGATTAGGCGATGATGAATGTAGGCATGCTGATGGTAAGGAAGAACAAAAGCTCCACTTAGATCGCTGTGGGGCACTATCGACTGTATGGGATGCCTGACTGCTTAGTATATGACTTTCTGGGGGATGGCTCAAACGAGGTTTTGAAAATACAAACAAATATTAATGAAATTCCATAAATGTTGTAAAAAGTAAGTGACCGAACATCCTCCACTACGTCATCTACGATATGTTAATGACGACCTGCCACTGCGTGACGCGAACAATAGCGGCTTTGAAAAGTAAACACACCCGGTCAGCTTTGGGTCAGCCCTGTTTAGCTCTGACGAGAGCACTACCCGACAATCAGATGCTGCCGTCTAGGAAACATCAAATTCTACGGCATAATCAATAACAGCGAAGAAGAGACGACTCATGTACATGTACACACCTTTACTTAGCAACAGGGAAAGAGTCTCTTCCAACATCCAATGTCGGCGACTTGATCCGTTCCTTGCTGCACGACCGTCTCTTGCTGCACGAGTATGGGAGTGCATGGCTGTTGATTCAGGAGGTAATCGATGCTTTTCCAGGCTGAATCCTTGGTGCCGCGGAATTCCTCTAACTTGCAGCCCCCCTTGATCGTTCCATCTACCAAAGCCGCCTGCACGTCTGCATGTCTCTTCCTAGCTGTGTTATCTGACACGCCAGAATCCCACATGGTCGTCGCCACGACGACGTTCCTCATCACATCCATACCGCACAGGTCTTGTAATGTCTGAAGTTGGCGATGGATTGTTGATAGAGGAATTTGATTGGGCGCAATTTGGTGAAGAAGGATGATTCCTGCCAGCTCGCCGTTGTTGTCTTTTCTTCAGATTAAAGCGTTTCGAAATCAGCTGAGTATCAAAATTTGCTCGCTTTGACTCACATATCCTTGTTTAGCGGCTCAAATAGGCTGTCTAACCAAGAAGTTTGCAAATCCACGAAGCCGGCGGTGTCGACAAATATGACTGGTGGACGTCCGGAACCTTGAATGGGATGATTGCATTCGATTGGGACTCTGTCGGCGCGCCCTTCTGGTGGGTCCACTGGTGTAGCCATTTCTTCTTGAACACGATCCTCGCCCTGCCCCGACGCTTTCCAGATAAACTGCGAAGCAAGTATCAACGTTTGAAGGCAATAGACAGCGGAAGAAAATGGTACATAGTTCTTTCCAGAGCCTGTGGGGCCCATAACGCTAGAAACATAGCATGAGCATGAGCATTTCCCCTGCTCCAGAGAGCGTCAAGTCGACCTACATGACATATCGCGCTCCGTTGGAAGTCTGAGCCATGTTGATGAGGGGATTCACGAGAAGAAGCTTGGTCAGAGTAGTGGCTAGTCTATATCGCAATAATCGTAGCCCATGACTTAGCCACTTAAGGCCTAGCTTAATCCCCAGGGCCAGTGGCGTGCACTGGCTGCGCTCAGCATTCGGCGCCTTTGAAAGAGATTTGATTTATCATTTGGGAATGCAATTTCGTGATGTGCAAACATTCAACGTCAACAACCACCCACTACAAACGCTCAACTCCCCATTACCTATCCCGTCAGCACACCAATGTTTCGATCAGCTGTCTACCGTATTAGTGATCACCTGGAAAATCGAGGAATGTTTACAGTGACATGCACTTGTCCAACAGTCGCTGGTAAAAGTACTGTATGCTCACTTGCTCGATTGTTGATTTCTGCATCAGCAGTTCACCAACTCTACGACTCAACAAGATGGCTTATCAATTGGACTCGCGCACCGCTTGCAGTTACCAACATCGAAGATTCGAGCTGTTCGATGCCTCTGCATCCTGACCACAAAGGTCCTGTCATCCTTGTCGACACTCCTGGTTTCGACGCTACTTACAGATCGGATATCGAATGTTTGAGCCTAATTGCGGACGACTTCATCAAAATGTAAGTGTTCCTAGGTGACCGTTATCCACATTCTTACCGCCACATGCCAGACACGGGGAGCGCACGCCCTTATCAGAGATTGTATACCTAAATCGCATCTTCGACAACGGAATGGCCAACTCACCACCATGTGGAACGAGGTGCCACGACAAGTATCAGAGCGATGGGATACGGCGCTGAGGACCACATCCCAGGAGGATATGTCAGTGCAGGGGTGCAGGGCGCAAGCCTTCTTGGACTCATGTGACGACGCTTGGGAGAGGATTGGAACACTACCCACAACACGCGAGAAATCTCTTTCTAACGAGATCATCGAGGACAAGAAAGGGCTCAACGAGACTGCAGCGGCCATTGAGCTCAACGCCATAATGCAGAAACTGATTACAGACTAGAAAGTTGTAGCTGCGCAAGTTGACTGGAGCCTCAAGCTCGGACAGATGAGAATTCGGTGCTGGCGGACAGGAGGAACAAAACTTCTGTTCGCAGTATTCCTCAGGCTCCTTGATTCCATGTCTTGCCGCAATCTTGCCGTGCTGCTGTACTGCTTCGAAGTTTACGGGACTCATTCTGACGTGAAGCCATGCCCTGCAATCGAGGCACCTATGGGGCCAGGGTGATCGACAAATTAGTATAGGACAGGCGAGTGCTCAGCACATCATGGGCTCTGAACAGTGATCGAGGACGTGGATGTGATGCAGCTGGAGCTGAGCCCGCCATTAGATGGCCGCTTGCTCTTGTATGGGACAGTATCAAATTAAAATACTAGGCGAAAGCAACGTTTTAAAAATACAAACAGTGATCAGCGATCAATTCCATGAAAGTTGTGCAAGGTAAGCGAGCGAACATCCTCAATTACGTTAACTCTAATATTTTAATGATAACCTGCGACTGCGTGACGCGATCAACAGCGGCTTTGAAAAGTAAACACGATTTTACCTACCTAATCAGCCCTATTTGCCCCTGACGAGGACACCACCCGGAAATCTGATGATACCATACGAGAAACATCGAATATAGCCATGGCTGCGATGCTTCATCACACAATTAGTAGTAGATTGGCGAAGAATAAGCGACTCACGCACCTTCACTTGAACCAGGAAAAGAGTCTTCTCCAAAATCCACGCCTGGCGGTCTGGGCGGCCGAGGTATCTTCGAATCCCTTTCCTCCAGCCATCTCTGTCTGCACGAGTAGGGGAGGGCATGGTTTTTGATTCAGGAGATGATCAATGCTCTTCCAGGCTGAATCTTTGGTGCCGCGGAATTCCTCTAACTTGCAACCTTTTTCAATCATTCCATTGAGCCAAGTCGTCTGCAACTCATTCTGTCTCCGATGAGCTGTGGTCTCTGATACTCCAGCCTCCCACATGGTCGTCGTGACGACAACATTCTTCATCACATCCATGCCGCATAGGTCTCGTAATGTCTGAAGTTGTCTGATCAATGATCCAGACATTCGATTGTCCGAAATTCGGTGAAGAAAGATGATTCCTGCCAGCTCGACATTGTTGTTTTTTTTTCTGATAAAAGCGGTTCGAAATCAGCCGATGATCAAAAGTTCCTCGCTTTGACTCACACGTGTGTGTTTAGCCACTTAACAAGGCTGTGTAACCCATTAATCTCGAAAGTTTCGAGATTCTCAAAGCCAGGGGTATCAACGAATATGACGGGGTGTCCAACAGCTTGACTGGGATGCTTGCATTCAATTGTGGTTATGCCGGTGGGTACTGGAGCCAGACCGTGTTGAATATGATGCTTGCCCTCTCCTGAGGATTTCCAGATAAACTGCGGAGCAAGTATCAACATCTAAGGCGGGAGCCAGCGGAAGAAAGCTTTACATGACTCTTTCCTGAGCCTGTGGGCCCCATAACACTAGAAACACCACGGGAGTATGAGCAATACCCCTGCTCCAGAGAGCTTCAATATAGCCTACATGACATATCGCGCTTTGAATGTCTTCGCCGTAGTTCCTTTGGATTTCTTAGCGCTAGCCATAGTTCCTTTGATCGTCGTAGCCGTGGTGATGAGAGTCAAATGAGAGTATTCAACAGAAGATTAGCCAGAGTAGTCTAACGATATCCATTGCTTAGCCTTCCCAGTGCTGCTCCTCGTGCTTGCGTGTTCGTAGTACCGCGCTGTTCAAGCATGTCGTTCGCCCATGATGCGGCTGGAGGCTGTGTACAGACGGACTTACACGGGAAGACAGGTGCTGAGCGTGGTAAGCGCAAGGGCAATGTGACAACACAGCATGTCGTGACGTCATCATTCATGGCCATCAAAAACCCATACATATTCCGGAATCCCACGACAAATGTTTCATGTCAGAAACTCTTCGGCAACCTTCTTCCGATCCGTTGCTCAAGCAAAAGTGCGCAGTGCGCACAGTACACTCTTGCAATTGCAATGACTTCTGATACCATCATACAACAAATGGGCTGCTCACACTATCCAGATAATCCTAAACGGTGCTCGTTGCAGTGACGAATGGGATGGGATCCCCGGGGTAGCCTAGGGTATTGCCCGGCAGTGTCGATCCCTTTCATCGCAGTGGTTTGCCGTGCAGATTGTATTCAGAAAAGTGCACATCGTATATTGCGTACATCCAAAACGCCACAAAGGCTTCCCCGTCAAACATCTTCAAAAAAGATCCAGACCAAGAGAAATAATCAAGCCGGCAAGTCTCTACGCAAAACTTGTGAGTTTCACAGACCTGCGAGCGAGCAGTACGTACCGAGCAGACCCCTCGAATTGGTTTAAGATGCCCCAGGCGGACGCCAAGGTGCGACGGTAGCTCGAGTCGATTCGAGAGCCATGAGCAATCATAGGTTTCCAGAAGTTCTCTTGTAGGTCAGCCACTCGTTTTGTAACGGTCGCCTTCCCTACTTCGTCGCACATGGTCGTGACAAGCACGACGTTTCGTAGATCACTTCCCCCACAAAGCGCATTCAGCAACGGCGTCCTCATGTGGGCAGTCTCGCCACTGGGCGCTCGATTGTCGGTGATGCGATGTATAAATAATATACCTGTAAGCAAGACGTTCCCTTCATATCTGGATAGTTTTTCACGTTGACCAACACTCTGCTAAAAGGATCAAGAAAGGGGAAGGGGATCGGCTTACTCGTCAGTTAGCCACCCTGAAATCGCCCATAGTACATCCATAGCAGTTTTATATTTGCCACCAATTCCTGGAGTGTCAATAAAGACGACGCTCCGCCCGGAGTCGTGGGGATGGCCGCATATATGCTCCTGAATATCATCCGTGGTCGATCCCAGCCCATCGCTGACGGAGGACGAAGTACTGCCGGCTGCCATGTTGATGAACTGAAATATTCAATCAGCTCATGTTCCCTTCGCGAATAGGAATGTTTTACGTACCGAACTCTTCCCTGTGCCAGTGAGGCCCATCACCCTGCAATATCAAAGGACAAGGCTGATTGGTGAGTAGGAACTATATGAATCATGCACATAACGCACACTATGAATATATCATTCCCGGGAACGCGTTTCTGGGGCTTCCGCTTCTGAAGCATACTGCTCAAGATGGCCCGGAGTCTCCTGGAAAAGCTTCTCAGCTGCTGGAGCAACTGATTCACAACACCGATTTGGTTCTCGACCTCGACCCTCTGCTGCTCTATCTCTTCAGCCAACTC
This sequence comes from Athelia psychrophila, assembly GCA_001630335.1. Taxonomy (NCBI): domain Eukaryota; kingdom Fungi; phylum Basidiomycota; class Agaricomycetes; order Atheliales; family Atheliaceae; genus Athelia; species Athelia psychrophila. Next base: position 358,285 of record KV417487.1, on the reverse strand, counting down.
GGGATCTTTCTGCCTGGCAGCTTGCTGCTCTAGTTTTTGGCTCAGTTCTTGCTGACCGAGTAGAAATGTGCTCAAATCCTGTTCGACCTCCGCAACAGTTTTGTTTGAAAGCATCGTATTGTTCTTTCGGTGCATATTGCCTATGATCGCCCACGCTGATTCGACCGAGTCGCCGAATCGTTCCAGATGGCATTCTTTGGAGCTCAACTCCGTCCAATATCGTGCTAGCGCTTGCTCCTGTCGTGCTCCAGTTTCTGGGCGGACTTCGCTCCACATCGTGGTGCTAAGAGCGATGCGAGGCATAGTCGCCTGCCCGCACATGCTGGTGAGCATCTTCAGGTTTTTCAGAGGATCTTCACCCGTCATTCGTTTGTCGGAAACGCGATGTAAGTATATGATTGTTGATATATGGACCTTTTGTTTGCATCTGCCACCGTGCGATAAGTATCAGGAAGGTGGTTCCGGAGAAAGCTCTCACAATTTCTGCAGGAAATCAGCGATCTCGATTACAACTTCGATGTCCGTTTTATACGGATTATCCAAGCCCGGTGTATCGACAAGAATAACGGAGCCACCATCGCGAGGATGCATGCATCTCACAGCTCGGCTGCGATCCGTCTGCGCCTCCAAGCTGTGTCCAATCGGCGAGTCGCTTTGCCCAGTAGCATATTCGATGAACTGGTTGCAATTTTAGGATGCGTGATCGAGAATAGGGAAAGCCGCGAACATACAGTGCTCTTTCCAGAACCCGTCGGACCCATCAAACTATCGTTTGATGTGAGCATACCAACGTGCATAAGCCTGATGGATAACTCACACTACAATTCTGTCTTTGGAAGAAAATGTTAACTGCACAAGCAAGTTCAGCCAATCATCATGCATGCCATTCAGCGCGTAACTCACGGTAGGCTGTACCGCCGCCTTCCTCGCTGCTTTGACCGGTGGCATAAGTTCGGCATTCTTAATTTCTCTTTGCTTTTCAGCTTCTTTCGCCGCCTGTATTTCTGCCTCTTGCTTCCTCGCCGGCTGGGCCGCCAACTCGACGCGTTCTCTTTCATTTTGAGCGTTCCTCTCCGTTTTGACCTGCGCTATATGTCCAGCATGTTCACGGTCCCGCTTCTTTCGAGGTTCTTTCGCCGCTTGAGCTTCGGCCGCCATTTCTTTGTATCTTATTGCCGCTTGAGCCTTCTTCTCCGCTTCGACCTGCACAATATGCTCAACGTGCTCACGATTTCTCTTCTCTTCAGCTTTTTTGGCCACACGAGTTTCGGCCTCCTGTTTTCTGACAGCCTCGGCCACCACCTCCTTGCGCTCTTCTTCCGCTAGCGCTTGTCTTTCCGCTTTCACCTGCGCTAGATGTTCAGCATGCTCGCGGTCCCGCCTCTTTTTGGCTTCTTTCCCCGCCTGTATCTCAGCCTCGCGCTTCCTCATGGCCGCGGCCGCCACCTCTTTGCGCCTTGTTGCTACTCGAGCCTTCCCCTCCGCTTCGGCTTGCGCCAACCGATCAATGGCAACCTGCAAATCATCTCGGGCATGTCTGATAGATAAGATTAGAGCATTTTCTATGTCAGGTGCTAGATACAGGTCAGACCCGATAGCTTGTGGTTCCGGCGCGCGTTCTTCTGGTATATATCCGCTAATCGGCTGCAGATCAAGCTGTACAGATGCAGGGTGCGGAGCGCATTCTGGTAAAGTGTGAGATCCGTTCTCGGTAGAATGTGAATCAATCCGATGCTCTGGTGAACACTCTGTAGTGTCGAGTTGATTGGTAAGGCCCTGCACAGGGCGAGTGTTAACCGACGATTTCATTGAAGTTGCTGAATGCAACCTAAGATGGGATTCAGCGGAATTTCATTATCAGTGTCTGTGGTCACATGCAGTATGCCATTGGAGGTGCTTCACCAGATTTCAAGAGAGAGAGGACTCCTGGTATGAGAATGGATGTGGTATTATTCCTACTCAGCCTTAAGATTTGGAGCAGAGGAAGTAGTACATCAGCAAAAGGGCAGAAACCTAGGCTCGGACTCCCGGAGTCCCATCCGGCATACTTGAGGACTCTTTAGGCAACGGTCCGGCCAAGCGTCAATTTCAATAGCACTTGGTTCTTTCAAAGTTTACCAACAGTTTATAGCAACATAGTCATCGCGGTTCCGGAGCTTCCTGCGCACTGCGTCGCATGTTCAGTCCAAGTCCTTCATATGATCTCTGGGGCAGCTTCAGTCTAAGTGCTCTTGAGAGCTTATCGCTGCGGAAGACCTACATTCCGATTCTAGATCAAGGGCTGCAGCGCATTTAGTATGTGCAAAAGTGAAGTACTTGCTACTTATCACGATTCACGAGCAGGCGGTATGCACATGTACATATAACCTTGGCCCTTCACAGTAGAGTCGTTATCCCAGATCCATCGTTGTGAAGTGGGGTTTGATCTGGCTCAGAGGCCAGGCTGGGCGCGTCTAAAACCGGATTCCACATTCCAGGGGAGGAGAGGGGAGGGCAGTGTTGGGGTGGTGGCATTTTCCGTCTACTGATCGATTAGGGACAGCTCAAGATCAGCTGAAATTTTGATTCCGCGGCATGACATAGGGCAACTGGCTGGAACTGGTTATTGGATGCAATTATGATAGTAGCATTCCAAGTCAGAACGACATTTCGGAATCGCCCAGTTTTTGGTTACGCGTCCCAACCTTGCTGTTTGGTATCAAGAAGCCTCTGGTCAGCGGAAAATTTCGCCTCACTAGTACTCTGGAATGATGCTGTTTTCTGATACTCGTAACTCAAAGGATAACCGGATTTTTCATCTATGACATGGGACTGTCGCGCTGGTCACCTGTCATCGGTCATATATCATAGTCACTTGCGGTCTGGGCTCGACTCAGCATTTTTACACGATTGCGTAAGGTCAATACTTCCATAGATAGTAATTCAAGCCGCACCCAAGCCGCACTTTCCTCCTGCTTCCCTCTCCCAGGCCTCCCCCCCGCTATCAATCAAACTATCGTTCACCTGACAATAGTCCGACTACTACATAACTAGATTATGCTGTGCAAGTTGCTGCGCAACCCGACAGGATGGAGCCCAAGACCCGATGCACACTGCAACGATTATCTTTCTTTTCGAGTCGCGCAATCACGCAGCAGTGCGCAGCAGTTGCGCAGGTGCGCAGAGGCTTTTGAGGCTGATTATCCTGCTGTGCATTAGCGCACTTTGATATGTCTACTCATCTCAAGGGTGTTTCGATCTTAAATCGGGGACTTTTTGGACTCGCTCAGCTGGCAACGCGCCAATTCAATGTTGCTGTGCGTCAATCAACACACCCGTTTCGAGACGTTTGTCCATCGCGCAGCAGAATTGAGTTCGACTAACCACCCCTTGATCAGCCGCCTAAAATTTGATTTTGAGTTGGAGCTGATATACAAATGCAGGTGCATGCTTATCACAGACCCTCGCCAACCCCTCACAATCAAGTCTCTGTCGTACGCTCTTTGAACTCGCGCACGAGATGGCTTTGTGGCTCGATATACTGGCTTCCGTAGCTGCTATCTTCGCTTCTTGGGTAATCTGGCTCAGTGCAAGGCGCACGTTCATCCGCCATGCATTAAGCAACATACCAGGACCATCGTGTCCGTCGTTTATTGCAGGTAAAATGCCTCCTCTAGACAGGACGCTTCCGACACTCAGTTTTCACAGGACACATGGGGGAGTTGTTTGGCAGACCACAAGCATGGGAGATCTACCAGAGGTTTTTTGATCAATTCGGGAGCGTAGTAAAAATTTACGGATTATTTGGGGTGAGTGTCTTGATTCAATGAGCCACGCCGTAACCAATATCGCCCAGACACAGCACCTATACCTATGTGATCCGAAAGCGCTGCAACATATCCTGGTCAAGGATCAGAACATATTTGAAGAATTAGATGACTTCATCCAGTGCGTATGAATTCCAACTAGGCATTTCAATCAGTCTAAACCTTGTGATTTTCAATGAGATCCAACAAACTTCTGTTCGGGAATGGGCTGTTATCCACTCTTGGTGAGATATCTTCATGTGAATTCTACGCAGCTTACACTCCTCATTGAACCACATGATGCAGGAGAACAGCATCGGAGGCAGAGAAAACTTCTAAACCCTGTGTTTTCTTCGCGACACCTTGCCGAAATGATTCCAGTATTTTACGAGGTCACTAGAAAGGTTGGAGAACAACTGTGTTCACGAGTTTCTGAATTTAATCATGTCTAGAAGCTTCGTAACAGTATCGCTGAAAAAGTTCGTGATGGCCCACAAGATATTGATATGTTCCAGTGGATGTCTCGAATTTCCTTGGAACTCATCGGACAAAGTGGCTTAGGTGCGTGCCCATGATTTTTCACTATGGGGTTCTGAAGATTTGAGCTACTGCTAGGTCATAGCTTTGAGGATCTTGGCCCAGAGAGTCGCCCCAGCGAATACGCCTATGCATTAAAGAATCTATCGTTCGTATTTTTAATTAGTGCTGTCTTCCATAACGAAGCTGACAACTTGCTGAAGTCCCACGATAATGAGACTGCCGCTTTCCCGAATGCTTCTTCCATATGTGGCTGGGTGGGGTACTCCGAGCTTCCGCAGAACCATTGTCAAGATGATTCCTGTGACTGACCTTCAAAACACGCTCAAAATGGTGGACACTATGCATAAAACCTCAATCGACATTTTTGAGTCCAAGAAAGCCGCTTTGGCTAGAGGTGATCAAGCAATGGTCGCGCAGGTTGGTCGTGGCAAGGATCTTATGAGCATATTGCGTGCGTGCCATCAAGCTCACCCAATATGTCTCTCTGCTGATTAGCTGCGGTTCAGTGAAAGCAAATCTGGAGGCTTCGATCAAAGATCATCTGCCTGAGGATGAGTTGATTGCTCAAATGACGTACGTAATACACATTTCATTATGTGCTTCAGTTCACATCTCACCATTTACAGCACTTTAACATTTGCTGCCTTTGACACAACCTCCTCAGCACTTTCACATATTTTACATCTTCTCGCCCAGCACCCGGATATGCAGACCAAACTATGCCGGGAAATAATAGAAGCACGAGAACGCGGAGGAGACCTGGATTATAATGCTCTAGACCGTCTCCCGTATCTGGATGCGATCATACGTGAAACACTGCGGCTGTAGGTCACCTCGTCTTCTTTGCTCTGGTCTCCTGTTGAATACGGCGCGTTACAGGTTCCCGCCTCTTCCAATAATGGCTAGAATGTATATACTATTTCCTTTCCTTGCTCGCATGGTGGCTGATGTTGTCTTAGCGCACGGAAGGACATGGTTCTCCCGCTCTCCAAACCTATGAAAGGTGCTGACGGAAAACCAATCAGCGAGATCTTAGTTCCCAAAGGCACTATGACTTTCATTTCCATCATCACAGCCAATAGGAATCCAGAAATTTGGGGTCCGGACTCATACGAATGGAAGCCAGAGCGGTATGCATCGAGAGCGCTCCTGTTTCCGCGGCTAATACGAGCTTTGTTATTACAGTTGGCTCTCTGCACTACCACCTAGCGTGGCGGATGCTCGTTATCCTGCAGTCTATTCGAATCTGTGAGCGATATATGAGATTTATAGAGTAATACCAATCTCGTCTTCTCAGGATGACTTTTATTGGTGGGAGCCGAGCATGCATGTGAGTGGTTGCACCTCCTCGCTACTACTTGACCGAGAAGGACTCACCTACTTCTGCAGTGGCTTCAAATTCGCCGAGCTTGAAATGAGTCCGTTCCAATGCCTCACCCATCGCGGGGTCCGTACTGATTATTTTGTTCGCCAGAGATTGTTCTTTCCCTCCTTTTGGAATCCTTCACCTTTGCCGAGACCAAGGAAAAGGTTGAGTGGACCACGGCCGGCATCATGGCCCCAGTCGTTGTGGGCTCCGACTCGCTAGAGATGAAATCGCGATTGCCATTGACTGTCACTGCCGTCAATTTCAAAGCTGCGACTTGAATAGATACATACATATCATCGCTCAAGAGAAACCAGTCTAAATTACATACAACACCAATCCTCATAGCTTCGCGCCCTCCGCTCCTTTCCGACTCCTCTTTGTACCTGTATTTACACCCTACATATCCTCTTCATGCATAGTACTGTTTCACATTGGTAATATCGCCGCCGATTGCATTTCTTTCGTCTGAGTGGAAACGTGGTATCAGGCTCAGCGAGTAGCTCTCATTCCCTGCTTCATCAGTAGCATTCCTGAACTTCGATAAATTTTCGACCAACAGAATACATTTATTTTGTAAATATGTGCATAAGGACAAACCCCCAGAAAGGATACGAAGCCAACAACCCACGATAGCCTATTAGCGAAAGAGCGACGACAAGAGTCTATGACATCTTCGAGCCGAGATTGATGTGGACCCCTTTGATATGGGTGTAGCTGTATAATATAAGCCAAGATGCCACGAAGAATATAGGGAATACAACTTACTTCGTGAGCGCGTACTCGCCAAGATCACGGCCAACACCCGACTGCTTGTATCCACCAAACGGCACTCGGAAGTCAGTGTCGTTAACCGAGTTGATCTATCCCTCGAATCAGCCTTCCCGTCACCTCGCGCATAGGATTGAACTCACCCAAGCAGTCCCGGCGTGCAGCTTGTGCGCGGTCTTGATCGCCCTCGTGATGTTCTGCGAGAAGATGGCGCTGGCAAGCCCGTAGTTGGTGTCATTGGCCATCTTGATCACCTGGTCGTCGTTGTCGAACTTGATCAGCACGCCTACAGGCCCGAAGATCTCCTCCTTCACGATGCGCATATCCACCGTCACGTCCGTGAAGATGGTGGGCCGGATGAAGTACCCTTCTTCGCCATGGCGCGCGCCGCCGGTGTGGCACGTCGCTCCCTCCTTTTTCCCAATTTCAATGTAGTCCATGATGCGCTACAAGGGCAGTGGATCAGTGTTATTGTCACTGTACCTGGGGGGACGAGAAAGGCTCACGTTGTATTGAACTTCGGAAACTTGGGCACCCTGGAAGCTGGACTTGGCGAACGGGTCGCCAACCTTGAGCTCCGCCGCCTTCTTCGAGAAGCGCTTCAGGAACTCGTCGTAGATGTTCGCGTGCACGAAGATTCGGGAGCCTGCACAGCAAACCTGGCCCTGATTCCAGCTATTGCACACAAAATCTATTAGCATCCTCGTGTTCACCTTATTCGAACAAAGAGACTTACAAGATCCCAAACGCCGTCCAGTTCACGGCCTGGTCCAGATCCGCATCGTCAAACACGATGTTGGGGCTCTTCCCGCCAAGCTCAAGGGTGACGTCCTTGAGATTCGTCTTGGAAGAGGCCTCCATGATCTTCCGCCCCACCGCGGTGCTGCCCGTGAACGCGATCTTCAGGACATCCATGTGTTCTGCGAGGGCTTGGCCAGCAATGTGGCCGTAACCGGGGATGATGTTCACCACACCCGGAGGGAAACCCGCCTCGTTGATGAGCTTGCACAGATACAGCGCCGTCAGGGACGTAAACTCGGAGGGCTTCAGGACTATGCAGTTCCCTGTGGCAAGCGCGGGCGCGATCTTCCAGGCGAGCATGAGGAGGGGGAAGTTCCAGGGGATGATTTGGCCGACGACGCCCATGGGTTCATGACGGGTGTAAGCGAGTTTGTTCTCGCCGACCTAGACAACAGTCAAAGTCGAAATGAGCGCCGGATGCAAGGGGTCTATGGTTGGGCACATACCGGGATTTGCTTCCCTTGGATCTTGTCTGCCCATCCGGCATAGTAGCGAAGGGTGCCGATGGCGCCGCTGACATCTGCAGACTTTGCCCATCGGAATGGCTTGCCTGTAACATCAGATCAGTACATGGTCCAGTGGAAGGAAATCATATACACTCACCATTGTCAAGAGCCTCCAGCGCGGAGACCTCGTCGATGTCCCTCTCCAGAAGATCCGCAAGCTTGTTCATGAGGATACCACGCTTATCACCTTGGGCGTGCTCGCCCCATACGGTGTCGAAAGCTTTCTGTGCGGCAATGACGGCAATGTCTACGTCTTTTGCCCTCGCCTCGGAGATCTTGGTGAGGACCTGCCCAGTGGCTGTTTCATATACGATCGTCAGTAATCAAAGGAGTACCCAGTACAGCACGCGATCGTACATGGGTTGATAACACTAGCCCGCAGACAAAGATTAGATCGGCAGATGGTGGGGAGATTAGATTCGCGCTTACTCAATAGTACCGCCATCGACGCCGTCGACGAACTTGCCGTTAATGAAAAGGCCAGTCTCAAAGGTGGATGTGCCTTTGTGACTTTCGTTGTCGAAATCGTATGTGAATGTGGGCATTGTGGTGGATTGGATGAAGGATAATGGACATAGCGCTGCGGTTTTATGTCCTTCGAAATGCGAAGTCTGATTATTGATAAGGTCTTGTGGGGGTGACGTCGCAGTGGATCATCTAGGCTCGTGACTATCTGTTTTTGGCAAGCTGCTGCTCCGTAACCTCGTCGACCATTTGGCAGGCCGCGTGCTCATGACGCCTGCCAAACGAGAGTGAACACTTACAGAGAAAAGAATTAGATAAAAAAACGTCTTGTAGATAAAGCTCTGGAGATCAATATGTACTTCTCAGAAACTGGATAGCTAGTGTTTTCCGTGAGCAAGACGCAAAATGTTACTGGAAGTCGTTTCCCCCTGTTATTTTAGCCTTCACTTCCGCCATTTGGCTGAGACACTGGCTGAAAGGCCTGGATCCTGTGCTCACGAAAATCGTAGAATCTAAACAAAGACTATTACAGTCATTTTCGAACTTGCGGATTTTTCAAGCAGCAAATTTTTTCAAGGTAAACAAAGGTCAATGTCACATTTGGCGGGAAGCGCTGGACCCTGTGACCCAGGCTCCTAAAACTATCCACTCGTAGAAAGTTTTAGGGCGGATTACTGAACGGGAGCCGTGACGAGTAGATATTTCATTTCAGCCACAATGTCGCAACCGGGGCAATGTTTCACATTGGTAATACTATCGACGTCGACAATGCTGCATTCCTTTCGAACCATCTGAGTGGAAACGTGGTATCAGGCTCAGCGAGAGGCCAGTTCTCATCCTCTGTGTTGATCAGTAGCATGATTCCTGAACTCCTATAAATTTTTTACTAATAGAATACATTTATTTTGTAAATATGTGCGCAAGGACGAACCCCCGGAAAGGATGCAAAGCCAACAACCCACGATAGCGAAAGAGCGACGACAAGAATCTATGACATCGTGGCGCCGAGGTTGATGTGAACACCTTTGATGTGGGTGTAGCTGTATAATATAAGCCAAGATGCCACGAAGAATAGAGGGAATGCAACTTACTTCGCGAGCGCGTACTCGCCGAGATCACGGCCAATACCCGACTGCTTGTAACCACCAAAAGGCACGCGGAAGTCAAGGTCGTTATACGAGTTGATCTATCCCGTGAATCAGCCTTTCTATCACTTCATGCACAGTATCGATTGAACTCACCCAAGCAGTCCCAGCGTGCAGTTTGTGCGCGGTCTTGATCGCCCTCGTGATGTTCTGCGAGAAGATGGCGCTGGCAAGGCCGAAGCTGGTGTCGTTGGCCATCTTGATCACCGCGTCGTCGTCGTCGAACTTTATCATCACGGCTACTGGCCCGAATATCTCCTCTCTTACGATCCGCATATCCGTCGTCACGTCCGTGAAGATGGTGGGCTGGATGAAGTATCCTTCTTCGCCGTGGCGCGCACCGCCGGTGTGGCACGTCGCTCCCTCTTTCTTCCCGATGTCAATGTAGTTCATGATGCGCTACAAACATAGGGAATAAGATTAGTGGTGTGATCGTGGGACTTGAGGGATAGAGCGAGAAAGGCTCACGTCGTATTGCAGTTCGGAAACTTGGGCACCCTGGAAGCTGGACTTGGCGAACGGGTCGCCAACCTTGAGCTCCGCCGCCTTCTTCGAGAAGCGCTTCAGGAATTCGTCGTAGATGTTCGCGTGCACGAAGATTCGGGAGCCTGCACAGCACACCTGGCCTTGATTCCAGCTATTGCGCGCAATCTATTAGCATAATCCTGTCGCCCCATTCGAACAAAGAGACTTACAAGATTCCAAACGTCGTCCAGTTCACGGCCTGGTCCAGGTCCGCATCGTCAAACACGATGTTGGGGCTCTTCCCGCCAAGCTCAAGGGTGACGTCCTTGAGATTCGTCTTGGAAGAGGCCTCCATGATCTTCCGCCCCACCGCGGTGCTGCCCGTGAACGCGATCTTCAGGACATCCATGTGTTCTGCGAGGGCTTGGCCAGCAGTGTGGCCGTAACCGGGGATGATGTTCACCACACCCGGAGGGAAACCCGCCTCGTTGATGAGCTTGCACAGATACAGTGCCGTCAGGGACGTAAACTCTGAGGGCTTCAGGACTATGCAGTTCCCTGTGGCAAGCGCGGGCGCGATCTTCCAGGCGAGCATGAGGAGGGGGAAGTTCCAGGGGATGATTTGGCCGACGACGCCCATGGGCTCATGGCGCGTGTAAGCGAGTTTGCTCTCGCCGACCTAGACAACAGTCAAAGTCAAATTAGCGCCGGATGCAAGGGGTCTAAGGTTGGGCACATACCGGGATTTGCTTCCCTTGGATCTTGTCTGCCCATCCGGCATAGTAACGAAGGGTGCCGATGGCGCCGCTGACATCTGCAGACTTTGCCCATCGGAATGGCTTGCCTGTAACATCAGATCAGTACATGATCCAGTGCAAGGAGATCATATACACTCACCATTGTCAAGCGCCTCCAGCGCGGAGACCTCGTCGATATCCCTCTCCAGAAGATCCGCAAGCTTGTTCATGAGGATACCACGCTTATCACCTGGGGCGTGCTCGCCCCATACGGTGTCGAAAGCTTTCTGTGCAGCAATGACGGCAATGTCTACGTCTTTTGCCCTCGCCTCGGAGATCTTGGTGAGGACCTTCCCAGTGGCTGTTTCACGTACGATCGTCAGTAATCAAAGGAGTACCCGGTACAGCACACGATCGTACCTGGGTTGACAACACTGCAAACAAAGATTAGATCGGCAGATGGTGGGGATATTAGATTCGCGCTTACTCAATAGTACCGCCGTCGACGCCGTCGACGAACTTGCCGTTAATGAAAAGGCCAGTCTCAAAGGTGGATGTGCCTTTGTGACTTTCGTTGTCGAAATCGTATGTGAATGTGGGCATTGTGGTGAAGGTGGATTGATGAAGGATAATGGAAATAGAGCTGCGGTTTTATGTCCTTCGAAATGCGAAGTCTGATAAGATCCATCAGAGTTTGTGGGCGGGACGTCGCGGGTAGTGGATCATCCGGTCACTGGGCATTCGGGCGTCCGGTCGGGGTCGGGCTGGCTCAGTCAGCTATGCGGGGCCCCGGGCGACATAGGCTAATGGACAAGCATTTTCCTAACTAGGCGTATTCGGGTGTCCCGTCGGGTTGGCTCAGTCAGCTATGCGGGGCCCCGGGCGACATATGCTAATGGAAAAAGCGTTTCCCCAGCTTTCCCCAGTCGATCGTTTCGAAATCTGACATGCTCGGGTGCCTAGCGGGGGTATGGGGGAGAACAGGGAAGAACATTCCACCCCCAGTATGGGGTACCTGGGGCCCGAGGTGTCAGGTGCATGATCAGGCTCACAATAACACGCGGGTCTCGCGATCGACCAGTCTTCTTGCAGAGAACAAACTATGAGCGCGGTAAGCGCGGTCAGCCCGGAGCTGATCGATGACTTATAGTCAGGCAAGGAACAGCGTAGCATAGAGGTCCTGAAATCTAACAAAGAAGCGATTTGAATGAGAAATGAGCGTCCCGGAAGCCCGTCATATTGTCGACGGAAGCGGTCGCAGAGGTCCACAAAAACTCCCACCTATGTTTGTCCGTTTAAGCGCCAATGAATGGTGCCCTTCCGACAACGAGGACAAACCAAGTATAGTGCTGATTATATCACACTCACAGTGAGATAGATGCGCTAACTGTATTCATTTATACTGGTGCGCTCGCCAGAATTCTACTGGCAATACTCATCGAGTTTAGGGAATTTTTTCGATTTCGTCGGCCAGCATTTGGTAGTCCCCGCAAAGTCAAACAAGGGTACATAAACAAAGGCTTTGCTGACGCCACACGGTCGTTTTGCTCCCTCAGCTATACCTGTACAGTAAGGTGAGTAGTTGGGGTGTCCGGAGACCCCCAGTGCAAAGAACGTTGAAAAAGTGGAATACGCCCGTGCCATGATAACATTCATATTGGATTCGTTGCGTACTGTGGCGGCGGACAAACATATGTAAGAATTTTCGTGTTCCCGGTCGCAGCAGCCTGAGAGACCGGGTCGGTATGTTCAGAGCGCCGGCCACCGGCCGATCCATCGGCCGTAAAGAAGGCCGCACCAATTTCAAACCTCACCAGACATCCGGTACCCCTCTCACAGGAGGTCGGGAAAAGAACCCCACCACCACCGCAGCCGATTTTATCAATTTTCTGGAATTTTCATTTGTCCAAAAGTCGACCCCTTAGGAACTCAGGAATCTCAAGGCCTACTGCACCTGCAGTCCATGCGCTGGTTTTGCACTCACTTGCCTCGAAATTGTAAGGTTTGGGCTGGGCTGCACTGGAATGTGGGCTGGAATGTGGGCTGGAACTTGAAGGTTATAAATTTCAAATCACGCATGCGCCGCAGCAAGCGGGCACTGCTCACTTTCTTAGCGCCGTTGCCTCATATGTCATGTTGCAAAAGCATTGAGCCACATCGAGCACCTTCATTTGTCTGACGTTGGGATTGGATATATGCATGACAGAAATCACTCAGCAAGGTGCGATTGCTTCCTACGGTCATTGAATGAGAGCATACCTGCAAAAAAACCACTCATGCACAGATTGTGCACAGATCGGTTTTCTATTACATCAGCGCAAAGGCTCCATATTTGAGCGCTACGAGCCTTGAGGCATCTTACCAATTTGAATCACGGCGCGTTACGGACATTGCTATCTTGTTGCTATCGCGGCTCGCTACACTGCTTATGTCCGAGCTTACCCAGCGTATTGAACATGTGTCCAAGTCGCAAATTAACCCACTGGTATGTAAGCTCACTAATTCGGTCTGTATCTTTGGTTGACAGCTCTGCATGGATAGCAATGTCTGTCGCAGCGAGCAAGGGCGAACAACGCCTGTCGATTGAATCTGAGGTGCTAATGCTGTGCAAGACGTGCATCATAGATCATGGGCAAGGTCTCCGATATCAGGAATGCGCGCTGCGCGGCTTTTAATGCCCTGCAGGTATGGCTATGCGGCTGGACGCCGGTAGGGGTCTAAAGGTTTGGGTATCTTAGCATGTCTGACACGCCCTTCCCCCCTCTTATCTTCCATGAGTGTTATCCTTCACGAGCAGCGCGTTCTAATCACGGTGGTACGTGGACTTCTTTCTCATTTATACTCTGCTAATGAGTGAACCTTATTATAGTACTTTGACGGTCGGTACCAAAGATTGCTTCAAGATGTGACACTGATTTAAAACTGCTATCAGTGGCCAGCGCCTGTATACTCGTCTGTCCAATTTAGCTGCACTGCACACTTCTTCCACCACGCTGACGAGAAGCCCAGAGCTATGATTACCTTTTGACGTTCTCATCCGAGATGTCTCTCATATGGAACGGATATGGAAATTGGACCCTCTTCCAAGTTCTCTTCGTGCTCTCTCGATATATGCCATTTGCAGATGCGGTGATAGTTTTATACGGTAATCTTCCTGATCATTGACATGAGAATTGTGGCAGGACTGACGATATCGCTGAGCACAGGTCATTTTGGCTCGAACACCACCGATACTTCCTGTCAGAGGCTCAACGTTGCGCTTGGATGTGCGATCCGGTCTTCCGTATTTTCAGTGAAATCTAATGACTAATGATATCGTGCAGGGATGTTTACTGTGGGCCAAGTATTGACCGAGAGTAAGTGCTTTAAACTGTAGTCACTGGCGCTGCGAAAACTAAATATCATATTCAGCCACATTCTTGATGCGTACATGGGCGATGTGGGGCGCAACTCGCAGAGTTGGCGCCCTTCTGGTCGCTTTCTTCCTTGCCTCGTGGATACCTTGCATCATCCTCGAAGGGATCATCCTTAAATTGTTTGTTGGTGAGTGCGTTTTCTGCCCGCCCTGGCATCTTGGCGCTGATGTGAACGATGTCAAAAGCCACGAGGCCTAAATCGGGTCCTTTACTCGGCTGTGTCAAGCGTGGAAACGCCACGCTGGTTCGGATACAAGACGCAACAATTCTCCTCTACTGGAGTGGTGGGCTTTCTCACTCCGACATCCTTTGCATCTCCTGATAATATCTTCGTAATGCGCAGTGCTTCTTGTCCTCATGATGCTCAAAGGAGGGAGTCCGCGTGCGTCCTCGTCTTGAATAACAAATAGCTTACCTGCTGATGCTTGTGTCGGACAAATAGGAAAGCGACTTTCCTCCACCGGATTTTACGGCCTGCTCTACAGAGATGGTTAGCTCTCTTGCAGCTGTATGGTTGAGACTGTTTCTTATCGGGCTTTCAGGAATCACCTACTGCGGTATCCTCTGCTGTACGTGAAACGCATTCTGCACTGGCGCTAAGACTAAGTACCATCTGACCACAACTTACAGGCGTAGTCACTGCGAATATGATAGCGACGGCAGTAGCGGTGCGCAATCTCCTATTAATCTGAAGCGCCTCATTGCTTATCTCCGCCACAGCCTGAATATCTGAAGCTTCTGATTTTGTGCGTTCCAATGCATTTCAAAACATATCGGGCCAGACTAAATTCACGGGCATGCAGCTTCCAGCACGTTATACTATCGGTGCTGACGAACCGAATTTTATTCCGTCTCCGCCAGTACAACCAGCGCACGTCGTCCCATGCTGATATCGATGCTCTGAGTGCATTGGTCCCCGAAGGAGCGATGGCATTTGGAAGGCAGGAGAATATAAACCTGGTCGACCTCCAACCGCGACACTCTGACGATACGGAAGATGAGCCGCAAGAGGGGCTGGGGGCAGTCTAAGCAGAGTCGGATCCCCTGCATTTCCCGTTCCTGATTTACATGTGCGCTTTGCGCCTTGTAGTGACAATTACTGATCGGCGCCGACGGTATTCAGCCTGAGCAGGCCACCCGTCATATTTTGCCATCCATGGACCGTTGTACACGATTTTACATCCGGGGTTGCCATTTATATATGTATGTACCGGTTAGAACTACATTACCCTCGAAGGCCACTGAATGAATATATCATTGAATCTTGGGTTCAGCTCGAGCGGCCTAATGTAGCATTACTAGTATTTGGGTTGGAGGATGAGTGACACTGATCCGTTACCGCTGACTTTGAACGTATCATAATAAGAGTTCTCAATAATATCATCGCAGTGGCTTCATTCAGCACACCAGAAATATCATTTGGGATATTTACCTGGCTTGCTAGGCCGGTCTCATTCCAGCGATAAGCTTTCTGTTAAAAGTGGCACTTGAGGGTACTTGGGATGCTCGC
Organism: Athelia psychrophila; assembly: GCA_001630335.1. Taxonomy (NCBI): domain Eukaryota; kingdom Fungi; phylum Basidiomycota; class Agaricomycetes; order Atheliales; family Atheliaceae; genus Athelia; species Athelia psychrophila. The sequence goes on along the minus strand of KV417487.1, from coordinate 342,778 downwards.
ATAAATGGCAACGTATAGATTGATGTATGATATTGTAGAGGAGCTAAAAATTTGTAAGAATTGAAGAGGAATTGGTGAAGAGAGGTGGATTCGGCGTGGGTGATACACCGGAAATGACCAGTCGCGGTAAGTTGCACTGTCTACGATCGTCTCGGCTTATCGTGTTTCTTGGTTCTCTTATTGATATATATATGAATATATATATACAACTATAAGGATGTATTTTATGTATGGAATGCTACAGGATGTGGTCATACGAAGAGAGGAAGCAAGGACGCGACGCGATTATTGGTCCGCACGTGACATGCTTACTTCAGCAAAAGAGCCTGCCGAAGGAAAGGCGAGCTTACCAACAGACTACAGACGAGATATGAGTCAGTGTATGTTAGGAGAGACTAGTTGAAAGAGGGAGAGGAAAAGGGAATCTTTCAATTTTCAAAGACAATCTGACTTTCAAAGCACCGGCCGGTCCCTTTAAAAGAAAAACCTTTTGTCACCAGTCGGTCTTTGAATCACCTTCTTTCACCTGCACTTTGTCCAAGTTTTTTCTGAAAGTTGACCGAAAGCCAAACACTCTGGGATCGACATCTGCATAATCATCCGTCACTCAACCTGTCTCGAACTGTGCTGACCCAGCGCAAAGTTTGGACCGCAGCATACTTGCACTGGTTGCCCCGCCGCTGCACAGCGAAATCTGCTAGAATTTAGAAAGGAAACCAGAAGTCAGGAATGGAACATGCATAGCAAGCGGTACACTGCCATGATCTACCCGCCGTGTCGGTCATACAACAGGCATGAGTTGGCATGTATCATATTACATGCACCTTCATTGATCTGACGTCGTTTTTGCATAGATTCGTGATGGACCCAACTAGTAATTTCACAACTCGTGGCAGGGCCCGATAGCTCGGGGAAGATTATACGGTCTTCAAAAGCATGGGTACTTGGGCAGAAACAACCGGTAAAGGTTACGTAAAGGGTCTTGCGTATGAGCGCTCCCCGCTGAGTACTGAGTCTCGAGGCGCCTTGCCATCACGGCTCATCGCACTGCGACTCGGAGCTTGCACGGCACCCATATCGGGCCCAACGTCTAGATAAGCCCATTGGAATATATCTTCGACCACTGGACCAGTATGATTGGTCGACAGCTCTGCGTGGATGAAGTAATATCAATGTCTGTCGCAGGGAGCAAAGACTGAGAACGCCCGTCGGTTGAGTTGTGGTAATGATGTGCTGTACAATACGCGCATCATTGATTATGGGCCATTCCTTCGACATCAGGACAGCGCGCTGCCCGGCATTTAATATCTAGCGGGTATGGCAATGCGGTAGGGACGCCGGAAAAATTCTATAGGCGTGGGCTAGCTCAGCAAGCACAAGCACACCCTCTGTCCCTTTTATCCTTCATGTCCACCAATCTTCACTACGAGCGCGTTCGTATCCTGGTCGTATGTGGACTCACTCCTGGTTTATAATCTACTCATGATCAAACTATAGTACTTTGATAGTCGGTGCTATAATTCGTTTGAAGATGTGTCACTGATTTGAAACCGCTATCAGTGGCTAGCACCTGCATACTCGTACGTCCGATTTATATGACATACTTCCTTCATCACGCTGCTGACGAGAAGAACAGTGTTATGACTACCTCTTGACGTTCTCATCCGAGATGTCTCTCATATGGACCGGGCCTGGAAAATGGACCGTCTTCCAAATTCTCTTCGTGCTCTCTCGGTATTGGCCATTTGCAGATGCGGCGATCATTCTATACGGTAATTTTCTCGATTGATGATATGTCAACTGTCTCAGGGCTGATGACACCATGGGCCCCAGGTCACTGGGGTTTGAACATCAGCGACACTTCCTGTGACCGGCTTCACATTGCTTTTGGATGTGAGATCCAATATCTCGCGCAGTCAGTGGAGTCTAATGTACCATTTTGACCTACTTTTCAGGGATGTTGACCCTGGGCCAGTTGCTGACTGAGGGTAATTGCTTCAAATTTAATCGTTAAGATCCGCGTAAACTAAAATCCCACACGACTAGTCACATTCTTGATGCGTGTATGGGCAATGTGGGGCGGAACTCGCAGGATTGGCGCTTTTCTGGGCGCTTTCTTCCTTGCCGCATGGGTACCGTGCATAGTCCTCGAAGGGATCATCCTCAATTTGTTTGCCGGTGAGTGTGTTCTCCGAGCGCCTGGACGTCTCGACGCTGATGTGAATGATCTCAACAGGTATGAAGGAGAAATCGCGCTTTATCGTGGGCTGCCACAAGACTATTCCAAGAGACGTGAAACTAGTTCGGATACAAGACGCAATTATTTTCCTTTATTGGATTGGTGGGCTGTTTTGCCTGCATTATGAGCTTCTTCTGACAATCTATTGAAACGCGCAGTACTTCTTGCTCTTTTGGTGTGCAAAGGAGGGAGTCCGCGTACGTCATCGTATCGTACCAAGTACAATCACCTGCTGATCTTGTGGACCACCAGGGAAACGACTTTCTGGCACTGGATTATATGCCCTGCTCTACAGAGACGGTCAGCTCTCTTACCAATGTATACTTGAGGTTGTTTCTAATCAGGATTCTAGGAATTACCTACTGTGTTCTTCTCTGCTGTACGTGCAACATATTCTGTACTGAAGACAGGCACAAGCTCACGGCTGCTTTCCAGGCGTAGGGATTGTAAACATGACAACGACGGTATTCGCGGTGCGCAAGCTTTCATTCATCCTAAGCGCCTAGTGACTTATATCCCATACAGCCAGAATTTCTGAAGCTTCTCTATTTGTGCGTCCCTGTACAATGAACATTGTCTCAAAAGCATATCAAGTCAGACTAAAGACCTGCAGTCTACAGCACGTAATACTCTCAGTGTTGACGAACCGAATTTTGTTCCGTCTCCGCCAGTACAACCTTAGTACATCGCGCAATGAAGATGCTACCATAATCAACTTCGTCCCCGCAGGAGCGTTGGCATTTGGAAGGCCGGGGAATGCTAATGGAGACCTTATCGAACTTCAAAGGCTGCGAAATCCTGACGATACAGCAGCAGGCTCACGTGGGCTGGGGGTAATCTAGGTGATGCGCCTTGCGTCCTGCAGTCGCTTTGTAATACCATATACTTTATTTCCTGATCTGCGAGATATACACTTTATCTCAATCCTTAAGCACAGTAATCATAGATTTCTAACTTGTCCACCAGCAAAATGGTACAATTACAATACAATCATGTGTGCTCGTAAAAGTAACGTTTAAATCTAATTGTCCAGAGCAGTCATTTGCGCGTCATGTATAAATCAAGCCTGAGCGTCGGCAGTGAGCTTTATAAGGGCAACAGCAGCTTCTGACCGCGCCTCTATCCGGCACTTGAATGGCTTAGGACGACTGTAAACGTCAAATGTTCATTAGCGCTGAGTTGACATGCCACCGCCTACGCAAAAGGTTTACCTGAGCATGGTGCCGGTGAATTCAGCCAGAGGCATGACCTGTGCGCCGTGTTCATCAAGAGCAGGGGATATATGATATACAGCGAGAATGGACACTATGGACATCCAGAGACTGTCGTAGCCCACCCAGCGTCCGGGGCACATGCTGCATCGTATGAGAAGATGAGCGCCTTCGAAAATTAGCTGTATGCAATGAACTCACCGCCTGCCAAACCCAAAAGCAGCCCAGGGAACCTCATTGATACCTTTCCTGGTGTTCGTTTCAGGGTCAGCGAAGCGGTCTGGGTTGAATGTATATGGATCTGGATAGAATTTCTCGTCATGGAACATAGCCCTGCAGGGATGGGTTGAGTGTCAGGTGCAAATCCGCAAATCTCGCTAGAGAAAAAGCGCACGAGACGTTTGGCATGACAGTCGTGCCTTTAGGGATGCGATAGCCCATGTAAACATCGTCCTCAGTCGAGGTGTGCGCCAGGAGGAGGGGTAGTACCGGGATCCACCGCAAGCACTCCCAAGCTATGCAAGAGACGTATGGTAGAGCTTCCTTGTCCGTGAAGGAGGGCAGTCGGCTGGAACCCACGACGCGATCAATTTCTTGATGGGCTTTCCGCTGAAATTCAGGATGTATACATGCGGCCAAAAACATGCTAATAATCCCAGAGACCGTCTACAAGGATATTGTCAACGGTGATAGACAGTATATGAAATTTGAGCTCACCGTATCTGCACCGGCGGCGTATGTGATAGCACACACACCTCTAATCAGTTCCTCGTCCGCTGCCACTTCATTTTGAACACAATGTTCCAGCTCCCACGTCGCCAGACAGGGCTCAGCACACCCGTTTGCCTGTAGCACAGCTGATCAGCAACAGCCGCAAGGTGGCGTGGAGTATATTACCATCTGTGCCTTGACGGCCTCAAAAGGCTTTTCCAACATCATACGCGACAGCTGACGCCACTCTTGCGCTTTCACCCGAAAGGAACCGCCGGGCATGAAGGAAGGGTAGTGTTTCAGCACCGGGAAGTAGTCCACCAGATAAGTCCCGAAGACTCCCGCAATGCCCAGCCCAGCCATGGCTTTGTCCGCAAGAGCGACATACGCATCGCCCTGGCCTGCTACAACCTGTCCATACGCAATGGAAACAGCGATGGCTGCGCCCGTCCTGCAGTAATACGGTTTCAGAACAGTGTAGGACGCGTTAATCAAGAGGCGACTACTGACCTGCGGATATGCGTGGTGAAATTATCAGGGGTGTTGGACAGATTTTGGAGCAGGGTCAGGGTCTCTTTGGTCTGGACAGGATGGTACTGGGCGGTGCGATTGAGGGGAAAGTATTTGTGAAACAGGGTGCGGTGTTCTCGCCATCGCGGGCCGTACGGCATGTCCGAGAAAAGAAAGCTCCAGCCCATACTGAAATTACGGGTCAACTGGGAACAACGTAATGACGCAGTAGAGCACACATACAGTTCGCTGGCCATGGTCCTGTACGGGCGCGAAGAATAGATGACGCTTCTCTTGTCGAGCAGCTCATTCGCCGCTTCCATGGAGTTGAGGACCAGAATCGGGTTCCCGAATTTGCGGATGTATATGAGATCGCCTGCAACGCGTTGGTTAGTCGAATCGCGCTGATGTATGATGATAGCTAGGATCGCGCACCATAGGTTTCTTTCCACTTCGTGAAAGTCAGCCACTGGTAGGTCCGTGGCAGCTCAACGCTTCCGAGCCACGACGGCTCGGGACCAGGAGGCAGAGGGTTCGCAAAGTCCTGCGCTTCTGTCTTCGGTGCCAACAGCCACATAGCAAGGAGACAGCCGGCAAGGACACAACCACAGAGCAGAAATGTCAAGTCGTCCATGGCGAGGAGGAGGAGGTGGTGCGGTGGTGGTACCCGAGAACGAACGCCCAGTTGGCTTTGGCCCCTTAGCGACCCGACCCCCTAGAGTGTAAATATGTACCTCCATACAAATTTATTACTTACAATGTTCCGATCGGTTCAGAGATCGGCAGGCTAGGAGGCTGTCCAAGTTTATCAAAATGGATTTACTGGACCCATTAGGCTGTTCCTGGTGGGTCCTATTTGCCTAATCAGTGAAACGCCGTTTATTCCCATCAGATTCCGTGATGTGCCTCAGTTGAGGGAAGCATACATTCAAAGAGCAGGAAGAGCGGGTGTAAAATCCATTATGGGGCCAGTAATTGACTCATGATAAGGCACTTCTACGTAGAACACGCACAATATGAGTACCGTTTCCGACTTCAAGGCGCCAACCTTCTTTCTAACATCCTTGGCGCGCTGGAATGGCCCTTCAACTTCCCAAACACCACCACGGCCTTTCTCGCCCGCTCTCCCAGCCCTGCCCGCTCGATGTAAAAAGTCAATCATGTTCCTCGGCTCATCCACGATGAACACGTGCTTAATATCTGGCGCAAAGTTCAGCCCACGCGACAGCACTGCAGCGACGTCGTCAGCAACACGTGTGGCGTCTTCCGTGGGTCTTTTGCATCTGCCAACGGCGGCAGCGCGCCCGCCGGTGTCACGCCCGACTGAATTCGGGATCGCGAGAGCCTTGGTTTTAACACGCAGGAGCCTATCGACATGGTGATTCGACCCGCGTTTGCGCGCCTCGGCGCCACCCGCGAGAGCTACGTGTTTGATGCCTTTCTCCTCCAAAAATTCTGAGAGGTCCGCGACCTTGCTGCGCTTGTTGCAGATGCCAGAAAATGAGCACCTTTGATAGATGTCCACGCTGCCCGTCCTTGCCGCGCAGTGAGTCCTCGGCCCACACGCGCCGGATGCGCGATTAAATGTCCGCGTTACGGTTACCACCGGTCCAAGACACGTATTCAGGCTTGAGCGACTATGGAAGATGGTGCAGATGCGGGGAGGCGAGGCGCGTCATGGTCGGGATCGTCGCGGAGGTAAGTATCAGGTTGAAGGGGTAGGTGATGGGCGCGTTGGGGGTCTCCAGAGGGTTGAGGTCCGAGGTGGGGTCAAAGGGAACGGAGACGCCACGGGCGAGGGCGATGTCTGCGAGCAGCATGCGGGTATACTCTTAGAAGTCGGGGTCTGCAGAAATAAAGTAAAATAGTCAGTCCAACGTGTATCTTGGGTAGAATGAATCGGAAAGTGCCCACCAAGCATGACATCCGCCTCATCCACAACAACCCACATTGGCCAATCCCATCTCCGGCGCCTTGGTGTAGAACGACTTTCTCGTCACGTCCAAGTCCACATCACGCCCCATCGACGCCTCCTTTTCCAGCTGCTCGTCCCAGTTCCACCCTCTTCCCCGCGTCATCTCCAGGACCTTGTTCGGCGTGCCCACCATCACATCCCCCGCCCTTGCGCGTTCCGTGCCCTGCCGGACCCGCATTGCTGAATGCAGCCACGTCTGAAGCCATCTTCGCCGCCGTGCCGGACGCGCGTGGGTTGCTGGGCGCATTCGCACGCGACGCACACAGTACGCGCAACTTGGAGATGTGCAAGAGGCCTTGGCGGATGCCAGCTGGTAGTAGAGTTCGCGCGTCGGCGCGAGCACCAGGCTGCATGAGGCGTTGTGATCCGGCAGGACGAGCAGCGAGCTCAGTCTGCTTCAGATCCTGGAGCATAGGCCAAGCATAGGCAGCAAATACGCCGTTGTCTTCCTCGAGCTCGTCTCGAATGCGAGGACGACCTGCCACCACAAATACTCTCCTTCCGTGTAAAGGGATACTTAAGAGATAACGCATGCATGAGTGTCGCCTTCGCACTCAACGGAATGATCTCCTTCAGGCATGGCGGCGGGGACACATGGCAAAATTCTGCTGGGAGTTGTTGGCCCTCTTCGCGGCACAAGCGCCGTTCCACGTGCTTTTCTCAAGCTCACCTCCCGACGGCTTCCACTGGCATGGAAGGCGCTTGGCCAACGCGAAACGCAAATCAGTAAAATCGCTAGGATTTTGAACACCATGTGGAAACATGAATGTTGAATGTGTCGCCCGGAACTCGCACGTGTACATGGAGGTCAAGATTCGAAGCAAAGTTAAAATTCTGTGTACTCAGAAATCTTCTCTCGTGCATATAATATTGGCACTATCGAGACAGAGTGAGAGGCCCATAAACTTCGAAGCAGTCCAGCGACACGGTCACGGTAAGACATGGGGTCAGACAGTAGGGATACTGCAAACAACAGGTTAGATAGACGAATCGGACACAAGAGAGTTGCGCGTACCGAATGCCAGAGTTGCGAGTCTTTCGACCAGTAAAGAAAGCCTTGGTTTTCCTCCCGAACGGAATTTTCAATTGCTGAAGCTGGCCAACCACGCCACCTGTTTTATTTTCAATCTCGTTCTTCCTCCTGTCCATCTCGGCCCCCAGCACCGGATTCTGCTCTGTCCGAGCTTGCTCGTCTAGTTGCCGAGCTGCCCTTTTCGGGTCTGCAATTAGCCTATGCAATTCGTCGTTGAGCGTGATGGCCACTCCAGTCTCGCTGAACCTTTTCTTGTCCTCGACAAGCTCTTTGGCGAGGTGTACGTGCTCGAGTGTCGTGGACAGTGTTCCAAGCATTTTCCAAGCGCCTTCGTATGAGTCCGAGAAGCGTTGCACCTTGCACCCCATTGCTATCAAATCCTTCCAGAAGTTGTTCCTCAGCTCCTTATCCCGTTCCTCAGCTATCTCTTCCGGCACCTCGCTCCACATGGTGGTGCCGAGAACGACATGGGGCATGGCGGCCTGTCCGCACAAGCTAGCAAACATTGTCAGGTTTTTCAGAGGTGAGCCGGTCATTGTGTTGTCGGAAATGCGATGTAGGTATACGATCGCTGCCAAGGGTATATGCTCCTTGTATCTGTCGCACAATGAGCATTTTGATCACGGGCTTCATTTAAACACTTACACTTTCACGAACCAGCCAGCTATTAGGCTCAAAGTTTCGATATTCGATCTGTAAGTATCGTCGAAACCAGGAGTATCGACGAAGATGACAGGCCTTTGGTCGACAGGGTGCAGGCATCGAACAGCTCGAACCTCCGATGTTTGTGTCTGTAAGCCGTGGCCTATTGACGAGCCGTCTTGTCCAGTCGCTTAATTGATGAACTTGTTGCAATCTTAGCATGCAGAAATCAACAATCGCGGAAGCGAACATACAGTGCTTTTGCCAGCGCCTGTTGGGCCCATCAAACTGAAAGCGCAATTGAGCGTTCCAGCGTTCATGAAGCAGGCCAGGTACTCACACTATGATCCTGTCCTCGGTTGAAAGCTTGCCCTGAAGGAACGATGTCAGCTGGAACTAAGCATGGATTCACAGCATAGCAGCTTACGACAGGATATGTTGGTGTCGACCTCATAGACAATATGATCTGAGTCTCGATTATCCCAGAGGTCTTGCACAAATACTCACCCACCCCCTGAAGGATAGAACCTAAATAATATTCAGGAATATGTCTAGACGATGCCGAACAGTCGACCCACGATGAAAACTGTTGCCTGTTGGGCTGTGTGGTAGGTATATCGATTATCTCGGGTTCTTCTTCTTTGAGCTGTGTAGTAGGTATATCGACCACCTCCGGTTCTTCTTCTTTGAGCTGTGTAGTAGGTATATCGACCACCTCCGGTTCTTCTTCTTTGAGCTGTGTAGTAGGTATATCGACCACCTCCGGTTCTTCTTCTTTGAGCTGTGTAGTAGTTGTATCGACGGTCTCAGGTTCTCCTTCTTTGAGCCTTGTAG
>KV417487.1:314406-329460 GCA_001630335.1 Athelia psychrophila | reverse complement strand
CGACAATCAAGCGTCCTAGAATGCAACACTCGCAATATCGGATCCGCTGAGGACTTAGTTTTGCCTGACCCAGCGCATAGACTAAGTTCTAACCCAGCAAAGGACAACTCAAGGCGTATGCGGCACCACGACCAGAAGAACGCAGAGAATGGTGGATACTCGTAAATTGCATCATACACCGAACCACTGGAGCGAAATTGAAACATGTGCGGTATTCCCTCATCAGATCATCCTCCTTTCATCCCCCAACTCATGCAGTGCGCTTCTTGAGGGGGCCGAGGGGCAGCATAAAGTAGCTCTCCTCATAGACGAGCAGCTCGCTGACCGCGCAGTAGTATGTGATGACCGCGGTGACGATCCCGATCGCGCCTCCCGCGGTGTTGCATGCCACCTGCCGCCACATCCATCGTCTGTCAGCCAACATGCGTATATGCGGTCAAAATGAGCGAGACGCACCGAATTCATGAGCTTGGCCAGCGCCAAAAACAAGAAGGTCAAGCTTAGGAAGAAGAAGAGTGCGATGAAGGCAATGTTCGTCCGCGCCGCGCCGATACTCATCAGGATCGTGAAGATGAACCACGTCATGAGGTAGATGCCGAGGGCGTTGTCGAGCTCGGCAGGGCTGCTGTAGGAGGCGATGACGCCCGAGGAGGGGATTAAGATGGTCGCGTAGGACATCCAGAAGGCGCCATAGGATGAGAATACTGCACGGATGAATCGAGGTCAGCTTCTATCTCAGCAGGAGGAAATGACAGGCATCCGGGAGTTTGGAGTTTTGGGAGTAGATCAAATTGTGACAGGCGCATTCGATCCACCAATCCCTTCCTCCTCAAAGAAAACCGCACACAAAGCCAACGTGTGTGTATGTGTGGGCGTTACCCGACAAAACACCATGACGAACAGCAATGCGCGATGCCTATGCCAGGAAGATCACGTGAAGAAAGGCTCACTAGTAGCGCCAAATGTGTTCCCGCGGGGGAACGACCACATGCCCGCGAGGAGCTGGGTCAAGCCGCCCGTGAAGATGGCCATGCCGACGACGACGTTTGGCGTAGTCACCCCACGCGTTTGGACATTGATGAACGAGAGGACCAAGGCCGTGGATGCGAAAGAGAACAGACCGCTGGGATTCAATTTCGGTCAATTTCCACATTCACACTTGGAGAGGGTGAATGAACTTACAGCGCACCAGGGTTGCCGATGCGCGAGGGCTGGCGCGCAGCATAGGCATGCGAAGGGTCCCAGAGCGCCTGCTGCCCGTTCGCGCCGTTGGCCGGACTGCTGCGGTCGATATGGGAAATGCTGCCCTTCTCCGGACTGCTGCTGCGGTCGATATGGGAAATGCTGCCCTTTTCGACGTCAGACATGGTTGAATATTACTCGGTAGGCGTGAGTAGAGACAGTTGGGCGTGAGGGAGTGGGGAATGGGGAACAAGAAAGGAAGGCTTATAAGGCGCATATGTTCAGGGTTGCAGCCACTTGTCTGGTTCTCGGAGTGACGGAGGCCCTTCCTTCTTTTCTCAGTACAGATCGCGATTCAATCAGGCCCCCCCGCAATTCACCCCGCAATTATCGAGCTAGGTACGAACGGGTCCGCTTAATCCACTTATGCTCTGGAAATATATTATCCTATCCCGCTGACTGGCACGGCGCTCGTAATGCAATATCAACCGCATGATCGTTTTAGTCCAACCAATAAGGGCTGGGCAGTACTACTAATAGCCAAGTACTGTATAATTACAACCTTAATTTCAAGCCAATTTCTTGTGACCAGTTCACATGTCTATATGCACTTGTGCCGTGAGACGAACTGGCCTTAAAAGTTCAAAATGACGTCTAAATTGGCAATCCGCTTGACTTCTGGGTGGCTCGAGCGAGCGAGCGAACATTTTATCGCAGAAGATGTTCAAGGCCCAGATTTTCTCGCGACAGTCACGCGAAATAGGCTTGGGACAAGTGACGAATTTACGGTCGTAATTATACAGTACTAGCGGCAATTTACTATTTAGCAGGGAACCGCCGAACCGCTGATGTGACTGAGAGGCGCCCCCGCGCGCGCGTGTTTCGGAACCCCGGTCAACCAAACCCGTGATGAGCGCGAGATGCCCACGTGCCGCTACGACTTGACCCGGACTTACCACCACCCCCCGCCAGACAACGGCACGCGCCCACTGAACCGTGCACATCAACGGCGGAGAAAGCGAAGGAGAAAGTGGGGGCGGCTGACAGACGAGGGGCGTATTTTGAGAAGGAGAGAAATGGATGGCTAATGCAGCGATATACCCGCCGCCGCCGCCACCACATCGCACAAACGTATACTCTCGTATACTATGTACTCACCCATTCCCGGCTCTCCACGTAACGACGGGTTCCGAATGGTGGGGAGCCGTTTCGCAAGTCTCTGCGCCACCTCAAACCATCCATTTATCCACAGGGGCTTCGCCCAGCCTATGCATTCTACCATATTCTACCAGGCCCCACATCTATTTATCCTAGGGGCTTCACCCTTTCCCAATCCAGTATGGGGGAAGATGCGGGGAGCCGCTATGCTGTTGGTACCGGCGTGGCAGTACCGCGGTGATCTTAATTTGGGTGGCGAGAAAGACTCGGCTTGGGTCGTAACAATGCACGATCTCTTTGAAATTGAAGTCAGATGTGAGGCTTCGGTTGTTGGAATGAGATACAGCATTCACTCTTTGTGTCCTTTGACAGGGGAATCCATTATGGGCGGTCAGGGTACTCCTAAGGAGTATCCTTGGCACACTTCTCCCGTGATTGCCCCAACTTTGATTTGGCAGGTTTAAATGCAATGGTCATTTCCTCGTCCCATGGGGCTCGATTTTGCTGTAATGCCACAATGCTGCTGCTTCATCAGTGTGATCCCACTGAAGAAACAAGACATCCTCTACTAGGGCCCTGAACGGTGTCATATAGTGACCAAAATGGTAACAGTATTATGTACTAAGTATGCAATCAAAGAACGGTACGACAACCACCGCCCAACATTGAACAGGTGCATCTCCTCCTCGCGTTGTGAGCTCCTCCGCCAACGGCTAGTACAACTCCACGATGACCGGCCTGCAGTCGTTCCCACAGTGGATGGCCTTAACAACCTCACTGGCGCCATTCTCGGGCTGCTGAGCGCCATCCAGAACATTGGCCCTTGTGGGGTCGTTCGCGCCGTATCTCCCTATCATCTTGGGCGGAGACACGCTCCTCGGTGTAGTCATCACGGTGATGCCAGCGTGTTCATTGGTGCTCGGTGCGTTCTCCTCCATAAGCACACGCCGTACACTCATGCTGTTCATATTGCAGCTTCATAGTCGGCATGGGCCTCACTTTCGCAGACGACGCCGCTCCTATTCTCGTCACCCAAGTCTCCTATTCCGTCTACCGCGCACAACTTGCTTTGGTATGCCAGGAACATCCTAGACGACCTTTGGCACGTTAAAGATCAACAACACCTGGCCCTGGCGGATCCCCCCGATTCTGCAGGGGTGGCCAAGTGTGTTGCAGATTTATCTGGGCTGGTTCGTGCCCGAGTCGCCCAGGCGGTTGATTGGCAAAGCCTAGGACACCCAGATGCAGCATGTGAGTGACTGTCCTTTACCCTTCCCCTCCTCCCTCGATCCCATCCCTCCTTTCCACCCATCCTGGTCCTCGGCCTAATCTCGTTTGAGCAATTCCAGAAGAATCATACTCACTTCGCTCGTTCGCAAATGCTCGCATACTACATGGACTACAATGAGAACGGCCCACGCAGGCAACACCAAAGTCGGCTGAATGTCGCTCTTCGCGGCGCCGGGCAACGGGACGCATGTGTATTACCGCTGCGTTACTTCGTACGTCTCCTTCCTTCCCTTCCCTGCCCTCTCCCGTCCGTTCTTCCCTCTTCTAGTCCAGTTGAATGATAAGGACCACTCACTGACACTCATCATACAGTCTTTTCCCATTGGTCTGGCAACGGCCTCTTCGCCTACTGCTTCCACGAGGTCCTCGACCAAATCGGCAGCACCTCGCCCACGATTCATCGCCTCATCAGCGGCGTTCCGGCCATCCGGCACCTCTTCTGGGCGCTCCTCGCCAAGCTCGAGCGGCGCTTCCTCGTCCTCACGCAGACGATCTGTACCGGGCAGTACCAGGCGCACCGGACGGACGCGGCCGCGCGCGGGATGATTGCGGTTATATGCCTGGTTTATGCGGCGTATGATCTGGCGTTCACGGCGCTCATAGTCAGCTACGCCGCCAAGATCCTGCCATACCACCTCTACGCGAAGGGCTACAACACCTTCAACTTCGTCCTTTTGCTCGCGTTGATAGCAGATAGGATCCGCCAAGCGCAGAGGGTGTCCGAGTTGGAGAAGGGCGAGACGCGGTACAAGAGCGTACGCACACCCTTCCAGAACAATGACCCCACATAGAAGCAGGTCCTGACCAAGGCGTGGATAGTATTATTGACGACAATACGGTGTAGCACGACTTCCTCCTTACGTCTAAGTTCGCATCACGCCCCCCATCGACGCCTCCTTCTGCAGCTTCGCTTCTAGCCGCTCGTCCCGGTTACTTCCTCTTCCTCCGCGTCATCTCCAGCACCTTGTTGAGCGTGCCAACCATCACATTCACTGCCCTTGCATTCCCCATAATATTACATATTTGCCTCATATGCATCCGAGTTGTACTTGAAGAGATATCGCGCGCATGCTTGAAAATTAGGCTAAATTGACTACTGTCCAACCACATCTCACATACTCGTTCTCGCGTATAATTCACCGCGGGGTTGTCTAGCTCTCGAGAAATAGTGTTGTTTTCACTGTCTAATTGTGTCAATACGGGCCCGCGTTCTTGAGTTATGAGCCCCGCAAGATTTGCGTCGAAAAACCGCCGATTGACGCGCAAAACCGCCGCGGCCAACTCTTCTGCAAACGGCAATAAGGCCGATGCAACCGCTACAGTGCAGTGAAGGAGTAAAAATGTGAAGTGAGTTGGCGTCAGCTGTTCTAACCTAGAATAATTTCACTGATGCACAACTGACAGTGATAACACGAAACTCGTTTCTCCGCCCGCAGTGGTCATAGACCCACGCATCTGATTTGGACGCGGTCAATGGTTATTGAGTCGACAATTGATCATAACATCCCCCCCCAACCACCTCGCATTGGCCTGCACTTCAATGTCGCAATCACGCGCACTTACAGTCATTGCAACACCAGTAGTCGATGATCCAACCACACCCAGCAATGCGCTGATTCGAAGCTATGGAAGCCGGACCGTCCAAAATGGCCCTGGAATGCATCTCAACCTGGCATTTTCGGCTGGCGGAGAGTATGTGGAAGCAGGACTTCGTGCTGGTGCCAAGCTGCTTGGATTGGGCCCTGTCCCTGTCGTGCAAGCTGTCGAGACGGTCTTCGCAGATAGTGCCCAACGCATTGCAATTCTGGACGAGCTATTTCTTCTCCGAGTGCCCCCGCCCCCGGCCGATGAGAACTCGGCCGCTCAGCTGCAGACAGCTCCCAAGGCCTCCAAAACCATTGTGAACCTGAAAAAGCTGTGCGGTAAAGTTTTAAAGTTCACTCGCAGGTTCGTTGTGTTCGTTGTGCCTGCGTATGCGTTTCTGACTCCAAGTGCGGAATTCAGCTCAGAACTACCCGATACTCAGCTATTAGCTTACAAGGGCATCGTGATGCTTACAACTCGCTACGTCGGTTTGCGATTTCTATTCGTCGAACAGCTTTCATACATAAATTCCGCACGACAACCATCCAAACGTGATATCGTACACGCCTGGAGGCACGGCAGTTCAGGTGACCCAGAATGGGAGTTCTGGCTCCAATTCGCTGCCTACTGCGTGGTATCATCCGACGAGATTGCTGTGATCGTGGATGTGCTCAAGCCTTCAAAATTTGGTTGTTTTGAAGGGGATCTATGCGTTTCCGAACGCTTATCCCATTGTATATCAAGGTGATTTCTCCCTTTGCCGCTTCGTTGTGACATTACTTACCTTTCATTTTACTTTCAGTACACTCGAGGCAAGTGACGAGACAAGACTGCTTGTGGTCAGGTATCTAGCGGGAATTCTCGAGTTGCCTTCGTTTTGGGACTTCAGGATCAAGAACGATCTGCACTCAGCTTCAGACGATGTTTGTTTGACCAGTATCCGGCTTCTCGAGGACCTCGGAGCAGAATGCGACGAACGGAATTGGGTATTCATCAGTGATCTCGTTACCCTGGACCCAGAGGGCATCAATATGTTGATATTTGCGATTCTGAACCTTTTACCATTAGAACGACTTCCATATGATAGCATTCGATCACCTATTTCGCTTAAGATTGCTAGGAGATTAAAGGATTGCCTTGAAACGTCAGTCTCCTTTTCATTTAACCTTGGCACTTGATCGCTTATGGAGAAGGGGCAGTGATAGATCCAAAGCTCTTTTCCCTGAAGCTTCAGAGCGGGCCGAGGGGTTCCTACCCAAATATAAGACGGCTCCGGACATAGATGCAAAGATAATAGCACCTCCTAGTAACCCAATGGACGACGCACCCAGCGTCAGAAGCATCCAACGTTTGCGGGGCGAAACCGACGCGGAGACGGCCCGGACATACAGGAAGAGATAATGACACCCAGTAACCCAATGGATGACGCACCCGAGGTCCAAAAAATGGGAGACTATCTAAATATTCCTCTGCGACCTCCACCATCTCAATCCTCGCATGCAACAGTTGAAACCAACGGATTGACTCAGGATGACATAATCATAGCGTACGTGAATAGTCGGGTATCCTGTCATTGTGATCATCCAAACAGGATTCTGCAGTGTCATGGGTGTTACCGGAGTTGGGAAGAGCTCGGTGCGTCAGCTCTATTGAGAGTACAAGCTTGTGCTGACTTTGATGAAAAGTTCATAGGCCTGGTGACAGGCGGTCATTACGAGGCGATTAACCATAGCTTAGAATCGTATACACACGAAGTGCGAGCAGTCAGATACCGCCATCCTAGCGACCCATCGCGGACCTATGTCTTTCTCGATACGCCTGGCTTTGACGACACCTATATTTCCGATGCGGACATCTTAATGAAAATTTCAAATTGGTTGACCGCGACGTGAGTTATTTGGTGATTGATTTTCATATATGATCAGTATGTTGAAATTGACTTCTAGATACAAACGACATATGCTACTTTCAGGCCTGCTGTTTCTGCATCGAATCTCCGACAACCGAATGACCGGAAGTGCTCTCAGAAACACGCATATGTTTCAAATGCTTTGCGGCGATAGTGGATTGCCCAATGTCGTATTCGTTACAACTATGTGGGGCCAAGTGGCCGAGAAAGTGGGAGAAAATCGGGAGACAGAACTGCGAGACACCTTCTGGCAACCCATGATCGACAAGCACTCTCGGACTGCACGCTTTCATCATACAACCGAATCAGCTTGGAATATTCTGGCCCAAATCACAAAGCCTACAGTAAAACTCCAAATTCAAATAGAAATGGTGGATAAGGGGATTCCTCTGGCCAAGACGACCGCCGGAGCTTTCCTGAGATCGTGGCTCACCGTTCTTTCCAAAAAGTTCAAACTTATGGCTGGTTGGTTCAAGACAAAACACCGCGACGAACCCAAGAATCCGGCTCTTTCAGCTGAATTGGAGCGACTAAACGAGAAAATCCAGCGGATTGAGGTGCAGCAGGACATTCTGGGGGGGAAATCTATACGTTCAAATCCCTCGCTACATTCACTTCGCTCTTGGAGTGGGAGCTTTACCTCAGATTCCTCGTCTTCACCGCTCGTCACACCTTCTTCGGCATCTTCTTCGACGCCATCCTCTCCTCGGCGGCGGGGCTTGAAGGCTATTCGTAGAGCATTCAAACCCACGGCTGAAAGAAGTCAAACATTCCCTCAAATGGGTCCTGCTCAGAAGGAATCAGAGATGTGGGCCAGATATGGAGCTATGACCTTCCCCGCTGACAGTTACCTGTACACCAGAAATACGCAGACATCATCCTCCACCACGACGAGCTCGCCGACCTCATTTGATTCGCACACGTCTGGCGAACGCCACGACTCTATTCCGCTCAACACGTCTTCCGAAGCGCTTTCGCAACTACAGCGTGTCAATACGGGGGCGAGTGCATCAACTTCAGATGAGATTATCCCCCGAGCGGTCCGTTTGTTATCAAACGTTCATTCCTTAGCCTTCGAGGTGGCCAATCTGATTGACGTACGCAATATTCCCTCCCTCCCCCTCGACATGAAAGCTAACGCTAGTGACAGAACATTGTCGTTCCATCGGAGCTGGCTGCCATGGTTGCAGAAGATTCCCGAAAGCTCACCGCGGCTTCCCAGAGCCAAGGGTACTCCGGGCCAATTGAAGCGGTGCAATCACTTCATAGGTGCGCTGCGTTTGTACTACTTGTTAATAAGGTGCTTATGCTCGACATCCAGGGACCTTTATAATCTGCGGCAAATGTTAATCACTCAACAAGCCGGAGAGATTGAGCAGGAAACATTCCATAAACCTTTTTTGGCGTGCCAAAAAAGCCTGAAGAAGTTCTCGAAATCGGTCCCTGTAGGTTGAAACGTTTGATAGTCGATTCGATTTTATTGACGAGATCCGTAGCGCCCTTCGACGACTTCGAACAAGCGTTGGCAGTATCATGACATGGATGTACAACAGGATCTGCCATGAACGGGTGCGTTCTCATCATCTCTCTCTAGCTTTCCAGCACTTCTAAATGTGCAGATGTGTAGTCAATATTGAGGACCTCGCCGCTTCAGCAGAACAGGGAAGAGTGAAGTCGCCCGAAGTGACGAATATGTGCGCTATGTTGAAATGGTAGCAAGGATCTTTTTATGTTTCGTGTCAGATATATATGCCTTCTCGTCGCAATACATGAATCTTTCAACCTTTCAGAGCTCTTCCCATTGAGTCCGCAACAATACTACACGCAACCTTTGTACTCAGGCTCGCAGCGAGTGATCGTTGGCAACAGGGACGATCAAGCGAGCTAGCAGGAGTGGTGAAGGACGAAGGCTGACGTGGGCAATATTAATGTAGATTGGTGGTGGATAAAGCAATTAAAGCACAAGTGCAAGCGACCGACTCGGAAGTCAGTTAGAGCCGTAATTTATGAGCCAGCCCGATGATATGCATTCTGCACGTGAGGATCGGTTGGTCGTCGCTGGCATTCAATGACTCCGGTCGGTCCGTATCAAGGCTCAGTCATGTGATGCTAGCTACTCCCTGTCAGTAAACGAAACTATCATTCTTTATGCAAAGCATTGTAATGGCTTCGCCACACTCTACAGCGCTCTAGCATGCCCTTGTCTCGACATTCCGACAGCTCGAAGGATCCGCTGTTGTACTCACGACCGATGCATCGCGCGCCTCTGCCAGTCCTTGGCGCTTGCCTGGAGCTCCATGCAAATGACACAGCACTCAGCTCTGCTTCCCTTCAGCAGCTTGTTACCCTCCCTGGCGCACATCGAATGGTACAGCAACCACCGGCTGCTCGCGCTCAACAGGTGCATCGTCCGCCTCCTCGCGTCCTCCACCAACAGCTTGTACGACAACTCCACGATGACTGGCCTATAGTCCCTCCCTCACTCACTATCCAGAACATTGGCCCTTGCAGGGTCGTTCGCGCCGTATCTCTCTATCATCTTGGGGCGAAGACACGCGCTCCGCGGTGCAGTCATTACGGTGATGCCGGCGCGTTCATCGGTACTCGGTGCGTTCTCCTCCACCCTCCATAGGCACATGCCATATACTAATGCCATTCATATTGCAGCTTTCTCGTTGGCATGGGCCTCACCCTCGCAGACAACGCCGCCCCAATCTCGTCACCCAAGTCTCGTACCCGGCCTACCACGCACAGGTCACATCCGCGTACAACTCACTCTAGTATGCCGGGAACATCGATTTCGGCACGTTCAAGATGAACAACGCCTGGTCCTGGCGGATCCCCTCGATTCTGCAGGGATGGCCGAGTGTGTCGCAGGTATATCTGGGCTGGTTCATGCCCGAGTCGCCTAGGTGGTTGATTAGCAAGGGCCGGGACGCCCAGATACTGCATGTGAGTGACTGTCCATTTCCCTCCCCCCTCCCCCCTCCTTTCCTCCTTTCCATCCTTCCTGTGGCTTGGCCTAATCTCGCCTCCCTTTTCTGAGCGATGCCAGAAGAACCACTCACTCATTTCGCTCGTTCGCAGTTGTCCGCATACTACTACATGGACTACAATGATAACGACCCGCGCAATCAACACCAAAAGTCGGCTGAATGTCGCTCTTCGCGACGCCGGGCAACGGGACGCATGCGTATTACCATTCTGTTACTTCGTACGTCTCCTTCCTTACCCTCCCTGCCCTCCCTCGTCCGTTCTTCCCTCTTCTAGTCCAGTTGAATGATAAGGACCACTCACTGACACTCATCATACAGTCTTTTCCCATTGGTCTGGCAGCGGCCACTTCACCTACTGCCTCAACGAGGTCCTCGACCAAATCGGCGGCACTTCCCCCACGATCCAGCTCCTCATCAGCGACATTCCGGCCATCCAGAACCTCTTCTAGGCGCTCCTCGCCAAGCTCGAGCGGCGCTCCCTCTTCCACATTCGCACGGGGGTGTCGATCTTCTTCCTCACGCAGACGATCTGCATCCAGCAGTGCCAGACGCACCAGACGGACGCGGTTGTATTCCTGTTTCATGTGGCGTATGTGGCGTATGATCTGGCGTTCACGCCGTCGGGATTCTGCCGTACCGTTGCGTGAAAGGTCCAATGCCTTCAACTTTGTCATCTCGCTCGCGTCTTCCCACGATCCAGCTCATCGTCAGCAGCATCCCGGCCATCTGACACCACTTCGAGCGCTCCTCGCCTCGTCACTCGTAACGCTTCGACAAGCTCGGGCGGCGTCGGGCGGCGCTTCCTCGTCCTTACGAGCTGCACGGGGATGTCCATCTTCTTCCTCGCGCCGACGATTTGCATCCGGCAGTACCAGGCGCGTCAGAGTCCAGACGGACGCAACCGCGCTTATATTCCTGTTATATGCGGCGTATGATTTGGCGTTCACGCCGCCCATCGTGAGCGGTAAGATCCAGCCGCACCACCCCGCGCAAAGGGGTTCAACACCCCACTTTGTCATCTCTCTCGCGTTGATATTCGACCAGTATGTGGACCCAATTGCACCGTACGTATGTCTCCTCGCCTCACTTCCTTTTATCCTCGAGGACAACTCGCTAACCCCGCCGCCCATTCTTCGCAGATCGTCTTCGCAGTCTAGCTCGCGTTCGAGGGCGTGTCCATCTACTTCGACGCCCTCGAGACGAAGAACCTCTCCCTCGAGGAGACCGCCGCGCACTTCGACTGCGACGACGCCGTCGAGCGGCTCGAGCCTGTCGCGCATCTCGCCGAGGGCAAGAACATCGGGACGCACGAGATGCATGAGGATATCAATGAAGGGGGGTAATAGCTACTTGCCGTCGGAGTTAAGCCATGTTTAGGTCTTGCCTCTTGACTCAGACATGTCATATCGTTTAGTGGTCAAGATATGTATCTCATCTCAGCTGGCGGCGCACAATGCGTGAACGGAATTCAAAGGGCCCCACCGGTTGCCCACTAGTGTACCGGTGCCTAACCGGTATCAGTTGGAGAGATTTCGCCAACCAGCCCCTATCCAAAAAAGGCGATTATTACAGCAATGTCCAAATCGTTAGGGACATTTCGGAAATCGCGGACCTAACTTTCTTGTTTATCTGTTGCCGGAACAAAGAAATGGAGCGTCCAAATATAGTAACTAGGCCGCCGGTTGCTCCAGGCCTTCCGGGCATTGCATCACAGCACATGAAATATAATATTCGCATTCAACTACCATCATGGCCGGTAACCGTCGACATATTCATGAAGAAATAAAGAAGAAGATGGTCAAGCTGTCAGCTACTTACAAGCAATGCAACATTGCGAAGATACTCAGGGTCAATTGAAAGACTGTACACCGTGTTGTCAATCTAGCTACTGCAACAGGAAAGGTGGTGCGAATGCCTCCTGCGGATGGTCGGCCTAGGCTTTTGAATCTTGGAGAAACGCAGATGATTCAGAGCTGGGGGATGCGCAAGATAACAGACAGATGTAAGTAGCAGGGCGTGCAGGGTGTAGAGGACATCATGAGCGCAGGTGAAGAGTTGGCTGGAGGGCAGATCGTGAATTCTAATGACTGATCGTGGCGTGTTCGGCCGGAGGCGCCTGCCCGATTTGGACTCTCCTTTTGTTGTCCCGGCGGAAGGATAAACAAGAAAGTTAGGTCCGCGATTTCCGAAATGTCCCTAACGATTTGGACATTGCTGTATAAGCGGTTAGCGAAGAAGACTTTCTAGCATCGTTGCCTTTCTGCGGGGGCAGAAGTATGTAATATATTATATCATCTAGTTCACGGATTTCACCAAGTATGAGCGGCCGGTAAGTGTAGGGAGAACGGTTCTCAAATGGCTATTTTCAGCGGAAGGTATGGGGATTCAATGCAATTTTTTATTGTCAAAAAGCGTATGGTAAAAAATAGAGGTACATATGAGGGGGTGCATGAATGGGGGGAGGAGAAGGGGGAGGGGGAGCAGAGTGCGGGTGCGTGCTATAACGTATGTGGTCCTGCTCGTTGTCCTTCATCTCCCCTACACAACATAGCTCCCCTGTCCTCCCCCTGCCCTGCTCGTCGTATCCACTGTCGCCGTTCATGATGTGTCAGTGCGCATGTCGTTCTGACTGTTCGCTGGCAACACATTGTGCCCGCTGCAGCTCGCTGGCGTATATCAACGCGCAGGCATGTTGCTGATATTGGTGGGCGGCTGAGCTGGTATTGGCTAGGTGTGCATCGAAGGGCGCGGCGAGAATGCGGTCATGGAGGGCAGTGGCAGTGATGAGTGCCCTGTTACGGTTCGATTGGGCTTAGTGCAGCTCGGGGCTTCTGCCATCAATTATAATCTCAATTAGACTGTCCCGCCTCTCGCGCCCGCTTGATCACCTCCAGCTGGTGACAGTGCACTGCCCTCCTCAGGATAGGTCTCAAAGCACCAAAGGCTGCCAATTTATATAGCCAATTAATTTACAAATACATTATGAGGTATTCAGAGCTCTAAGTCTCAATGAAAGGCCGGCCCGAGGCAGTTCTGTGCCACAACCTCTCGACGATGAGCCCCGGGTGTGGCCACACATCGAGGGCAGGGGGGAAAGCATAATAGATGGCTTATTTTATTAAATACTAGTGCATGGTGTGCTATGAGATACCTCAGAATTTGCAAACGGGCCACAGCTGTGAGATTTTGGATAAATCACATAATTTGGGTCATATTCAACCGCTAAAAATCGTTGCAATCATAGCGGTACTATAGATTAAATGCTATAAGCATTCAGGATTTTCATTAGACAGATACACCGCTGAACAAGACTCTCTTCGTGTCTTACAGGTTGCCACAGCGGTTGCCACTGCACCGCTGCGGAGTCCACATTGGGACCGGATAGTCGGGAGCGAGCGGCTATACCATTTTGGGCTTAGCGCGGTCTCTCGCACTAATCGAACAGTAACAGGTCACTGTATACTCGGGCAGTGGGGGATGATGGAGAAGGAGATGCATGAGGAAACTGAGAACTCGTAAGGACCGTCGTAAGAGGTCGTAACTTGTAGCGTTGCCGGAAGCTGGAATCGAGGCAGCTCGAGGTGACAGGGGCTATCAGCTTGTGGAGCCTTGGAAACCGTCGAGCTGCCTCGAGCTGCCTCGAGTTCGGCATTAATATTCCACAATTAGCTGTGTGCTTGTGCTCTCTCGACCCCATATTTCCACTCACACAAGCCCTAGAGTAATAAGAAGAAGAGAAAGGGGTTGATTGAGTACAATGAAACTAATACAAGTCACTTCTTGGGCCACTGTTACACTCCGCTTCGTATCCCCGCCAAGAAGCATTGAACATATCCTTCAACTCTCCAATGCGCCCCTCCGCAAGCAGCTCGTCAATCTTCTCCGCGGGAACATCAATCACAGAGAGCTCTCGTGTATCGGATACCAAGCCGTTGTCACGCCGGGAACTTGTTTTACACCAGACCGCTTGGAAAATCTCAGGCAATGAATTTATTTACGTAAAAATTATCCTGCTGGAGGAACCAACATTAGAATCCCTCTGAAACCTAAAATGACTAGATATCTCCGCCGACAATACTTATCACCGCCGATACAAAATAGAACCGAAGTAAGGGTACCGCAAGGAAACTAGCAAGAAGCATGCCAAAATTCGGAATGCCGGCATGGTGCCCCACACTAGCCCTACTTGGAAATATTTGCCCGAGCCCTCGGCTGATACGAAGATAGGACCCTGAAAATGTCTCACGCTGACAAAAAGAATGTTTCATTAATCAGTGATCCAAATTGTCTATTATGTTTAATCAAAGCCTCGCTAGCAGGAAGCCCAGGAAAGGATCATAAATTCCCCACTAAATACAGACGACAGCGACAAACATGACATGTTTAAAATGAAAATTAACAGTGTCCATTCCTAGAATCAATCCGACGATGCAACCCAGCCTTCGTGAATAAGCCAGTCTTCCCCCACCAAGTCCTCAATACTGTCAGTGTAGTGTACTGAAGAACCTGACCTTGATGACCCTGACAAGCTCATGTCTGACCTATACCCCATGGAGTCATCATCCTCAGAGTCTGAATCAATGCAGCGGCCTGCAGCTGAATTCAGGAAATCATCATCCCCTGGTAGTCCCTGAACAGTGACATTGTAAACGGACACTTCCTCCACCTCTTCAAAGACAACCACCTGAATAGGAAAGCAGGATATATCCTTGAGCAGGGAACGGCACCAGCGGCTCATGGGATGCGACCAGGATGATCGTGTAATAGGAAGATTGAGGGAGTGAGGAACAGCAAGACAAGGCGGCTGGGCACCAGATTCGATATCTTGGAATACCACAAAGAACGTTTGAAAGATGGAGAAGAATCGTTTTGATGTGCCATGATGATTGCCTAGCTGCACGCAAATGCCGACCGGTGAGAGGAGAAGAATGCAAG
>KV417487.1:289636-314381 GCA_001630335.1 Athelia psychrophila | reverse complement strand
TGATACCTCTACGACGTCTACGAGTTCATAGTTAAGGCTCGGCTCGCTGAGTGAAAGTGTCTGCCACACCAAAGCCTTTTCACAACCAGTGTTTAGGGATCTCAGCGGCCAGGTTTGTTTATAGCTGCCCGATAGGGATCAAACTCAAGAAGGTCTTTTCAGCCTTCACTGAACTTCTAGCTAAAGCTTTCCCCCTCACCTTTCTATTTTACCTTGATCATCGACGTTCTTTACGGATGACGATGAAACTTACCTATCTCAGACTACGACTGCCATTGACATTATAATTATTTCGGATCGGATAGACTCTGATACTGGGATTATTGTCCTTAAAACGCCCCGACCTTTGACCTTACCTTTATTGAACTACGACCCCCAGTTACGTCCTTAGAACTCCCCGTGTTGACACGAAGACGCCATAAAGCCCTTTTTGAGACAACAGGATTTGTGTTAGGCAAACCCATGAATTGCGAGGACAGTCCGAACTAAACTGTGTGTGAATCAGACAAAGAATCTGAGTTCGACGAGTCTTACGACACGACCGTACCTAGGATTACAAGAGACTGAGCTTCCCATAGCAGCTAATCACTGGAACCAGTTAGCAGTTTTTATGTTGACTTACAGTTAACATCAGACCAGTCTATCAGGAGAACGACCTGTGTGTTCCTGTTCTCTAGTTTCATTAACTGAGAACACATCATCAATGTTCCCATCTCATTTCTTCACAGAACACTTTCTGTCACTCCCCCTCACTTGAGATTCATTCATCCATGAACCCCACTCAATTCTGAGAGAGATCCGTTTATATGCGATCAGGAATATATGATTAGAGCTGAAGACAAAAACCTGGTGAAAGGTCCCAGAGACTAACCGGCAACCCGGGTTAGGGGTCAAAAGACGTAGAGTTCGTGAAGTAAGGGGTATTTGGGGTGTAAAGAGCGACCGACATGTCTACAAAAGGGGTTCGTAACACGATTGACTAGTGCACGAAGGGGTTTAACATGGACGACTGGCTAGTACACGAGAGTCTAACATGGACGACTAGCTAGTACACGAGAGTCTAACATGGACGACTAGCTAGTGCACAGGAAATTAACATGGACGACTGGCTAGTGTACAGGAAATTAACATGGAGGACTGACTAGTGTTCCAAGGGTTTAAAGTGTAAGTACTCTGGTAGACTGAAGTTTTGTGGGGTTGAAGGACCTAAAAGACTATGCCTTGAGGGATACACTACGAATGACTCGTTTTCGTGGGGACAAAGTACGACTCACTAAAAGATCTTGGGACAAAAGATCTGACTGACTACCTTTTGTGAGAACACGACTCAAAAAGACTACCTTCGAGACGACTCAAAAGACTACCTTCAAGATGACTCAGAAAGACTACCTTTAATAAAAGATTCGACTGACACCGATAGTCAAGGAACCTCACAGGGTTGAAAGAGTACCCACCCATGACAAGTACACTGGATACACCGAGAAATTTATAACCTGTACACGTCCTAAACTAGAACACTGGAGAACTATCAAAATACAGGGTATTTTACAACAAGAACTTGGTCCTAACTTGATTGCTGGAGGTCTATCAGAGTAAGAACAACGCACCCATTTAACCATGAAGTTTTTTTTACTAGTATTTAGAGTCTTAAATCGGTTGTTAAAGAACGATACGACTTCGGACATACACAAGCTAACATCGGCATAAGATCCGACGAGGGTCCCAGTGACATCCCATTACAACCTGACGACGCTACAGGACATTGGAAGTAAATACCTTCTTTACTCAACTAGTTGCCAGTTCACCAATCACTTTGAGAAGCCATCCTTACTAAAACTTGTAAGACCACCGCACACTTCGTATTACCTTCGATCACAGCCTGGAACGGCTCTCAAATCACATCTTTAAGAAGTCTTCATCGCCAAAACTACAATACATAAAGAGTTTACGAAAGGAAGTAGAGGTTCATGTAGGACAGTACGACGAGTCGAAGCAGTTGAGTAGTCCCTAACACTCAAATTCACGACACATTGGGCTCTCAAAACTGACTGTCAGGACTAAATCACTACAGGATCTCTTACTCCTACTTAGCCCGGCTCTCTTAAACTACCTCGCCCTAGGAGAACTGAACGACACAAGCACTCAATACTCAAAGACATAGTACACACCCGGGATGGGCTAGGGCGGTTACCAGAGCGAGACATGTGAGGCGCGATCTAAAATGTTTAGGATATTTAGGAATATTTATACCTTCTGCAGCCATGAATAGAGTGTATTCGAAACCACTTTTTTGCTTATGTTTTGGCACTCCATCCATTCAGTTTCAATTCAGTTGCATGAAAAATATACGCAAAAAAGTGGTTTCGAATACACTCTAATGACGTTGAAAAATGCGATTTTAAATCAAAGAAATGCAATCACAAATCAGATAAAGCACCACAGATGACATCATAGCCGTGCACATACCCTAATGGTAGAAACTTTAAGCATCTGAGCAAGTTAGAACCATAGTATTGAAAGAATGGGCCTGGCAGTGGCGTTGAACATAGGATAGAGGACGGAAAGGGAGATATAATTAAGATAGGAAGGTGCATTGATGAACTCGCGAGGCAGCTCGAGTTACTCCACCTCGAGGCAGCTCGAGGTGTCAATCACTCCACAAACCCGAGCTGAGTTCAACTCAGCTTATGAGGTACCTCAGCTCGCGGCAACGCTAGTCGTAAGCGTGTGGTAAAGGAAGCAGGGCCTAGTACGACAGCAAAAGTGGGACCGACGACGTCGTGAGAAATCGCCTTTTTTGGATAGGGGCTGGATGGCGAAATCTCAAAGACTACCGGTATCTACCACCAAAAGTGCATGACACGTAACCCCTTTGGGAAAGACCCCTAGCGTGCCAGACGCCGAGCTCGGATCGAATCCATTTTTAACGTGAGCCAACGTGAGCTGCTTCGTTTCTTTCTCGCCCACCACCATCCTCACCTGCCCACTGTGCATATATGGACGTCAAAATCTGACTTTTCCGCTTCCGATCTGCCTTAAAAGTTGTTCGTTTGGTCCTTCTCTCCGAGCCATTGGGTGCGCCGCATCGTAATCCCCTCCATGCGAGTCGCTTCTGGTTTCTTGCCGCACCCCTGCCAGATTCAACGTCGGGTACATCGACATCGGCATGATACTGCATCTTGATTATGGGGGCATGATCTCACTCCCGCAGCCCAATGTTGCTGGCGGCTAGCATTTTCAGGTTGTCAGCATACTGGAGTCACTGGCATTCCGGCGCACCCAATCAACGACCACCAGGCATGACATGGCCATCGGGGGCATGGTAGCAGTGTCGGATAAAAGTTAGGATCCCGGCGCCAACAACGGCACCTGCGGAGGCTAACTACCAGCAAGTAGGTCAGCACCGACCGAAGATGGTGGGCTGATCTCTAGCTTTGAGAGGCACATATTCCTGACCAAGTGATCGTTGGGGACCATTCTGCATTGCATAATTATAGATTCTGAAATAAGGTCGTACAAGCGTCCTGAGCATTCACATCACCAGTCCTTTCTCCTCCCCTTCCCATCGTGCTTCACATTCCAAATACCATGAGTCTTGAACGATTTGACCATCCCCCGAAATGGAATAACGACCAACAACAATGGTAAAACCTTGTTTGCCGTCAGTACTTGCAGACCGCAGTGATGGTTACAATTCACAACACACCTGACCGAATGACCATGTCGTATCAGAGGGCTCAAACCGATTCCGCACGATAAGGTACTCCGTATTCATCACTCCCAGTACCCACATGAACAGGATGAACAGGAGCTGCACGGTTAACGGCCCATCAACATCGGGTTTCCAACGTTGGTCATTCTGCAATGTGCGCGCGTGTAAGTCAACCCGCTTCGGTACATGTTGTGTAGTGCCCACCTTAACATTGAGCTCGTCAAGCACCCCGAGATTTCCCTTTTCGATGTCACCGAACTTCGGAATTTGCATCGGCATATCGGCTTGCGGAGTCGTAGTATTGGGAGGAATCACTGCATCGGGAGGCGTTGTCACACCAGCAGGCTGTGCCAGCTGTGCGATATATTCTTGGACGGTTATGCAAATATACGGAAACATGATGAAAACACATGCTACCCCGCCCAAAATCCTGCCGATTTGGAACACCGGGATAGGAAACAGAAATACCATCCACGCGTTTTTATTGCAATCGGGATGACTGCCAAATGCTGGGGCAGTCACGATGACAAAGCTTGCAAAAATGAAGACGGCAACGCTTTGAATTGTTGAAAGCAGCTTCAGGATCTGAGCGTCTCCCTCAATGAAAGCTAGCAGACAGATATTGGTCACCCAACAAGGAGCGAGAAGATACAGGATTAGAAGGGCGCTGGGCATTTGTGAGTCGAAGGAACAGGTAGCGAATTTTGCTAGTACACTTACTCATGAAAACTGATGTCAGGCTCCGGTTTCAGCCCGAGGTACAGTGCAGTGCCAGCCATGGCAATATTGGTGAGAGTCAGAGTGTACTCTGCCCCGTTGATGTCCTCTCTCAAGCCTGATCGGGCAGCCTGAAACCCTGAAAACCGCTGCGTGAGCTCTAAGCGGCTGATAGTTTGGATTGACTGACCGAGGAATAGAGTCTGTAAGTAGAAAGAGATTCGGAAGCCAATTCCACTGATATCAATGTTCATGGGGGGGGCTCCTACATACGCGCAAGCAGTTGAGGAGTTGGACATTGTACGAGAGAATGAAAGGACAAGGACAAGCAGTAGGACTTATGGTACGAACGGCCGGAAAGTTCAAATCATTCTACCCCAACACGATGTCCATAGGGCAGAGTCGTGTCACATCAAAATGGTGCAACGTTTTACAAGCGGTTGGAATTCATTTCACAATCAGGTGGAGAAGGCGTGGCAGTGGCGTGCTGTGCAGGCCACTGGCATAGATAGTGTGGAGCCGATCTCAAACAAAGCAGAATTGACATGCGACTTGCGTGCAACTCGACAAATATTCAGGCCTACAAACCTGCACGGATGTAGAGTTGTAACCAGGGTTGTAAATGAAGGCTGACGCCAAACGTAGCGGAGGAAGTGAAGGAAGTGACGGCTTAGGTCCGGGCAAGGGCTCACTGCTCACTGTCACCAAGTGCACAGATTGATCTGTGCTGTTCACAGATGAAAAAAAGACGTGGAAAAAGCATGTCATTTCAAGGGTCTGTAGGGGGTGGTGCCAGTGGTGGGGGTTCTATTCGGGGTGAGGTCCTAGCAGAACGCCCCTATATCCACGCAGCCGTGCTAAGTACATTTTGATATTCGGAAGCAAGGTTTGCAACACTGCGGGCATTGGCCCCTGTTTCCACAGAAATCATCGTGAAAAACAATGTTAAATTTGCCCAAAAGAGCCATTTTAGTATTGAACCTTTTGGGGCATAGACCGGGGTCCTGCTCAATGCCGTCTTATTCGGCTGCAGATATACTCAACGTACTAGGCTGTCTGATAATGTCCAGGCCATTTCCTATCTCGAAAGATCCGCTCCTCGCTTCAAACACGTTCAATGCCATGCGCTGATTTACCAATCACTATCGTCGCTTGGTCACTGCCGTCTTCGAATCCAATTACCCAAGTACTTGTGGATCCACAGTGGCTGTCGCTTTTCTCACATCAACACCAACCCAGTAGCTGTTTTCCCACAAGATCCTGTCGCCCATCGCACTCTACTCTACCCATTACCTTTCACCTCACGGAATGTCGATCTCTAACTCGCGGCCAGGCGACAGCCTCGCAGTGCCAATACCACCTCCGCGTCTTGAAGTTACGCGTTTAGAAGATATGCGTCCGGAAGATACGCGTCCGGAAGATACGCGTCCAGAGGATACGCGTCCAGAAACGCATTCAAATTCCTGGGCTTTGCTTCGCGTGAGCAATAGCCTGCAGCTTTTTGTTTCCAGGGGGGTTGCTGGGCTCGCCCGCACGGGGTTGGAGAGTTTTGGAGGAGGGTTGGAGAGATTGATCACGTCTGTGGCCGAATCCAGGCGTCTCGGCCCGGATTGCGCAGCCGAGGACGTCATATCATTTCTCGGCACTGGCGAGACTTGTATGAAGAAGCTGGACGAGCTCTATCACTGGCGAATAGGTTTGAAAGCGCCTAATTCAACTCCCATTCCACAAGGTGCCGTGGAAGAGTTGCAAAAGCTATGCAAAAGGCTGGTTAAGTACACTCACAGGTGTGTGACTTTCGCAACTTCGTCTCTATCGTATGTTGACATATGTGCGCTCGTGAGACACCCTCCCGCGACTCAACTCGTGGCATTTCGGAGGATTGTGAACCTCACGACTCGCTTCATTGGTCTCAGGTGCCTGTTCGTCGAAGCTATTGTCTCAACAATGCGAGTAACGCCTTTGGATCAACCCGCCCTATCCCGGTTGTGGAGGGAGTCTGCGAGTCATGATTATGACGACTCAGACTGGAATTTCATTCTTGGATATTCGGCGTATTGTATAACGGCTTCTGACAGTGTTACCTCGGCCGTAGAAGAATGTCCGCCTTCACATTTGGGGCTCTCTCATCTTGTTCAGTGTGTGTCTGAGAATCTGATTCAATCAATATCTTCGTATGTAGGCCCGGCCTCGCTTTCTTATATGTTCAATTTACTAATGGGATAGCATATGTAGCGCTGATGCCAAGGAGCTGTCGGGCCTGGCTGCCGTCAGATACCTGGCCGGAATTCTTGAGCAGCCTATCTTTTGGAGTCAGAGACTCAACCACGGCCCGCTACTACAGAGAAATTCCGTTTGCTCTAGGCATCCGCCAGAAATCATCTGCCAAGATCAGCACTCGTTGGTGGATGGAATATGTAAAATTGGTGTCAAACTCCTCGAAGATCTCGATATGGACGGAAAAGATCGTATCACCGAGATGGATTTGGTCCCATTTGATACTGAAGGGATCCGGCTGTTACTGGATGCATACTGGCAGCGTCTACCTAGGGTACTGCAACTCCTCGAGGACGGTGAGCCTCGCACTGATAAGTCTCTGCGGCTTGTTGCCGAGCTCGGCAACCTTCTCCAGGGGTAAGTATAACCCGCACCTTCCTTTTCACAAGCAGCTAATTAGTGCTGCGGCTTGGGTCGTTCAGCGAAAGGTCCAGGCATCTTTTCCCCACTGTGGCTGCCAGTGCTCTCGATGTTTTGAAATATTTGGAAGCCGTCAGCAGCACGGTGTCACAAACAGACCCGGGACCAGTGGGCGGTGGGGGCAGCTCCCCGGCAGGTAGCATTCACGATGAAGGTAATTTCAAATCCATGGCTCACGTTCATAGTGGCCTCATAATTTATTTTAGAGTCGACAAGAGAAGATGACCCACGGGAATCACAAGCAGCTCCAGGATCAGTGGGCGGCGGGGCCAGCTCAGTGACAGGTAGTATTCACGACGAAGGTGATTTCAAATCGATGGTTCACAGTCATGACGGTCTCATAATTGTTTTAGAGTCGACAAGAGAAGATGACCCACGCGAATCACAAGCACCAGGATCAGTGAGCGGCGGGGCCAGCTCAGTGACAGGCAGCATTCACGACGAAGGTGATTTCAAATCGATGGTTTACAGTCATAACGGTCTCATAATTGTTTTAGAGTCGACAAGTGAAGATGACCCACGGGAATCACAAGCAGCTCCAGGATCAGTGGGCGGCGGGGCCAGCTCAGTGACAGGTAGCATTCGCGACGAAGGTGATTTCAAATCGATGGTTTACAGTCATAACGGTCTCATAATTGCTTTAGAGTCGACAAGGGAAGATGACCCACGTGAATCACAAGCAGCCCCAGGACCAGTGGGCGGCGGGACTAACTCAGTGGCAGATGGCATTCACGGCGAAGGTGATTTCAAATCGATGGTTCAGTCATGACGGTCTCATAATTGCTTTAGAGTCGACGAGGGAAGATGACCCACGCGAATCGCAAGCAGCCCCAGGACCAGTGGCCGGCGGGACTAGCTCAGTGGCAGATAGCATTCACAGCGAAGGTGATTTCAAATCGATGGCTCCCAGTCATGGCGGCCTCATAATTTGTTTTAGAGTCGGCGAACGAGGATGACATCAACACAAGTGGGAGCGAGTACAGGCCCCTACCGAAACCTGAGACGGGCCCGGTAATACATACGGCTGAAAGGGAAGCCCAAGGTGATGGCGTACGTGGCGACGGAGTGAGGCGGTGGGGGTGGGGGTCGAGGAAAGAGAAAGAGACACTGATAGTGCCTGATAGCGCGTAAGTTTATTTTGGGATTCTGCAGCACATTCGTATTGATTATTCGTCAGAATTTCGGAGGCACAAGGAAGGCCACCCGTGCAGCCAGCCTCGTACGTGTTTCTTGTACGCTCTGTAACATCATGTTGACATATTCTTTCAGGTCATCCAGGGGTTCTCCTAGCACTCCAAGCCTGGTTCATGATACAATTGCGAGCCTGGAAGCTGGGCTATCTGGAATCAACGAGATATCAGCGAGGCAAATGCAAAGCGGTGGTGAACGTGGTGACGGAGCGGTGACAGAGCCAGAGATACCGACAGGGCCTGATAGCCCGTTAGTTTATTTTGGGATTCTGGAGCACATCCATATTGATTATTCGTCAGAATTTCAGAGACGCAAGGGAGCTCATCTGTGCAGCCAGCCTCGTACGTGTGTTTTGTACGCTCTGTACTATCATGTTGACATGTTCATTCAGGTTATCCAAGGGATTCACCCTTCGTCATCCTAACACTTCAAGCCTGGTTCCTGACACACTTGCGAGCCTGGGAGCTGATCTACCTGGCATCCGAGTGGGATCAGCGAGGCAAGACCAAGACCAAACGTCAGTGCTTGATGGCCGTGCAGACATTCACCCCGTACCTTCAGTGGATGTCCCGAGAGAAATAGTAGTCAAAGGAGCTCTGTCGGAATTTGCATCGCATCCTGAAAGGCAGCAGGAGGAGAAATTTTCTGAAGATATAGTTCTGAATGGTCTACGGGGGGGAGCATTCACGTTGGGAACCTCACTCACGAAGCCAACACTGTATGTTTTTGTTGGGAGATTTGTCACACATTCTAATTGACGTCATATTTCAGATCATCCGAGAAAGTGAGTGTGGCAGATGGAGATGCTACAAATATGCAAGACGATAGCCAGGGGAGCCCACTCGAGAATCCGATTCCGTAAGTTTATTTTGCGATTCAACAGCACTTTTATATTGATCTTCCGTCAGGACATCGGAGAGAAAAGGAAGCACACCGGTGCAGTCAGCCTCGTACGCGTTTCCTGTGCACGCTGCAACATCATGTTAATATCTTCCATTAGGTCATCCAAGGCGGACAGAGGATTAGTGTCCGATGGTCTGGAGAAAGATGAAGCCAGTAAGGGAAGCGCACATGCTCGGCTGCGGCCAACAGACCCGATTGTGAGCCAATGCCACGCGTTGAAATCACAGCTCTCACTGACATCGTTTCTGCAGTACAAGCATTCTCCCAAAGACAGGGTCGTTATGTGAGTGTTAAACTACTGACGTACACGCTTCCCTGCTCATATGGCCTGTCAGCGTGATGGGTCCAACGGGCGCTGGCAAGAGCACTGTAGGCTCGCTTTCCCTTTTGACGACTTTCGTATGCTGACCTGCCAACAAGTTCATCGAGTATGCCACTCAGCAAAGCGGTGGACACACGTCGCCGCGGTCCACTTCGGAGATCCGAGCTGTCAGAACTAAACATCCTTACGACCAGGGGCAGGTGATCTTTGTTGATACTCCTGGCTTCGATGAAACGTATCGGTCGGATGTTGAAATACTAAGCCAAATTGCTGGTTGGTTGGTCAAAGTGTAAGCTTTCTTTTGGTGCCCGCGTTCAACATTCTTAACATGTGGCAGTTATATGGAGAAGATACCTTTGGTAGCCATCGTATACCTACATCGAATTTCCGACAACAGGATGCCTCGCTCTCCCCTCAAGAACCTCCAACTGTTTGCCAGTATGTGTGGGAAGGAAGCATTGCCTGACGTAGTCCTTGCCACCACTATGTGGAGCGAAACCCCGGCAGATATTGGAATACAGCGGGAGCGACAATTAATGGGCAATTATTGGGCAGACATGATAGAAAAGGGATGCACCGTCCAACGCTTTCGTGATTCGCACGAATCCGCCTGGAAGATTGTTGGCATATTGCCTACGGAGGGCCAAAACATCATCATCTCCCGCGAGATCCACGACGACAAGAAAAGGCTCAACGAGACATCCGCCGGCGTCAGGCTCACCGAGGAGTTAAACAAGCTGATTGCCAATCATAAACAATCGGCTCGCCGACTGGACGAACAAGCTCAGATGCCGGATAATGTTGTACTAGTGGGAGAGCTACAGGAGAGGAAGACTGAGATCGAGAAGAAAATTGGTGTTGTGCTGGCGCAGCTCGGGACGTTGAAGATTCCGGTGAGGCAGAAGCTCAGGAATTTCTTTGTTGGGGCTCGCAAGACTGGTATATAGTGAGTCCATTTCTCCTATCTTCAGATCAGTCCTTGACTTTTCCCCCAGCGTACCTCCCGACGTGACACGAAAATAAAATCGTGGCGTTCGGCAGGACTGCTCTGCTTCAATATCTTACCTGTCTTTCAAACCCTCCCGGGGGTCATTTTATGATGGGTTTTCTTTGCGCATTTGCATTCTGAAGCCGCTGGAGGGTGGGATGTTTGTTAGCATGCGCACGTAACACTGAAGAAGATACACTGGGCTTACATGCCATGATGCAGTCTTGATATCCGCAGATGAGTACTAACCTATGCAGAGACGACCAGATGATTTCTTTTTCTTGGAGCTACTGTGAAGGATTACGCGCATACAGCGTTCGCCCATATACTGTACCATTTCGATCGATTCGTAGGTCACAGGTCACAGGGGCCTCCTACGAAATCGAAAATCGGTCGTGGTCACAGGTCACAGCAGATTTTGCCGAAACTCGATAATAAGTCACACCAAAACGTCAAAATCGCTAAAAAAAAATCGCTAAAATGGCTAAAAATCGCCCCTAAACCGCTGGAAATCAAAGAAAAACCCGCGAAACGAAGGACACAGACAGTGTGGAAACCCGAACTTGCGAAATAAGTCAAAAATATTAGCTACGAAGCTTATTGAAGCCTGCTGAGCTCAGTAGTATACTGTACCATTTCGAATGATTCGTCGGTCACGGGTCACAGGCCCTCCTGACGAAAACGAAAATCGGTACATGTCACAGGTCACAGGCGACTTTGACGAAATCCACAAACAAGTCTAGGAAAATCGCCAAAATCGCTTGATATCGCACCGAGAAGCGCCAAAATCGCGCCCCGCGCCAGGACAGCCGAGACATGAATCTGGGGTTTCTGCCACTTAGGATCTGGCTCGCATACAGAATCCAGATGATTGTATTACTTACACATATAAATCTAAATCTTGCAAGCTTCGCCAAGCTCTTTCAGGACCCTCTCCGATGGCACCACTATTCCTTGCAGTACATTTGTTTCGAAGATGTTTGCATTGTCCGTACTGAAGAATGTTGCAGGCGAGAGGTTCTGTGATGCCGAGCTGATGATGGGCAGCTTGAACTCGAGGAAGTCCATGGCGGATAGGGAGGGTCCAGGCAATAGCGCCTCTACCACATTTGTAGGAATGCGAAAGGATTGGTGAAAGTTTGGTAAACTTGCTAGCATAGAAGAGTCCTCCATTGTGTAGAGGGAGGAGGGCACCGAATATCATTAAACTCGATTATTACAATTTTTCATTGGGCCCGGTCAGTTGCAATTTCGCAAAGCCAACATTGCATTTGAAACATTGTATACTAAATATGGCTGGAATGTAAAAATGTTACAATGGTGAAGTGTGGTTGTGTCTCAGGCAGTATCCAGGGGCTCAAATCTGCATCAAGATGTCCCGGTGGCGCGCCCTGCCGAAGACGAAAATCGGTTGATGTCACAGGTCACAGCCTGACCTGACGAGGTGACGAACTGGTCGAAAAAGTCACAGGTCACAAGGCCTGACGAACCATTCGAAATGGTACAGTAACAGTGTTTCAAAATTTCAACTCAGGCCAAATTTCTCAAATGAATCAGGAGCAAGTTATATATTAAATTACACTGCTATGCGAAGTACGAAGCGGTTGGGTGAAGCAGTGAAATGATTTGCGTGACGCGTTCGCCGTGCCACACAATTATACGAACCACGCAGTGCATGACGAGATTCAATTCTCATCGCGCTCGCCGCTGGTGGCCACTTTTGCTATCATCAGTTCCTATATTTCCGAGGCGTGAAAGTTTCGGTAGACGGCATTGTCCCAAGTAATTAGGGCATGGGTTGTGTCTGGTTGAGAAAAATTTCCGCCGCGGGCGGCGGCTTACCGAAAATTTGATCATGTCACAGCATATCTGACTCCTTACGGATTATACGAACCTATAAAACGGGTCACGGTCACAAGGGTCATACGAATCGATCGAAATGGTACAGTACAGCGGCGAAAACCATCTAACGGGGACGATGAAGCAAACTAGCAGCAGTGGTGAAGCTACGTAGGCCGACGTAGGCAACGGAGATCAGGTGCAAGCGGTTGAGGTGAGTTAGAGCCCTAAGCTTAAGCCAACCGGTGATCATGTAAAATATGCCTTGTGTGAACGACTATGGTTGGCTCGGGCTCAATTGCAAGCCTGAGGTTGGCCACGGTCAAGTTGGCATTGTGATGATTCACGGCCGGTCTGTCGCAGCCGTCGCGCCGAACGAGAAATCCTGCTCCTTTTGCTGGTAGCTGTTATTTTAAGTAGTGAGCGCTTGAGTAGTTATAGTACTACTGTACGATGATAGGAGCTACAGCAATGACTTCGCTACATTCTACTTGCAGCATGTCCTCGACATTTCCGACAGCTCAAAGGATCCTCAGCTCTTGCTTCCCTTGAACAGCTTGTTACCCTCCCTGCGCACATTGAATGGTACAGCAACCGCCGGTTGCTCGCGCTCAACAGGTGCATCGTCCGCCTCCTCGCGTCCTCCACCAACGGCTAGCACGACAACTCAATGGTGACCGGCCTGCAGTCGCTCCCGCAGTGGATCAGGTAGATCTATGGCCGCTCGCACGTCCGCTCGCCAACCTCTGGTACCTCATCTGGACCATTGGGTGCTCATTCGCGCAGATAGCCCCCCAGCCGATCGCCTTCCGCCTTCCGCCTCCCTAGCCGACTCTGCGCCGCTCTCCATCCGTCCGCATCCTCCTCGTGCCCTGGACTTCTCCACCAGCGGCTTGTACGACAACTTCACGATGACTGGCCTATAGTCCCTCCCTCAGTCGCCATCCAGAGCATGGGCCCTGGCAGGGTCGTTCGCGCCGTATCTCTCTATCATCTTGGGCGAAGATACGCTCCTCGGTGTAGTCATCACTGTGATGCCGGCGTGTTCGTCGGTGCTCGGTGCGTTCTCCTCCACCTCCATAGGCACATGCCATATACTCATGCCATTCATATTGCAGCTTCCTCGTTGGCATGGGCCTCACCCTCGCAGACAACGCCGCCCCAATCTCGTCGCCCAAGTCTCCTACCCGGCCTACCGCGCACAGGTCACGTCCGCGTACAACTCGCTGTGGTATGCCGGGAACATCCTAGACGACCTTCGGCACGTTCAAGATCAACAACACCTGGTCCTGGCGGATCCCCTCGATTCTGCAGGGATGGCCGAGTGTGTCGCAGATATATCTAGGCTGGATCATGCCCGAGTCGCCTAGGCGGTTGATTAGCAAGGGCCGGGACGCTAAGATGCTGCATGTGAGTGACTGTCCTGTCCTTTTCCCTTCCCTCTCTTCCCTCGATTCCGCCCCTCGACCAGAAGAACCACTCGCTCATTTCGCTCGTTCGCAGATGTTCGCATACTACTACACAGACTACAATGAGAACGACCCGCGCAGTCAACACCAAAGTCGGCTGAATGTCGCTCTTCGCGACGCGGGCAACGGGAAGCACATGTGTATTGCCATTGTGTTACGTCGTACGTCTCTCTTCCTTCTTCCTTCTTCCCTCGCCCTCTTCTAGTCCAGTTGAACGATGAGGACCACCCACTGACACTCATCATACACAGTCTTTCCCCATTGGTCTGGCAACGGCCTCTTCTACTGCTACCCCAACGAGGTCCTCGACCAAATCGGCGGCACCTCGCCCACGATGCAGCTCCTCATCAGCGATCCAGATCCTCTTCTGGGCGCTCCTCGCCAAGCTCGAGCGGCGCTCCCTCTTCCATATACGCACGGGGGTGTCGATCTTCTTCCTCACGCAGATAATCTGCATCCAGCAGTACCAGGCGCACCAGAAGGACGCGGCCGCGCACGGGACGATCGCGTTTATATGCCTGGTTCATGCGGCATATGATTTGGTGTTCACGCCGCTCATCGTGGGCTACAGCGTTGAGGTCCTTCCGTGTCACCTCCGCGCGAAGGGGTTCAACTTTGCCATCTCGTTCTCGTTCGCGTTGATATTCAACCAGCGGATGAACCCGATTGTGCCGGGGACGTTGAAGTGGAAGTATGTACCACGTATGTCGCCTTTCATCGCCCCACTTTCTTTCATCCTCGAGGGCGGCTCGCTGACCTGCTGCCCCTTCCTCGCAGATTGTATACGCAGTCCGGCTCGCGTGAGAAGCTGTGTCCATCTGCTTCAACATCCTCGGGGCGAAGAGCCTCTCCCTCGAGGAGACCGCCGCGCTCTTCGACAGCGAAAGCCCATCGAGCGGCTCGAGCAGGTCGCACCTCTCACCGAGGCAAGAGTGCCAAGACGTACGAGATGAAGGAATTGGATGAGAAAGGGAGTGACAGCTACTTGCCGCCGGTGTTGAGCCATGTTCAGGTTGTCTTGACTCTGGACTCCGACATGCGATATTGTTTAGTGGTTGAGATATGTATCTCATTTCAGCTGGCGGCGCACAATGCATGAACAGAATACAAAGGGTCGGCCCAGTACTGGTCCCCATCGGTGCCTCCTCCTGCAGCTTCAGTTCTAGCACCCGCCCAGCGGCGTGGGCCTCTTCTTCTCCGCGCGCCTAGGACGAGCTAACGCTCGCCTTCTCCCCAACCCTACAGCTCTCTGCACTTTGTCTGTATCGCACTCCGTCGCCGTGCCTCTCCGACAGTTGAGGCTGGACCTAGAACCGGTACCACTAAACGTGCGTGGATCGCTGAGAGGACGACGTGGCGATGGGCGTTCTAGAGCACGAGGATCGCTAATGCGGTGATTGGAGTTGCGGGGTGCTTATTCGTTTATGAATATGCGTGCGCGTGCTTTGAGACGTACGGACAAGGGCACCAGGTGAATTGTCAAAGGGGTGACGGTTAATTTACCGCGGCAAAAGAGCGCAATCTCCAGTAAATTATCCGCACTAATTACAGAAGGGCAAAGGGGTGAAAATGTGAAGTGAGTTGATGTCAGCTGTTCTGCAATATGTAATCCTTTCACTGATGAGCAACTGATAACAGGAAATTCGTTTCTGTGCAGTGATCATAGACCCGCGCATTCGATTCCGCCGACGCAGTCGTTGATCACAACATCCCTTCCCAATCGTCTAGTATCGCTCTGCACTTCAATGTCGCAATCAACTTCACTGGCTCTTGCAGTCAGTGCAACACCAGTGGCAGTCGATGACTCAGCCACACCCGCCGGTGCGCTGATTCCAAACTATGGAAACCGAATCGTCCAAAATGGCCCTGGAATGCAGCTCAACCTGGCATTTTCGGCTGGCGGAGTGTATGTGGAAGCAGGACTTCGTAAGAATTGCCAAGGTGATTAAATTGGGACCTGTCCCTGTCGTGAAGGCTATTGAGATGGTCTTCGCTGATGATGCCCAACACATTGCAATTCTGGATGAGCTATTTCTTCTCCGAGCGCCCCCGGCCGATGGGAACTCGGTCGCACAGCCGCTGACAGCCCTGAAGGCCTCCAAAACCATCGTGAAGCTGAAGGAGATGTGTGGGAAAGTTTTAAAGTTCACCAGCAGGTAGGTTGTGCTCGTTGTGCCTGTGTATGCCTTTTTGACTCCAATTGCGGAATTCAGCCACGAACTACCCGATACTCAAATATTAGCTTACAAGGGCATTGTGATGCTTACAACCCGCTACATCGGTTTGCGATTGCTATTCGTCGAACAGCTTCCATTCATAAATTCCGCACGACAACCGTCCAAACGTGATATCGTGCGCGCCTGGAGGCACGGCAGTTCAGGTGACCCAGAATGGGAGTTCTGGATTGAATTTGCTGCCTACTGTGTTGCATCACCCGACGAGATTACTGTCATCGTAGAGACGCTCAAGCCTTCAAACTTTGGTTGTTTTGAAGAGGCTCAATGCATCTCCGAACGCTTGTCGCATTGGATATCAAAGTAAATTCTCCTTTTCCCCACTTGTTCTGATATGGCTTACGTCTCATTTCACTTGCAGTACTCCCGCGGCAAATGACGAGTCAAGACGACTTGCGGTTAGGCATCTAGCGGGAATTCTCGAGTTGCCTTCGTTTTGGGAATTCAGGATCAAGAACGATTTGCATTCAGCTTCAGAGGTTCTTTGTTCGATTGGCATCCGGCTTCTTGAGGACCTCGCCGTGGAATGTAGAGAACGGCACTTCGTGCTCATCAGTGATCTCGTTTCCCTGGACCCAGAGGGCATCAACGAGCTGGTGTTTGCAATTCTGAACCTTTTACCATTGGAACGACTACCATATGATAGCATTCGATCTACCACTTCGCTTGACATTGCTGAGAAATTAAAACAACACCTTCAAACGTCAGTCTTCCTTTAATTTGACCCTTGGCACTTGATCGCTTATGGAGAAGGGACAGTGATAGATCCAAAGCTCTTTTCCCTGAAGCTTCAAAGCGGGCCGAAAGGTTCCTACAGAAATCTGGGAAGGCCCCGGCTGGGACGATACCGGCTGAAGCGGCCCTGGCTGAGACGGCCCCGGCTGAAACGATCCCAGCTGAAACGGCCCCAGCTGAGACAGCCCCGGCTGAGACAACCCCTACTACGACGACCCCTGCTTGGACGACCAACAGAACACGTTATATTGTGTATGTTGGATTGGGACTTCTTGGGACGGGGATATCGCTCATGTTGCCTTTCCAGGGTGATAGGGAATTCAGGCTCGGGGAAGAGTACTGTGCGAATTTCGTCCACTGTCACCTTCAGATGTTGACCATTCCCTCACAGTTCATCGCAGAGGCATCTGGAACTGGACACTCGAACATCTACCATGGGCTCGCGAATAGGTCAACCAGTATTATCAGGACCGATTGCGTCAAGCATCCCCGAGCTCACGGAAGCGCCCCTGTCATATTCGTTGAAACCCCAGCCCTCATAGATGACGATGTCGCAGACTCCCA
Source organism: Athelia psychrophila (assembly GCA_001630335.1). NCBI lineage: Eukaryota > Fungi > Basidiomycota > Agaricomycetes > Atheliales > Atheliaceae > Athelia > Athelia psychrophila. Next base: position 297,010 of record KV417487.1, on the reverse strand, counting down.
GAATCTGCTCCGCATTGTTGAATGGATGAAAGACGATCCGTGAGTCTGGCGATAGAATGACTGATTGAGGCCAGCTCACAAAATGCTTTTGTCAGAGCGGATGGCGAGCTAGCTGGAATCATCTTCCTTCATAGAATCACAGATCATCAAATGACTGGAACATACGTCAACACTCTTCGAACATTCGTGGGTTTATGCGGTCCCGAAGTGATGAAGAATGTCATCGTCGCAACGACTATGTGGGAGCTTGGATTATCCGAGGAGAAAGCTCAACAAAGACTGAGTGAACTGAAACAACATTGGTTTTGTGACCTGATCTTGGAGGGCGGCAAAGTGGAAGTTTTCAGGCGAGACGGTACATCGGCCTGGGATATCATTGACTATCTCTTGAAGCAAACACCGTGTGCTCCCCTACAGGAGGTGGCGGCGGCAAAGCGGGGATTTTTCAATCAGATGTTTGCTAGGAAGAAATGAAGGTGAGTAGATTTGACTTTGCTTTGAAGAGCCGCTGTTAATCGAATCACCTAGTCGCAGTTTGACGTTGTAGTGAGGACACTCGGTCGCTCATGAACAAGCCTATGTATCACTATCATGTACTTCAATAACTGTTTTGTATTCTCAAGCCTATCACCCCCCTGCGTGATAGACGCTTTTGCATCACTGTGCTCGCAGGTGCTCGCCGAGTCGCCAAGCAATCGAGTCTGATATCTGCCACGACAGAGCTTCCGGTGTGACATGGAATGGCGAGGCTCGATGTGAGTCTAGACAGGTGAAGGGATCGGTTTTGTATCATAAAGGCCAAGCCGACATCCCGTCGACGTCACATTGAAAATCTTGTGTGAACGAGTCGTCGCTGGCATGGACGGCCAGTCGATCTTTGGCAGCTGTCATCCTCGAAGCACTTGTAATGCCTTCACTGCTACTATCTATAATACTGTACCATTTCGATCGATTCATAGGTCACAGGTCACAGGGGCCTCCTACGAAATCGAAAATCGGTCATGGTCACAGGTCACAGCAGATTTTGCCGAAACTCAATAATAAGTCACACCAAAACGTCAAAATCGCTAAAAATCGCTAAAATCGCTCAAAATCACCCCTAAACCACTGGAAATCAAAGAAAAACCCGTGAAACGAAGGACACAGACAGTGTGGAAACCCGAACTTGCGAAATAAGTCAAAAATATTAGCTACGAAGCTTATTGAAGCCTGCTGAGCTCAGTAGTATAACAGTGTTTCAAAATTTCAACTCAGGACAAAGTTCTCAAATGAATCAGGAGCAAGTTATACATTAAATTACACTGCTATGCGAAGTACGAAGTGGTTGGGTGAAGCAGTGAAATGATTTGCGTGACGCGTTCGCCGTGCCACACAATTATACGAACCACGCAGTGCATGACGAGATTCAATTCTCATCGCGCTCGCCGCTGGTGGCCACTTTTGCTATCATCAGTTCCTATATTTCCGAGGCGTGAAAGTTTCGGTAGACAGCATTGTCCCAAGTAATTAGGGCATGGGTTGTGTCTGGTTGAGAAAACTTTCCGCCACAGGCGGTGGCTTACCGAAAATTTGATGATGTCACAGCATATCTGACTCCTTACGGATTATACGAACCTATAAAATGGGTCACGGTCATAAGGATCATATGAATCGATCGAAATGGTACAGTACAAAGGAAGGTTAATCACGTGGTATAAGACAAAAAGACATTCTGATTGGCTGGAAGCATTTGTGCAACGGACAATTTTGGAACTGTGGCGCGTGATTCTACAACGGGTGCGTTAATTTCAACTTGGTTAACCGTTAAGCTGCATCTTCTCATTCTGTCTACTGGGATTCGGGAACAGGAGGGTGCTAGCACTGGCACTGGCACTGGCACTGGCACTGGCACTGGCACTGGCACTGGCACTGGCACTGGCACTGGCAACGGACAACGGACACTGGCAACGGGCACGGGCATGGGCATAGTTGCGAGCACTGGAACCCACACGAGCAATCCGGTGCTGGCATGGACATACTAACACTGGAACGGGCATGGATGCTGGCACGGGCACAAGTATGGATGAGCATGAGCACTCGGACGGGCAGCACTCGGACGGGCAGCACTGGCACTGGCACTGGCACTGGCAGTCGGACAGGCGCTGGCATGAGCAGGAGACTCTCACGGAAACTCGCATAAGCACTCACATGGGTACTCGCTGGAAACGGAGACGGGAACGGAAATAGATACTTGAACTCAGACTCGGACTCGGATGGGTACTGGCTGGGTACTGGTATGGGCAACTGAATGGACATGGGCGCTGAATGGACATGGGCGCTCGCAAGGGTACTCACATGTACGACATCACTGACACGGGCACTGACACGGGTACTGGCATATGCACTCGGAATGGTTTTCAATGGTACGAGCTGGGGCATGAACACTGGGATGGACACCGGCAAAGACACTCACACGGGCACGGGGAATGGCCTTCAAGGGCGCGGGCTCTGATGTGGGCACGGGGAAAAGAAGGGCACTTGCACCGGCACGGCACGGACTACCTTTACATCTAATGTGCTTACAAGCTGTGTAGGTAAATTTCAAATGGAATCAGGCACGACAGCTATGCGGGAATTATAAACAAGTATGTATGGAATGGATTCGTCTGGGATACTGGTACTATATAGAGTAGTGTGCATGCAATCGAGTTGTAGCTGCTATTGGTAATGATTTGCCTGTTATCCTGTAGCAAAGCACGGGTATCTGCTAGTCCTATAATACAAAAGAGCTGGGTATTAGATACCGAGTCAACTTAGTCACAACTTGCTTAGTCACAAAGGTCAAACACACACGAGCACTGATTACCTCAAAGAAGACGGTCTTTATACCACCGAATAGGGGGCTTTGCCATTAAGTTACTATGTACTGGGTTTGGTTTTTTTTCTCAACCTCCCGGTGAGCACGTGTCTGGTACAGCCAATATATCTAGAGTTTGCTTACCTATGTTACGTTGCAGAGGTTCAGCCGGCTGATTACAGAGCTTTCCGAAATATTCGCCGGATTTAACCCTCCTTTTAAGGTTGCACCGGTAATTACTTCTGTTAGCTTTCATTTGCAAATTAATATGTATGCCATTTGGCTCTACTTTACGGTTCTCGACTATGCATGACGGGTGCCCGAATCAGCTCCGAAATTGTTTTGCTTCCAGTCCTCTCTCACCACGCAGCTCGCAGCGGCAAAGGAGTCAGAGAGTTGTCGGAGAATCAGAACGGACTCCCAGCAGCTTCTCATTAAGTTAGAATTCATGCAAAGTTAGTTGCAGCGGACAAACATGATTCTACGACTTTTCGAGCTGCCTCGAGCTGCATCTTCTATCGGTATGAGGTGTTGTTTAAAAGTAAGATATTACTTATGTACACGTAGTTTACGTAGATTTGCGGGTCCCGACCATCTGCATCTCGGGTTCCGTCAAGCCGCGTGACGGCGCCTCCAACTCCGTCTCGCTGTTCTCTTTAACCGGTTCTTCCTCTTCGCAGAAGTTCGGTTTCGACTTGTTCGAGTCGCGGAACTTCTTCAACATCGGGTACAGCCACGACGCCTACGTAGTATACGCTGAGGGTAACGGAGCGCAAGTGCGTTCGGGTTGTGACACCTCTCTCAGCTCAGTCAGTGGTTGGACAAACTGCTACGACCACGGCTGCCGTGATGTTTCTCCGGGGGAGCATGTCGGTCCTTCTACCTGCCGTGAGAGTGGTTCAGGTCATGCCGAGTGTTGGGGCCCCGGCTGTAGCCTCACTTGCGGCCGCGCTTCCGACCGTCATGACCAAGATCCACATTCGGGGGGGGAGGTCTGCGATTTCGAGAACTTCCCGTGCGGAGTCTCGAGCCAGGAAGTTTACGGTGACGACCCCAACGAGGACGGTCACCCGAGCGGTTCGGACAGCGTGTTCTTCGCGGGGCGTTCTTGGGGTCACAGCAGTACTACGCAGCAGGAGGAGGGTTACCATAGTAGAGAGCAGGGGCAGGTGGACACAGGCTAAGGCGAGTACATATCAGGCCCCTACCACGTCGGCTCTTTGTGCGCTCCAGATGTCACCGAGGGTGACTCTTTGCGCACTCCAGATGTCACCGGGGGTTTCGATCCCGCTAGTCGCTCCACCAAGGGCTGAGACGGTGTCTTCTGCTTCAACTTCAGTATCTCTGGGTGTTAAACCTACTGAGCTACTGGCTCCTGCTGAGAGTTATACACGGCGGTGGGGTCTGTTTCGCCTCGTGTCGGTCGTCCAGACGACGTATGTTCAGCGTGTGGCTTCTATTGCTGGCCGGCGGTTTCTTCTTTCGCTCCATTTGTCTACGCTTGTTCCAGTTCCTCACAAGTCCGCAACTCCAGCTCTAGTGTCTACAATCCTTCGTTGTACCACCACAAGGACTGTTCCTCCCGGCGTTCTACCCTTAGCAGCTGCTTTCCTACTGTTCATTTTTCGTTCCTCCTTCTGTCCGATTGCGAGGGTTTCCTCGGAGGGTAGTCTGACGACGACAGTCTTTACTATTCTACTTGCGCCGTAGACGGCGGCGTCTGTGATGGTCCAAGCATCAATGGGGAAAGCCTGAAGTTTGTGAATGGTATAAAGAGTACAGAGAAGAATGAGAGCTAGTTTGCTGAGAAAAAATGACCTTGGAGTCATTGTGTAAGGAGTTCTTATTCGTAAGACCCGGCTCCCTATAGTGTCGAACCAGCTTGCTCCAGTTGCTCCTGCAGTTTGGACCGTCGGCCTTGAACTTCAGTAGGCGATGGGGAAGGGACTGGTGAGTGGCTAGTGTATAAAGAGTCAGCTGTCACAGAGCTGGTGGAGGGAGATGTTGTAGCGTCTTTAGTCGAGATTGACGACCGTAGTTTCATTGTCCAGAGCTTCTACTGGCCAAGTACCTCTTCCCCCGCTATAGGCTGGCCCTGCTCTGACGACCACTCCTTATGGTCTGGTTCTTTCGGTCGGGTCGCTTTCCCTTGCACGCCAACTGCTCGTTTCACTCACTTAAGACGTGAATAGTTTGTTATATGAGTGGCCGCGTGTTATCCTATTCCAGTTCCAGCTCGGCCCATACGGTCGTGGTTTTGGTCAAAGCCCGTTCCAATTAGTGGGCTGATTGAACTGAGAAGGGTGCTTTATAGTACTCCCGCGATAGACCTTCTGAGCACAGTATGGATGTCAGTAGTTTCGGCATCCTTGCGTGGGGTTATAAAAGTTCTACGTAGGGCCAGTTGAGCGATTTTGTGAAGTTAACCAGACGGCGTAAATGATGCGACTGCTCCTGTAGTTTTAAGTCGGGCCCCTGAGTCGTTACGTAGTACATTCTGAGACTACGAGATTGACTAAATATGAGTAACATGAAAATCGAGAGCGTCTTCGAGAAACTAGTGTCCCCGCGACATCCTAGAAGGCGCTAGAGCAAGGACGAGCGCATGGACCGACGAACGGGCCATTTCCGCCTTAGACTGCTTCTCGCCCAGCTAACCACGCTTCTTGTCGAAAGGCTGATGGCAAAGGAAATGCGACAGTGTTGATCGAGACTAGGGTTCTTCCGCTCATATAATATTATGTAGATGCGTCGATGACTGTATACTTAATATTATATCACCTTTTTTCCGATGGTCAGGGGATAGTAGGAGGTCACGAAGCGTCATATGGAATGCCGATAGTTCAGCCGGTTTACCGAGGTGCCGTACATGGGACCGAGACTTCTGGGGTTTTTATCCCGCGGACTCGGAGCGGGACGAGAGCGGGAACGACGACGACGACGACTCGCGCGTGACTTCGAGCAGCAACTACCAGCGTAGTGTGAGCTATGCTAATCCCGGCTGTTCCTTTCTTGACCGGTAGAGTAGGTCCGGCCGCATTTAGGAGTATGGCCCTTCGCCAGGTAGTTGTTCTAACGGAAGTCGCTCCTCGAGACCCCAGTCTCGCAGCTTCTGATGTATAAGTTGTAGTTCATGTAGTTCTCATGTCTGGAGTTGTCCTAGTAGTCGCGTAGTGCACGGATAAGGTTCCAACATCTATTGGAACTGCTACTGCTGCTCTGCCGTTACAAGTTCGGGGGCTCGGCAGAGCGGTTCGTTTCAAGGGCGCGAGCGGAGGTTCAGCCAATACTGTCGCTGCTGTCGCTATTGTTGCCACCACCGTCACTTCGTCTCAGACAGTTCTCAACCGTCCGGTGTTACAGCCTGGCGGCACTCCTCTTTCTCTGCATGCGCTACTTGCTCCTGCTCCTGTTCCTGCTCTTCCGGTTACTGGGCAAGTGGTTGCTTCTCATGCCGGTACTGCTGCTGTTGCGCGTCCTGTTGCCAGACATACGTCTAGTCCTGTAGGTCACCGGGAGCTCGCGACTTCTGCTGCTGTACCTAAGACCTGGGGTACGGGTCGTGGGTAGAGTTCTGCTGTACCTAAAACCTGGGCTTCGGGTCGTGGGTAGAGTGACCGTTCTGCTGCTAAAACTCTTACCGTTACTTAGGATACACACATATAGATGGGTATAGAGCGCGACAAAGGAATAGTTACTGGGTAATCAAGCCTGTCACTTGTAAGGCTCTCGGTTTATGGGCGCGCGTCCGGGATATATACGGAGGTATACGAAAGGAGGAGCGAAAGATGTAAGAAAGTGCGAAATTCCTGTGAAGAAGTAGGTATTGGAGAAGGCGAAGGTTAAGTGAACGAGATAGAAAACGAGAATGCCAAACCCGACAGCCTTTACGAACGCAATGAATCGACACAAGAAACGAATGAACTTGATGAGGAATAGTGCGAACGCCTGAAGTATAATCGAAGTAATAGAAATGCGGGCGAGGGTTAGACGAGGACAAGAAAGAGAGAATTAACGTAAAAACCAATATTTACTGAAAGTTGGATGAAAGAGCTGACGAAAAGACTAGATGAGGGGCGAAATGGCGAACTTCGTGTTGTACGAAAATTTCAGTCTACGAGAATAGGTTGAGAATACTAGAAGATGGGAACGCCCCGAGCTCACATAGCTCATGAATGAAGATGAATGATGTGAAGATACGAAATACGTGGAAGGTGAACATCCGAAGAAACCGGCGAATAGCTCAGACGACTGTAAAAGTGAATCAAAGAAAGTGTGAAGAAACCGGCGAATAGCTCCGACCGCTATAAAAATGAACCACAGACAGCGTGAAACAACGTGAACAGTAACTGAAAAATATCATTTTTCTGTCATGTTCACTTTTATTCATGCCCCTAGATGAATCGTCGAATGACCGAATCGGCTATATTCACGCGGTATTCGTCCTTTTTTCCCGGTTTTTCACACGACACTCAAAAGGACTACGTCACGGTGGGCACGGCAGGGTCACTGGGGGGTAAGGATTCAGGTTCACAGGT
>KV417487.1:272548-289611 GCA_001630335.1 Athelia psychrophila | reverse complement strand
AGCCGGGCACGTCTCAATGCATTTCATCAGCTCTGCTTCCCTCCAGCAGCTTGTTGCCCCCCTGGACCACATCGAATCGTACAGCAGCTGCCGGCTGCTCGCGCTCAACAGGTGGATCGTCCGCGTCCTCCTCGCGTCCTCCACCAACGGCTAGTACGACAACTCCATGGTGACCGACCTCCTCCTTTAATAACCCCACCGGCGTCATGCTCGGGCTGCTGATCGCCATCTAGAACATTATTCGCGCCGTATGTCTCTGACATTTTGGGGTGAAGACACGCGGTGTTCCTCGGGGCGGCCATCATGGCGAACCGCTATCTAGGGCGCAGCCTATCGGCATGTTCATTGGTGCTCGGTGCGTTCTCCTCCACCTCCTTAGGTACGCGATATATACTCATGATATCCATATTGCAGCTTCCTCGTCGGCATGGGCCTCACCTTCGCAGACAGCGCCGCCCCTATTCTCACCCAAGTCTCCTACCCGGCCTACCGCCGCCCGCGCACAGCTCATATCCGTGTACAACTTGCTCTGATATATCGGGAACAGCCTAGACGACCTTCGACGCGTTCAAGATCAACAACACCTGGTCCTGGCGGATCCCCTTGATTCTGTAGGGACTGCCGAGTGTGTTGCAGATTTGTCTGTCTGGTTCGTGCCCGAGTCGTTTAGGTGGTTGATTGGCAAGTGCCGGGACGCCTAGATGCTGCATGTGTGAGTGGCTGTCCTTCTGCCTACCCTCCCCGTCCCTCCTTTCCGTACTTCCTTTGACTCTGCCCAATCTGGCCTCCCTTTTCTAAGCGATGCCAGAAGAACCATACTCACCCATTTCATTTGTCGGTAGATCCTCGTACACTACCACGCGGACTGCAACGAGAACGACGGCCTCGTGCAGTACAAATTCCGGGGAACGGGAAGTGCATGCGGGCTATTGTGGTGTTTGCTTGTACGTCTCCTTCCCTTCTTCTCCTTCCCTTTCCTCTTCTTCCAGTAATATTTCCGACCCATCCTGCCCCTGCCTGTTCCCATCGTGCTATCCCCCTCCCCTCGTCCAGCTGAATGTTAAGGACCACTCGCTGACACACCCCCGCACAGTCTTCTTCCAATGGTCCGGCAACGGCCACTTCTCCTACCACCTCAACGAGGTCCCCGGCCAAATCGGAAGCACCTCCCGCACGATCCAGCACGATCCAGCACCTCATCCCCAGCATCCCGGCCACCTGGAACCCATTCTGGGCGCTCCTCGCGTCCCCGCCCGTCGACAAGCTCGGGCGGCGCTTCCTCTTCCACATGAACCGCACGGGGACGTCCATCTTCTTCCTCACGCAGATGATCTGCATCCAGCGGTACCAGGCGCGCCAGACGGACGCGGCCGCGCATGGGATGATCGCGTTTATATGCCTGGTTTATGCGGCGTATGATCTGGCGTTCACGCCGCTCATCGTGAGGTGCATCTTCGGGATCCTGCTGTACCACCCCGTGCAAAGGGTTCAACACCCTCAGCGTGGCCATTTCGCTCGTGTTTATATTCAATCAGCATGTGAACCCGATTGCGCCGGGGACGTTGGGGTGGAAGTACTGCGTATGTCTCCTCTCATCTCATCTCTTCTTTGGATCTTCGGGACGGCTCGCTGACCCCGCTGCCCCTTCTTCGCAGATCGTCTACGCAGTGTTTATCTACTTCAATATCCTCAAGAAGAAGCACCTTTCTCTTAAGGAGGCCGTCGAGCGGCTTGAGTAGGTCGCGTATCTCGCTGAGGGCAAGAACGTCGGGACGTATGAGATGAAGGAGGGTATCAATGAGAAGGGAAGCGATAGCTCCTTGCAGCCATAGCTGAGCCATGTTTAGGTAGTCTTGACTCTGGACTCCGACATACCATATCGTCCAGTGGTTGAGATATGTATCTCATTGCAGCTGGGCACAATGCATGAACGGAATTCGAAGGGTCAGTCCAGTACTTACCAGTACCACCAAAAGCGGCCGACGGATGCAACCGTTCCAGGCCGGTGAAAATGTGAAAATGTGAAGTAAGCTGGTACCTAATCCTTTCACTGATAAGCAACTGATCACACGAAATTCGTTTCCACGTAGTGGTTATAGACCCACGCATCCGATATGGCCACGGTCATTGATCATAACATCCCTTCCCAATTGTCTAGCATCGCTGTGCACTTCAATGTCGCAATCGCAGGCACTTGCCGTCATTTCAACGCCAGTAGTCGATGACCCAGTCCGACCCGCCGCCCGTGCGCTGATTCCAAACTATGGAGACCGGGTCGTCCAAAATGGCCCTGGAATGCATCTCAACCTAGCATTTTCGGCTGGGGGAGTGTACGTGGAAGCAGGACTTCGCGGTGTTGCCAAGCTGCTTGAGTTGGGACCTGTCCCTGTCGTGGAGGCTGTCGAGACGGTCTTCGCTGATGATGCCCAACGCATTGCAATTCTGGATGAACTGTTTCTTCTCCGAGCGCGCCCGGCCGATGAGAACTCGGTCGCTCAGCCGCAGCCGGCCCCCAAGGCCTCTAAAACCATTGTGAAGCTGAAAAAGCTGTGTAAGAAACTTGTAAAGTTTACTAGCAGGTCTGTCGTGTCCATTACGCCTGCGTATGCGTTTCTGACTGCATTTGCGGAATTCAGCGAAGAATTACCAGATACTCAAATATTAGCGTATAAGGGCATCGTGATGCTCACAACTCGCTACATCGGTTTGCGATTGCTATTCATCGAACAGCTTCCATTGAAAGATTCCACGCAACAACCATCCATATGGACCAAACATGATATCGTGCGCGCCTGGAGGCACGGCAGTTCAGGTGACCCAGAATGGGAGTTCTGGCTCCAATTCGCTGCCTACTGCGTGGCATCACCCGACGATATTACTGTGGTCGTGGAGACGCTCAAGCCATCAAATTTTGGTTGTTTTGAGGGGGGCCAATGTGTCTCCGAACGCCTGGCAAATTGGATATTAACGTGAATTCTCCTTTTCCCACTTCGTTCTGATATGACTTACCTCCATTCTACTTATAGCACCCTCGGGGCAGATGATGAGTCAAGGCTGCTTGCGGTGAGGTACCTAGCAGGTATTCTCGAGTTGCCTTCGTTTTGGGCCTTCAGGATCAAGAACGATCTGCACTCAGCTTCAGACGGTGTTTGTTCAATCAGCATCCGGCTTCTTGAGGACCTCGGAGCAGAATGCGACGAACGGAATTTCGTGTTCATCAGTGACCTCGTTACCATGGACCCAGAGGGCATCAATATGTTGATGTTTGCGATTCTGAACCTTTTACCATTGGAACGACTACCATATGATAGCATTCGATCTACCACTTCGCTTGACATTGCTAAGAGATTAAAACAACGCCTTCAAACGTCAGTCCCTTGTCAATTTGACCGTTGGCACTTGATCGCTTATGGAGGGTACAGCGAAAGATCCAAAGCTCTTTTCCCTGAAGCTTCAGAGCGAGCCGAGAAGTTCCTACCGAAACCTGAGGCGCCCCCTGAAATACAGGAAGAGAACGAGTGGGTCGAGCTTGACGAAGAGATAGAGAGGGTTGACGAAGAAATTGAACAGCAGAGGGTCAAGTCGGAGAAACAACCCGGTCGTGGGAGACTCCGGAACATCTTGGGCAGCATGCTTCCGAAGCGGAGGCGTGGGCCCAGCCCCCACCCCCTCGGTGACGACCAGGTCCGAGACGTGCCCAAGACAAATCAGCGCACACCCGGGAACGATCTGTTCATAGCGTGCGTTACAATCATGATATCAAATAGTTCCTACTCACCAATAAGCCTTGTCCTTTGATATTTCAGGGTGATGGGCCTTGCCGGAGCCGGGAACAGTTCGGTACGTAGAACATTCCTACTCGCAAAGGGGATATGGGCTGATTGAACATTCCAGTTCGTCAATATGGCCCTCGGCCGTGATGCCTGCCCCGTTGGCAAAGGGCAAAAACCGATAACGGTTGAGATACAAGCGCATAGACGCGGCCATCCAGACGGCTCCGGGCGGAATATAGTCTTTATTGACACTCCAGGAATTGGTGGCGAATATGAAGCCGCCGATGATGTACTGTGGGCGATTTCGCGGTGGCTGACTGCCGAGTAAGCCGATCTCCTTCCCTTTTCGTTATCCTTTTAGTGAAGTTTTGGTCAACATCATAAACTATCCAGATATCAAGGGAACGTCTTGCTTACGGGCATATTGTTCATGCATCGCATCACCGACAATCGAGCACTCGGTGGCGAGATGGGGACGAGGTTGCTTAAGGCGCTTTGCGAAAGCAATGATCTGCGAAACGTCGTGCTTGTCACGACCATGAGCGACCAAGTCGCGAAGGCGATCGTCACAGAGCGGGTGGCCGGCCTACAAGAGACCTCCTGGAAACCTATGATTGTTCGTGGCTCTCGAATCGACTCGAGCTATAGTTACACCCCTGAATCGGCCTGGGAAGTCCTGAACAAATTGGAGGGACTTCACCCGCTACAGAAGAATAGATCATAGTTAGCTGGTGAGTACAATCCACAGTGCCATGAGACTTGTACTGACCGCTTGTTACAGCAGTCCTTTTCACTTGAACCGTTTCAGTGTCTTTACTTGTCAACTTTACGATCCCTTACATGGAGACTATCATCACCCAATCCATCCAGGCCTACGTCATCGACGCGTTCACCCTACACGCCGCCTCCGCGCTTGCTGCCGTCTCCGCCCTGCGCTCCTTTGCGCGCTTCGTCTTCCCGCTCTTTGCGCCCGCGATGTACGCGAGCCTCGGATCGGGCCGTGTGGACACTGTGCTGGCTAGCGGGTTCTAATTGGATGCCCGGCGCCGTGGTTATTTGGGAAGTATGGAGAAAGGAGGGCGCACCAGAGCGCACAAAGTCTCCCGCGCCACAACCACCATCACCACCACCGCCTCCCTCCCCTTCCTTCATAATTATGTTAGGTGTGTATGTATGGTACATGCGTGTGTGTTGACGGGGTGCTTGTCGTTGGGATGCATTCATGAAGGCGGATGGGTGTTGGGCTGGGGCGGGGCAGATCGTGGGCGGGTGTGTGCTTACATTCCCGCAGATCGAAGGATCACTGGGGGGATTGCAGGCGGATTTCAAGCTTGTAGTACATTGTTATCATTGTTAAAAGCATCTTATCACCGTTAACCTCTGTCCCGCCCCTCACAATTCCCCTCCTCCTAAGCCTGTCTTTCGGCTCCCATTTCAGCCATATGTATATGATGTAGCCCTCGCGTCTATACACTTGCAATGATGAATAATTCATTTTCTACACTTTCAAGCTCCTGTAAGGGCTCGCAGAATAATAAATGAACGTTTGAGTTTTGGCAAGGAAGATCCAGAGCAATGCTTTTCATAATTATGGCGCCAACCACATAGCTGGTATTACATGTTATTTTAGGACCATTGTATAGCATATTACATATATAGGTAAATGAGCCGGGAAGGGGGAGCGGGAGGGACAGTGGAGCAATGTGCCAACTGGCAACGGTGCGGATATTTTAGGCCTTTGTGATAACAGGAAATGCGGAAATGCACCTTGAGACAGCTTGTGAGTGCCCACAGTCACTATCAAACGGAGGGGGGATGGAGAGAAAGGGAGGCGGCGGCGGTGATGAGGGGAGAAATATCAACGGCAACGACGCGTCGCCTTCGATCGTTAATGAGCCTTAGAGGCCCCTTTTCGTGGAAGCCCCTGGCCTGGTTTGATGGGGTCCTTGATTGTGGCGCGGGAGACTTTGTGCGCTCTGGTGCGCCTGCTGCAAGCAAGGTTATTGCCGACGGCAGTCGGCGCTTCCCTTGTTTCTATAAAATTCCCAAATTTTGGGCGCAAAAATCGACTTTATTGGTTGCGCATACTACCTGTCAGTGAGATTCTCAGGTTTTAAAATGTTCAAGTTACACTGCAAAGGCAGCCTCTGTACACCTATTTAGCTTTCCCACCACCTTGGATCAGCTCTATGTACGTACACTACATAACTATGAATCTTGCAGAATCGACGTTTTCGGCACTTATAGGCCCCTATTCCCAAATTCTGAGGTTGAAAAAAAGAAAACTTCAATATGGCTGGAATGTGCTCAGTTGGCCATTCAGTAGGTCGTAAAAGGAGTAGTTTTAGCTAGTTTACAAGTGTTCAGGGTGTACGGACGAGATGTAGTAGCAAATCCGCGAAACGAATTTTTAAGGCGCCGCTTTTGTGCTTCCGGCACTGTAGTAATCCGGCACTGTAGTAACATGGAAACGGGCCTTCAAGGCCGTGGGAACATCTTTAAAGTGCTGCCAATGGTGACGTCCAGTGTCAAGAAATGGCGGAATGCTATACAGGTAGCATATTCTGTGGAGAGCTGTGCGGAACCACACCTAACTATGACTGCTATGGTGCTATGAATGCCTGTCCAGCCTTTTACAGACTGGGTAGAGTGACCCTGTTTTGCTGATGGGGTGGCAGACAATCACTAGTCACCAGTGCCACGACTGCGCCACGAGGCCGCTGAATGCGGTGGGTCTAAAGATTGTTCTGTTCCTAGGAAATACTTCTTCGAACCACTTGGAAGCCAGCAGTAATCTGACGCGATCCTGAAGCCCGGGTGCTACAGGCTCTCATGCTTTCTCCTACTGTGGTAAGTTGGCTTAAAGCATCGAATGACAACCCTTATCTGATGGACGCTGAAAGGTTTTCAACACAACTAACACGGCTGGCAATGCTCAAATCAACAATGTCCATCACAATTACAACATAGTTTACCAGGAAACACCTGATCAGGGTGCGTGCGGACCGGATCACCTCGAACCACCTTGGGCTTACTTGGCTAACGACGGCCTTGAAAGTATTTAAACTCATCCAGCATTCAATCGATCGGGTGGAAGAAAGCCGGGAGCAGTTTGGCTTCATGGCTTGGACGATCGCAGAGCTTCTGTGTGTCTTGAACGAGGGCTCAGCCCCTGGACTCCCAGACCTCACCTTGACTTCGTCTACCATCAACAGTCTTCAGAAGTGAGCAGGCTGTTATTAGCGCTACTGTTAATTGACTATGACTCGAGCTGACTGGTCCTGATAAGACTGTTAGAAGAAATACATGATTTCATCGAGGCCGAGGGTCACGAATCATTCGTCAAGTCGCTTGTCAATAAAGAACGCAGAATAGCCCAGATCGATGCTTATCAGAAAAAGATCGCCGCGTTGGCCAATGTATTCCAGGTACTTATGGGTTGCTACTACATACCTAACAATTTTGTCTGAGCTTGTCTATTTAGGTATCTGCACTTCTCGACGTTGCCAAATGGCCGATGATGAACGACACGGCAACGGTCGAGGATCAAAACGTATTATACGCGAGGTTGGATGAATTGGAAAGGGATCGAGAACTTCTCAGAAATACTTTGGGTGCGTCTCGATAGCTGTCGATTATTTACATTGAATTAAACGTACACAGAGGCTCACCAAGAGGGCATGGCCCCCATTATGATTGCTTTTCAGAAGCGCTTGGAGCAGCGATTGGATGGTGATAGAGAGCGACAATTTTTCTCCAAAAGCGTAGCCTATCTACAAACGGCGAGCGGGCGGTCAGTGAAAATAGAAGATTGGATGGTGACTTCATTCGATGTGGAATTCATGCTTCCCATAGCCTCGGGAGGATTGTAAGTGAATCCGTCTTTCAGCGTGAGCAGTAGAGTCTAATTTAGCAATGATGACTATAGTGGCGAAGTTTTCCTAGGGAAATGGCAGCAGATGGAAGTTGCTCTAAAGGTTTTGAGAACCGAGAGGGCATCAGAGCTAGCTCAAAGGTTGTACAGTCCTTGGCCAATAAAAAGCTCCCGTCTAATCTGACATTCCAGATTCTCCAGAAGGAAATAAATGTGAGAGTGATCAACATCATTGCGACTTTAGATGCTACAGTGCGGTTGACGTCCCGCAGGTCTGGTCAAAGCTCCAACACCCTCACATTCTCCGTAGGTGTTGTCTGTACTGGCTGAGTGAACTATCAACTAAATAAGCGCCAGCATTTCTTGGCGCAAACGTGTGGGGTGACAGACCTTTCATTGTAATGCCGTACCTCAAAAACGGAAATGCTCAAGACTATATCGATAATTATCCGGAGTGCAATCGGGCTGCTATTGTGAGAGATTTATAATTATACGGGAATGTTAGCTGATGAGTCTCGAATTGTAAACAGCTGCACCAGACGTCTCTCGGACTGGTGTATCTTCATAACAAGAACATCGTTCATGCTGACTTGAAAGGCGTAAGTCTACAAATATGGCCTGGCTCTCCCCACACTTTTTTACTTGCACTAGTATAACATCTTGATCGACGACAGCGGGAAAGCCGTCCTGTGCGACTTTGGTCTGTCTCGCGTAAAGACTGATATCAATTCGCGATCAACAACCGCCGGCGATGAAGAAATATACGGCAGTACTAACTGGATGGCTCCTGAACGTCTGTTGGGTCACCCCCTGCGAAAACCCAGTGACATTTACTCATTTGGAATGACGATTTATGAAGTGAGTACTCTCAAATTTATTGATTTTGAACTCGCGCTCAATCGCACGGTGCTGAATCAAGATATTCATGAATGATGTCCCCCTTGCGGACGTTCAGCGCGTCGACTTCACTCAACTGGTAGCCCGGGAGAGCGTTCGACCAGAGAAACCTAGCCCAGACGACGGCGCTCCTCATTTGACTGATGAGATCTGGGCGCTTGCTGAACGATGTTGGACTCAAGAACCTCGTAACAGACCGCTCGCGAACGACATCTGCAACTCCCTAGTAGTGTTGGCCAATCCATACGTTTCGGATTCTATCCCTCCTGTTTTCGGCACGACAAGTAAAATTCTCGGCACCCTGGCGACCCCGGAAGCTGGACCATCAAGTGGAAGAGAGGGATCAGCGAGGCAAGAAAAAGATACACCGTCAGTCATTGATGGCCGTGCAGATATTCGTCTCGTACCTTCAGTGGATGTCCCAACAGAAATTGTGGCAAAAGGCGTTGAGGGGAAATCTACACCGCTTCCTGAAAGGCGGCAGGAGGAGAAAACTTCTGAAGATACAACTCCGAATGCTTTATTCATGCCAGGAACATGGTTCACGATGCCAAGGCTGTATGTTTTTGTTGGGAGACCTGTCACACATTCAAATTGACGCCATCTTCCAGATCATCCGAGAAGAGGCGACACGACAGCCAGGGGAGCCCACTTGCGAATCAAATTTCGTAATTTTATCCCGTGATTCGGCAGCACGTTTATATTGATCTTCCGTCAGGACATCTCGGATAAAAGGAAGCGCACCTACGAAGTCAGCCTCATACCCGTCTCTTATACGCGCTAGAACATCCAAAGGAGCGCGATACGTCATGTAGGCCGACTTGAGATTCTCTGAAGCAGGGGAAATGCTCATGCTCATGTAATATTTCTAGCGTTATAGGCCCCACAGGCTCTGGAAAGAGCAATGTACGATTTCTTCCGCTGTCTACTGCCTTCATTTCTAGCGTTATAGGCCCCACAGGCTCTGGAAAGAGCAATGTACGATTTCTTCCGCTGTCTACTGCCTTCAAATGTTGATACTTGCTCCGCAGTTTATCTGGACAGCATCGGGAGAGGGCCAGGATCGTATTCAACACGGTCTGGCTCCAGTGCCCGCCGATATAACCACAATTGAATGCAAGCATCCCATTGAAGCTGCTGGACACCCCGTCATATTCGTTGATACCCCTGGCTTTGAGAATCTGGAAACTTTCGAGATTAATGGCTTACACAGCCTTGTTACGTGGCTAAACACACATATGTGAGTCAAAACGAGGAACTTTTGATCCTCGGCTGATTTCGAACCGCTTTTATCAGAAAAAAAAACAACAATGTCGAGCTGGCAGGAATCATCTTTCTTCACCGAATTTCGGACAATCGAATGTCTGGATCATTGATCAGACAACTTGAGATATTGCAGGGCCTATGTGGCATGGATGTGATGAAGAATGTTGTCGTCACGACGACCATGTGGGAGGCTGGAGTATCAGAGCCCACAGCTCATCGGAGACAGAATGAGTTGCAGACGACTTGGCTCAATGGAATGATTGAAAAGGGGTGCAAGTTAGAGGAATTCCGCGGCACCAAAGATTCGGCCTGGAAAAGCATTGATTACCTCCTGAATCAAAAGCCATGCCCTCCCCTACTCGTGCAGAGAGAGATGGCTGGAGGAATGGTATTCGAAAATACCTCGGCCGCCAAGACCGCCAAGCGTGGATTTTGGAGAAAACTCTTTTCCTGGCTCCAGTAAAGGTGTGCGAGTCACTTCTTCTTCGCAAAGCTGCTACTGATCGTGCGATGGAACGTCGCAGGCATAGCTGTATCCGATGTTTCCTAGACGGTATCATCTGCTTGCCGGGTAACCCATCAGGGGTAAACACGGCTGACCAGATGGGTAAATCGTGCTTACTTTTCAAAGTCACTGTTGGTCGCGTCATGCAGTCACAGGTTGTAATCAAAATATTGTATTCAACGAGGATGTTCGGTCGCTGCCATTTCACAGCTTTCATGGAATTTGATTACTGATCACTGTTTATATATTTAAAACATCGCTTTCGGCAAGGACTTCAATTTGACATCCCATACCCTACGAGAGAGCCATGTGTTGCGCGCGCTCATCTGTCCAATTCTAACTAGTCGGTCACCCTGGCCCCATAGGTGCGTGACGTGCGTCGATTGCAGGTCACGGACCACGGCTTCACGTATGACGTCTGTATATAATACAGTGCACACGGGTATCTAAACCCGGAGAGATGCACGAGAATAACATGGTTGGTGATCGTTAGTGACGGGGACGATGAAGCCACGTAGACCAAAGTAGGCAACGGAGATTGGGTGCAAGCGATTGCAGTGAGTTAGAGCTTGGTTAGGGCCCTAATCTATAATACAAAAGAGCTCAGTACCAGATAACGAACATTCTAGAAATCACCGAGTATGGTAAAAAGTTGAGTAGAGAACGCTGTGGAATTGTAGAAGTGAGCTATGCCAAAAATGAAAGCAGAATTCGAATATTCTGGAGCGGCACGCTCACGTGATACTACCGCGACTTAACGCAACTCGAAGCACCGCCGCATGGCACAGTCACTGGCAGCATTAAGTAGAGCATATTTGCAATCACCAAAATGCAAATCGGAGTGAGAATTTGATGACAGCGGAATGAAGATGTGACGACAGCGGAGTGAGGATTTGATGACAGCTGAGTGAAGATTTGATTGTGGGGCCGTGACAGCACAGCTGTAAGGGCATGGATACGAACACAGACCAATGCATTTCTGTTTAAGTTCGTTCTCTTGCAAGTCGCGGCATAGGCACAGTGCGCAGGTTTTACGGGCACGGGTAGGTACGGACACGGAGAATAAACGGGAAATGGCAGAATAGGCCCATAGCCATCGTGCTTTCTGTTATCACATACTCCTGTAGCGAAGGATGGGTCACTGTACCTATCTGCAGCTCGAAATGATTGTGATTTGTGTTCAAACTATGTACGAAGGTTCTCTTAGCGATCAACGGGGGCCACAGTGCCGACCCCCAAAGGGGGGCGGCACAAGTGGCCTAACTCTTTTCGAGTATCTACCAGTGTACATCTTACTCCTCGGAACTCAGGACCCAAAGCTGAGTATTTTAAGACTTGAGCATACTGCCCGTCGCGAAGCACGGGTTTCTGCTAGTTTAAATTATAAGCCAACCAGTGCACGTGATCGGAACGACTACGGTACCAGACGACGGTTGGCCATCGCTGCATCCACGGCCGATCTCTGTTGCAGCCATTATCACACGATGTTCTTTGCTGGCAGCTATCATATTGGTGTTGGCAGTCATACGATGTCGACAGCGCTCCCTACAGGCCTAGCATGTCCTTGTCAAGCATAATTATCGACAGCTCGAAGGAGCTCGAAGGATCCGCTGTCGTGCTCGCGACCGGTGCATCGGCCGCCTCTGCAAGTCGTTTGCGCTTGCTTGTCAAGAGAGTTGCCGAGATCGACATCGGAATTCACGTCCCCAAGCTACAGGCTTATATAGACTCTGCGTCTTGCAATTGGCCAGCCGGGCACGTCTCAACACAATTCATCAGCTCTGCGTCCCTTCATCAGCTCTGCGTCCCTTCAGTAGCTTGTTACTCTCCCTGGCGTACATCGAATGGTACACCAACCGCCGGCTGCTCGCCCTCAACAGGTGGATCGTCCGTCTCCTCCTCGCGCCCTCCACACAACGGCTGGTACAACATCTCCATGATGGCCGACCGGCAGTCGCTCCCGTAGCGGACGGCCTCCTTTAACAACCTCACATGCGCCATGCTCGGGCTGCTGAATGTCATCCAGGACGTTGGCGCCTGCGGGTTGTCCGTTCGCGCCGTGTGTCTGATATTTTGGGGCGAATACACGCGGTGCTTCTCGGTGCGATCATCATGGCGAACCACTATCTAGGGCGCCGGGATGTTTTATTAGTGCTCGGTGCGTTCTCCTCCATCTCCCTGGCACACGGCATATACTCATGCTATTCATATTGCAGCTTCTTCATCGGCATGGGCCTCACCTTCGCCCAATTCTCGTCTACCACGTCTCCTGCCCGGCCTACCGCACACCACTCGCTCTGGTACTCCGGGAACATCCCAGACGACCTTCGGCACGTTCACTATCAACAACACCTGGTCCTGGCGGATCCCCTCGATTCTGCAGGGATTGCCGAATGCGTTGCAGATGTGTCTGGTCTGGTTCGTGCCCGAGTCGCCTGGTGGTTGATTAGCAAGGGCCGGGACGCCCAGATGCTGCATGTGAGTGGCTCTCTTTCCTTCCCTGCCCGCCCTCCTTCCCGTCCCTCCTTTGGCTCTGCCCAATCTGGCCTCCCTTTTTTGAGCGATGCCAGAAGAACCATGCTCACTCACTTCGCTCGTTCGCAGATCTTCGCATACTACCACGCGGCCGGCGACGAAAACCACGGCCTCGTGCGTGCGGCGCGAATTCGACGAGATCAAATCCGCCACCGACTTTCGCCGCACAGTCAATGCTAACGTCAGCTGAAAGTCGGTCTTCGCGACGCCGGGGAACGGGAAGCGCGGATTACTGTTGTGTTGGCGTGTATGTCTCCTCCCCTCCCCTCCCCTCCCCTCCTTTTCCCATTTTCCCGTCCTGCCCCTACCTATTCCCATCCTGCTCTGTTCCCTCTCCCTGTTCCCTCCTCTCGTTCAGTTATGATAAGGACCACTCGCTGACACACCCCGCACAGTCTTCTCCCAATGGTCCGGCAACGGCCTCTTGTCCTACCACCTCCACGTGGTCCTCGACGAAATCGGCAACACCTCCCCCACGATCCAGCTCCTCATCAGCGGCATCCCAGCCATCTGGAGCCTCTGCTGGGCGCTCCTCGCCTCGTCGCTCGTCGACAGGCTCGGGCGGCGCTTCCTCACGAACTACACGGGGATGTTCATATTCTTCCTCGCGCAGACGATCTGCATCCCGCAGTACTAGGCGCACCTGACGGACGCGACCGCGCACAGGATGACCGCAGTTATATTCCTGTTCTATGCGGCGTATGATTTGGTATTGACGCCGCTCATCGCGAGCTGCACCGTCGAGATCTTGTCGTACCACCTCCGCGCGAAGGGATTCAACACCTTCAACTTCGTCATCACGCTCGCGCTCATCGTCAACCAGTATGTGAACCCGATTGCGCGGGGACGTTGGAGTGGGAATACTGCGTATGTCTCCTCCTCGCCTCACTTTCTTTCACCCTCAAGGACGGCTCGCTAACACCGCCGCCCCTTCTTCGCAGATCGTCTGCGCAGTCTGGCTCGCATTCGAGGGCGTGATCATCTTCAACGTCCTCGAGACGAAGAACCTCTCCCTCGAGGTGACCGCCGCGTTCTTCACCGGCGAGGAGGATGTCGAGCGGCTCGAACAGGCCGCACATCTCGTCAAGGAAAGAACCCCGGGACGCGCGAGATGAAAGAGGATATCGATGAGAAGGGGGGCGATGGCTACTTGCCGCGGGAGTTGAACCATGGTTAGGCTGTGTTGACTCTTGACTCCGACATGTTAGCTGGCGGCGCACAATTCATGGACGGAATTCAAAGGGTCAGCCCAGTACTGGTAGCACCAAAGTGCGTGGATCGCTAAGAGGACGACGAGGTGGTTCCGGAGTAATCAGAGCCGCGGGGTGGTTCTTTATCTATGAATGTGCGTGCGCGTGCTTCGAGACGTACGGACGATTGAAGTTTCCAGTCGCTGACAACCGTGCTCCCAGCATTCCTCCCGCTCCTGCTTGCACGCAAGGCAGATAGGATCCGCCAAGCGCAGAGGGAGTCCGACTTGGAGAAGGGCGAGACGCGGCACAAGATCGTACGCACACCCTTCCAGAACAAGGACCACACATGGAAGCAAGTCCTCGCCAGGTGTGGATAGTATTCTTGACGACAATACTCTGTCTTCGGCGGTATCTACGGTGTAGAACGACTTCCTCGTTGCGTCCAAGTTCACATCACGCCACATTGACACCTCCTTCCGCGGCTTCGCTTCTAGCCGCTCGTCCCAATTCCATCCTCTTCCTCGCGTCATCTCCAGTACCTTGTTCGGCGTGCTCGCCATCACATCCACCACCCTGGCACGCTCCGTGCCCTGCCGGACCTGGAACTCACTGCCCGCCTCACCCGCGATGCTCAATGCAGCCATAGCTGTAGCCATCTTCGCTGTCGTGCCGGACGCGCGCGGATTGCTTGGCGCATTTGCACGCGACGCACACAGTACGCGCAGCTTGAATATGTGCAAGAGGGCCTTGGTGGGGGAGGCGAGCTGGCGGGAGAGCTCGTGCGTAGGCGCGAGCACCGGTGCGCGGCGGAGGCTGCATGAGATTATTCGTACCGCCACGTGGCTCGCCCCTAACCTACCTCACTTACAAGAAATTGTAATACAACGAGATATATGTGCAAAGAGGCAATATGCGACGGTATGAATCATTCATCGAGCGGAAGTCAAACATTGATGCAATCGTTCCAGAACGGTGAAGCCGTGAAAATGTAAAATGGGTTGGTGTCAGCTGGTCTGCAACAATATGTCCCGACGTGCAGGGATGGGGGGGTCCGAGATTGGTCCGAGACCTTAATCTGAGGACCTGGCAGTAGATTGTGAAGAGCGAAATTTCGTGTTTATCAGTGATCTCGTTGCCCTGGACCCAGAGGGCATCAATATGTTGATGTTTGCGATTCTGCACCTTTTACGATTGGAACGACTACCATATCATAGCATCCTATCTACCACTTTGCTTGACATTGCTCGGAGATTAAAACAACGCCTTCAAAAGTCAGTCCCCTGTCAATCTGGCCCCCGACACTCGATTGCTTATAGAGACGGGACAGCGCAAGATCCAAAGCTCTTTTTCCTCCAGCTTGAGGAAGAGATAAAGTGATCAAGATGCAGAACAAAATCGGCGGTAGGAGACTCTAGGGCATAGGGAGCAGCATGTTTTCGAAGCGGAAGCGTGGGCTGGCCGTGCCCGCGAAACGCGCCCCCGGGAATGATCGATTCATAGCGTGCGTGAAAATGATATAAACTGGTTCCCACTCACCAGTGCATAAAGCTTTTATGGTGCCACCTGCGCTTTCCCCTTGATTTCCACCCCCAGTGGATACGGTTGAAGTTAGGCCGGAGACTTTGAATACGCAAAATTCCCACGGAAGTGGAATGAGGCGAGGAAAGTGGTGAGGAAAGATACGGTCTTTGGCGCAGAGACCTATGGGAGTTTCCAGGGCCTTCAAACACAGCTCGGGTGAGAACAATGTCAAATGCACAACATCAATCACTGTGAAATGGTACAGTACTAGTAATCGCGATTGTTGTGAAATGTGAAGAAGCAAGCCATTCCACTCACCCGGTAATCACATAGCCTCATACCTGGCGGATATGCAGCGGAGAGCGGTTGTAAATCTAGATCTAGTCAACGGGTGGGAGCGGCACATTTTTAGGATTCCTCTCTTTAGTGATCAATAATTATCAAGGTGTCAATATAACTGAATTGGTCTGGTGAAGTGTTCGAAGGATCCTGAATCAAAGGGCTCTAGGTCCATCGAATCCCTGCTATGTGGCATGCACTCCTGCGATCGACGTAATTTCACAAGAGGTACCAAAAAACTATGTAGTTTATCAAGAGGCAGGGGGAGGGGGTCCGGTTGGAATAAATGAATTTCTTGATCTCCCAGAAAGCCTGGAACTCGAAGTTTGCCGATGTTGAAATAACTTTCCAGCGCTCCACGTGATGCAGTCCCAAGCGGCACAGAAATAGCTTTCAATGTGACTGCAAGAACTCGTTCTGCGCAATGAAGATATATGATTCACTCATCCGCACATCGGAGAATTCTTGAGGACTTCCAAGAATGATGTCGAAGTTTAGTCGAAGTTTGGGGCGTGGGAAAACACCTCCGTAGAAGGCAAGAAAGGGGTCCTCAGAACTATACTTGAAAAGCTGTGTACCCCAGGCCCCTGTGCACCCCTTGCAATTTCATGAGGAATGCAACGTTCATTGGGACCTTCATCGCCACTATTATCAAGAGCCTGACAATGCCCGCAGACATCGCGCACGCCGAACACGTTGCAGCAGATTACAGGATCAAGCTGAATCATCAGGGTGCATTCAAGAGACTTTCGTGGTGTTTACCAAGGTTTACCAAGGTTTACCACAGTCCCTCCGTCTCCCCTCCGCTTCGAAGTAGCCGCTCCTTGTGACCAATCCTTTCAAACGCAATGTTCGTTTCTTGAATCTGCTGCGCGACCATGTCAGCTAACATTCGTGAAATACACAAGGCCGGAACTGGACAGATCAGAATCTGTTGTGAGTTGCGTGCCGAATGTCATGGGTGACTCAGGCTGACCTTTGTGCAGTCATCAATTGATCCCGGAGACAGAATTGTAGTGTAAGTCTTTCATGAGGTTCATGCAAATTGGTATACTCATATAAAGCGGTAGTTTGATGGGTTTGATGGGTTCCGGAAAGAGCACCGTATGTTTGCGGCATTCTCGATTCCGGATCTTTGCATCCTAACTTTTACACCAGTT
>KV417487.1:261187-272523 GCA_001630335.1 Athelia psychrophila | reverse complement strand
AACAGGATGGAACCCGAACCTACGGTACGTACCGTTATGGGTTTTCCTTGCTGAAATCCCCTCGTATCGAGGCCGCATCAAGCTTATAGATCAGGATGTAGATAGAGTGAGAGACTTGAGTTTGGGAGGTCGCGGCAGAGAGAAGTTTCGTAAGCATCATCGCGTGATTATTTTAAATTCCGACGCCCGTATCCGTTTGCACAGACCCGGCGACGGCGCAGCGTGTTCCACTTCCTGTGAATTACCCTGATCTATCGCTTATAAGGGTGAATGCCCGCAGATTGACAGATTGACAGAAATCTTCTCTCACACCCACTACCACCATCACCCCCATAACAATGGCATGTTCGGCAGCTGCAGACGAGGTTTATGCTCGTCAGCTCTTGCCACGAAAGCGTGGATACCCTATATTCGTCCCAGAGCCTGGTGTGGACTGGCCTCGCCAATTCATCGACAGAGGAGAGGATGTTGGAGACGTTGGCTTCATTGTGGATGGATTGTTTTTCTTCGTCTTCAGTCTATGTGCTCCCGCGGACGATCCTGTTAATTGCCATGGCGTTCCCGACGGGTTCCAACAATTTCGTCCCGAACCAGGGATATTCTACAGATACCCGAATATGCACAAGAAAGGCTCTGAACTCACTAGCTCTTCGATAAAGCAGCACGACATCTCCGTCAAGGGTGGCCTACAAGAGAATGAGTACGTAGCATGTTGTTTCTTCACTTATTACTGGTTCTCAATTTCTCGCTTTCAGACTCGCACATGTTCCAGCTGGAGTCGATGTTAAATACACACTCAAATCGTCCTCCTCCGAAGCGGCGGTGCTGAACATGCCTGATGGGGCATGCAGTATAGACTACCGGGGCTTAAACAAACTTCGCAGCTGCGCGATGCAGAATGGCGAGTCCTGGTATAAATTTATCAACGACAAGCATGGTATGGAAGCTCCTATCGGTTCATAGGTCTACTTGGTCACTGGGGCCTGTTACGAAATCGAACATCGGTCATGGTGACAGGTCGCCGCTGATTTTGCCGTAACTCAATAGTAAGTTATACCAAAATGTCAAGATCGCTTTAAATCGCTAAAATCGCTGCAAAATCGCCCCTGTACCGTTGGATATCAAAGGTTTTCCTGCGAAACGAATGATTGCTCAGACAGTGTGGTAACCCGAGCTTGTTCGGAATAAGTCAAAAATCTTAGCTGCGAAGCTTATTGAATCCTGCTGCGCTCAGTAGTATAACAGTGTTTCAAAATTTGTCCTCGGGACAAATTTCTGAAATGATTCAGGAGCAAGTTCTCTATTAAATTGCGTTGGCTATGCGAAGTACGAAGGGCGTTGTCCAGGTGGAAAGCAGTGCAATGATTTGCGTGACGCGTTCGCCTATTTTCAGCGCAATTATACGAACTACGTTCCCGTGCATGTCGAGCTTCAATTCAGCCTCCATCCAAGCGCTCGCCGCTGGTTGCCACTTTTGCTATCGTGAGTTACCTATATTTGCGAGGCGTGAAAGTTTCTGTAGACTGCATTGTCCCAAGTGATTAGGGGATGGGTTGTGTCTGGTTGAGAAAATTTTCCGCCACTGGCGGCGGCTTACCGAAAATTTGATGATGTCACAGCATATCTGACTCCTTACGGATTATACGAACCTATAAAATGGGTCACGGTCATAAGGATCATATGAATCGATCGAAATGGTACAGTACAAAGGAAGGTTAATCACGTGGTATAAGACAAAAAGACATTCTGATTGGCTGGAAGCATTTGTGCAACGGACAATTTTGGAACTGTGGCGCGTGATTCTACAACGGGTGCGTTAATTTCAACTTGGTTAACCGTTAAGCTGCATCTTCTCATTCTGTCTACTGGGATTCGGGAACAGGAGGGTGCTAGCACTGGCACTGGCACTGGCACTGGCACTGGCACTGGCACTGGCACTGGCACTGGCACTGGCACTGGCAACGGACAACGGACACTGGCAACGGGCACGGGCATGGGCATAGTTGCGAGCACTGGAACCCACACGAGCAATCCGGTGCTGGCATGGACATACTAACACTGGAACGGGCATGGATGCTGGCACGGGCACAAGTATGGATGAGCATGAGCACTCGGACGGGCAGCACTCGGACGGGCAGCACTGGCACTGGCACTGGCACTGGCAGTCGGACAGGCGCTGGCATGAGCAGGAGACTCTCACGGAAACTCGCATAAGCACTCACATGGGTACTCGCTGAGAAACGGATACGGGAACGGAAATAGATACTTGAACTCAGACTCGGACTCGGATGGGTACTGGCTGGGTACTGGTATGGGCAACTGAATGGACATGGGCGCTGAATGGACATGGGCGCTCGCAAGGGTACTCACATGTACGACATCACTGACACGGGCACTGACACGGGTACTGGCATATGCACTCGGAATGGTTTTCAATGGTACGAGCTGGGGCATGAACACTGAGATGGCACAACGGCCCAAAGACACTCACACGGGCACGGGGAATGGCGTTCAAGGGTGTCGGGCTCTGATGTGGGCACGTGGATAAGTTGGTCACTTGCAGCGGCACTGCACGGACTACCTTTACATCTAATGTGCTTAGCCAAGCTGTGTCGGTACATGTCAAACGGAATCAGGCACGACAGCTATTCGGGAATTATAAACAAGTCTGCATGGAATGGATTCGTCTGGGATTCTGGTTCTATATAGAGTAGTGTGCATGCAATCTGAGTTGTAGCTGCTGATTGGTATTGATTTGCCTGTTGATCCTGTAGCAAAGCACGGGTATCTGCTAGTCCTATAATACAAAAGAGCTGGGTATTAGCTACCGAGTCTACTTAGTCACTACTTGCTTACGTCACAAAGGTCAAACGCACACGAGCACTGATTACCTCAAAGAAGACGGTCTTTATACCACCGAGTAGAGGGCTATGCCAGTAAGTTGCATGTACTGGGTTTGGTTTTTTTTCTCAACGTCCCGGTGAGCACGTGTCTGGTACAGCCAATATATCTAGAGTTTGCTTACCTATGCTACGAGTTGCACGTAGGTTCTAGCCGGCTGATTACAGAGCTTTCCGACATGTTCGCCGGATTTAACCCTCCGTTTAATTGTTGCGCCGGTACGCTTACTTCTGTTAGCTTTCGTTTGCAAATTAATATGTATGCCATTTGGCTCTACTTTACGGTTCTCGACTATGCATGACGGGTGCCCGAATCAGCTCCGAAATTGTTTTGCTTCCAGTCCTCTCTCACCGGCGCAGCTCGCAGCGGCAAAGGAGTCAGAGAGTTGTCGGAGAGTCAGAACGGACTCCCAGCAGCTTCTCATTAAGTTAGAATTCATGCAAAGTTAGTTGCAGCGGACAAACATGATTCTACGACTTTTCGAGCTGCCTCGAGCTGCATCTTCTATCCGGACACTTGGACTTAGGAATGGGGGGTCACTGGGACGGCACGGGTGGCACTGCATCAGGAAAACTCACAGCACACTTTTTGGCCCTTTTTTCTGCTTATGGCGCACTTATATCGGCTAAGCCAGTAAGCTGCTAAGTAGATCCCCGTACTTATTTTCACTTGTACTGTCTTTTTACTATAAAAAGTCAATGACAAGTGCAACAAAGTGCGACAGACACCAAGTAAAAATATCGCCAGCCTCGATAAGCGGCCAAAGAAGTGTGAAAGAAACTAAGTGAAAATGTCAGCAGACTCGATAAGCGGCCAAAGAAGCCTACAAGTGGAAGGTGCATAAAGCATAGAAGTGTAGTAAGTAGAAGTAAGTACTCGATACACTCGAGCCCCGCAAGGGTAGAAGATCATAAGAGTTGGATAAGAGCATCTGACTTTAAAAGCATGTTGTGCTTCAAGCGGTAAAGCGGGGAGTAGATCAGAAAAGCAGTCGAGAAAGTAGGTTGAAAGTCATTTATAACCAAAAATGCAATTAAGAGAGAAAGAACAGGAGCAGATTGGGAGCGGGCGTAAAGATAATGAAGCTAATATGAAGTCCGCAAGCGTGATAAGGAGTAGTTCAAGTAAGCAAAGAACACAGCTAAGTAACGCAAGCATTTCCGACAGCCCAAACCGTAAGAGCAAAAGATAGAGCAAGTGAATTGGAAGCGGAAGAGGTTATGGATGAAGAAGTGTCCTTAAAGCGTGAAAGAATGTAGAAAGCGAGGAGGAAAGCATATGGAGGCATATATAGGGCCTGCGCGCGGGTATTTGGCTCTCGGAATGTTCACTGTCTGAACTAATGGGTCATTGATAAGGAAACGGCGCGAGATATGGGTAGATATACACACATAGGATTCATTGCCATTCTCAAAATTGTCGTCTTGCCAGTGAGATGGGTGCTGGGCTTCGGGTCCAAAATCCATGTCGTCTTGAGATGGGTGCTGGGCATGGGGTCCAGAATCCATGTCGTCGTCTTCAGCGCTCGAGGGCCACTGGATGTCCTGATCTGCATGCAGACCGTTGTCCTGCACATTGTTGTTGTCATGGCCATACTCTTTGTTGGTGAACGGGTCATTGGCCTTCTCGTCCTTGTCCTTGTCCTCGTCCATCGCGTACATCTCTTTCTCCTCACGGCGGTCCGACATTGTGGCCTGCCAACTCTTGACAGACTCTGCTTCACTGCCACCACCGTTGTTATTGCTGTCGTCGCTGTCATAACCGACTTGGAGGCGAGCACGGGAACTTTGCTTGGCGAGCCGGCTCGGGGGCTTGAACATTGCCGTCTCGTCGTCATCGTCAAGGTTATCTACAACCTTGGAATAGGCATGTGATGCGCTGATGATCCTGTTGAGGTCTGTACTCTTGATGTACTTGCTGTTGAATATGTAGTCTTCGACGCTCTGACCCCAGAGCTCCTCGCTGAAGGCAATCTTGTTGATGGACCGCTTCCCGGTATGAGGATTTACGCCGGCCTGGATGAGATGGCCAGTTCTTTCCTTGTCGGCCCTAATCGTATCGAGTGTGATGCGACCATCAACGACGAGCTTCAGTGAGCGCTCAGCAGCAGCAGCAGCAAGGGCGAGAGCAGGGCGAGGCTCAGGCGCCCTATTTTTGGGGTCTTCAGAGCCAGGGTACATGCCGTGGAGCCATTTGGCCGACTTGATAGCCGTAAGGTATACTGCGAAGCACTGGAGGATGATAGGGGACTGGTAGCCTTTTTTCCACTATATTATAATTCATATGTCAGTAGCTGCGTAGATGTATTATAATATACTCGCCTTCTTGGGATCAGAGCTAGTTGTGACAGCGTAAAGGAAACGGTAGTCGGAAAGCTGTTCTTCGCACCAATCGACCTGCTCTTCGTCAGATTCTGCCTTTACCGGGCAAGCAGCCAGGTACGCGAGCAGGAACGAGATCGTGGAAGATCCTACAGCGCCCCTGTGATCAAAGAGCTTCTGCGAGAGCTAAAAGTACAATGAGTATAAATCAGTTAGAGCATCAGAGTCTTACATGATGCATTGCTGAGTCCCCGGGCTGAATTTTGATGTCCTCGTCAGCGTAGTAAATGCGGCAGACCAATTGAAGTGTTTTAGCAAGTTGACCGGGATGCATCTTGAAAATATTGGGGTGTGTTCCTACGGCTTTGATGACTGTAGGTATGACACGAGTCTTCCAGATAGCGCCCTCATGATATTTCGTGGGAAGAGTTAAGTTAGTCGGGTGTTTAGCCTTGCGCGAAACTGGTTTTGGTGCTGGCATACCCGGCTCGACCTTGACCTTATCCTATTGTGCGCCGGTGAGTATATTGTTTGATAAGTGCAGAATTCACTCACTTTGCTCGTCAACCGCACGTTCCCTTTCGCTGGGCTGGCTTTCTTGGTCTGGTATTCCTCACCAGCAGTCTCGTCTCGGTCGGATATCGCCCTCTTCTCCATGAACCGGTCATCTTCGAGACCTGTTACTTTGATGCCAGCAGTTAGAGCTGATTTCTGCGATGTTGTAGAGGGAGGTGGTCGAGACACTGTCGACTGAGAAATATGTGATCGGTGAGTGGTCAGGGAAGGGGTAGCGGATGACTTCAAGTTCTGGCTGCCAGGTTTGACGTCCTCGTTGACCTTGTTTGACCAAGCTGTGATATCCCTTGGCCCAGAATGCTTATTCTTGAGGAATGTGTTACTGAGGTTCCAGTAAAAAAGAGTCGTTTGATCGAGAGTAAGAAGAGACATGAGAAATGTGGTAAGTGTTTGAAGTCCGAAAGGGGTAACTACGAACCTGGTAGTGTCTGCGGCGGCAGATGCCGCGTTCATCTTATCATTTCTGACAGCAGCAGTCTGATGGGAGGCTCCTTTGGGAGTGTTAGCCTGTCTTCCTCCTTGCTTTCTACTTGTCATCCTTTCGTCGATGATTCCCATCTTGCGGCCCTCCTTGTCAGGAGCACCACCATGTTGCTTCCTAACATCTGTGATCTCGACCTCAACGCCTGAACACTCCTTGACCTTGTTCGCATCTGTTTACCTCGCTTTCTTCTTTGGCGGCCGGTCGTTATCTTCGGTGTGCGACTTGTATGCAGCAGACCTGCTGGCTGTGCTCCGCTTTGTCTGGGGTGGCGGCACATATTGAGAGTCGTCCTCGGTCATTGAGTCATCCAAATTGTGGGTCTCTATGACTTCAACTTCGTCTTCTGTGGCAGAGTCGGGAACCACCTCGCTGATCGCCCTAGCTTTGGGGGCCACTGTAGACCTCACGCGTTTCTCAGTGGGAGCCACTGTAGACCTCGCGTGTTTCTCGGCGGGGGCCAATGTAGACCTCGCGTGTTTCTCGGCTGCACCATCCCCGGACGATACATGGGCGGAATTGGACACAGGTGGACGGGGACGAGAGATGATACCATTGGGAGGAGGACGACGCATCATGACGACACTGGGGTTCTTGCGGGGTGCTTCTTGTGCGACAGGCTTGGTGAGCCCACTGGCAGGAGCAACCCCAGCAGTGGCATTTGAAGGACCGAGCTCTGAGGCGTGCCCTTCAAGAGCTTTAGCGTCTGGAGGGGGGGGCTTACGCCTAGAACCAGTACTGCCAGCCTTCGCGCTGGCGTTCACTCCGATGTCGGCCCCGGGGTTGTGAGCCGTACTGGACTTGGTGAGAGTGCCGTCCATCTTCCTGGCTGTACGAGGGGGCCTCTTTGTAATGCCGTCGGCACCAGCATCGTCAAACAGGTTGGTGACTGACTCGACTCTCTCCACAGTGTTGGGCTTGCGTGAACGCGAGGCAATGGGAGTCGCATATGATGCATCCGCAGCACCGACATGGGCTACAACTTCTTCAAGGCGCTGAGCTTGTTCAGCTTTGGCTTGAAGACGCTTCTCCTTCTTGGCCAATTTCTCTTGTCGCTCTGCCTCAACCTCCGCGGCAGTGCGCCGAACTGCCTTGGGCTCTACGTCTACCAGCCCTGGGCGTTTAGATGCATTTGATGCACATGTATTCATTATAGAATGAAAATTTGTTGTGGAGTATGGGAGAGTGTGGTGGTGATGAAGTGAGTGCAAGAAGAGACAAGACGCCTGACGTGGCGAATTTGGACTTAGCAAAATTTCCCACTTCCATGTGCCTGCCGCATGTCACCCTGTGCCCTCTGCCTGCTTTTCTAATGTGGTTACTTCAGCCCATCTATCACTGCCCCCAACCATCTACTGCTCTCCTTAGCAATGCAACTCAGCTCAAATCTGCGCCTCCGTAAGAAATTTGTGCAGGAACACCCCAAAGCTCGTCGCTGCAATGCTCCAGGCTGCTACAGAGCCTTCAAGAACGGTTCTGGTCTCACACAACATCAGAATGTGTGCCATCCCGGTGATATTCCTGAGCCGGAAGTGGCTACTCCAAGCGCACCGACTGTTCCCATACCAATATACTACACTAGCGAAGAAGAGATGATCACAGACGAGCGCTGGCGGGACGGGTGGACGGATCGGAAATCCGACTCTGGAGAAGGGAACCAGCGTACTGACGAAGATGATGGCGACAAGAGCGGCGGTTCTCAAGATGATCGCGCAGGCCCATCTGGACGCTATCGAGCGACAGTGGAGGATGTTGAGGATGACTCGGAAGAGGACAACATGCCAAGTACCAGCAGCCGCAGATCTCAAGATGACCGTGCAGGCCCATCTGGACGCTATCAAGCAACAGTGGAGGATGCTGAGGATGACTCGGAGGAGGACAACATGCCAAGTACCAGCAGCCGCAGCAACACTCAAAGCAGAACATCGAGAATGTATCATCCATTCCTTAATGGTACGCCGTGCTCTCGCATCACTACGTCTACTTACTCACATTTTCATATCTCCTATAGCTAATATTTGCGATGAACAAGGGAACCCTATACATCATAATGCAGTCCCCCCACCCCGCGACGACCCGGAACCGAATGACTGGTCCCCTTTCGAGAGTAGTGCTCACTTTGAGCTTGCAGATTTCCTGTATAAGGAGAATCAGATGTTGGCGGGCAATATCGATAAACTCCTCAAAATTTGGGGACAACACGCAGCATCTACCGGTGGTGAAGCCCCATTCCAGAACCATAAAGACCTATACGAAACAATAGATTCCATTCCTGTTGGCGACGTTCCCTGGCAAAGCTTCAACTTGTCATACAGCAGATCTCGCCCTAACCTGGAGGGTGTAGATGATCCAGCATGGATGGATGATACGCATGCAGTGTGGTTTTGCGATCCTCACGAGCTTATTTGCAACCTCCTGTCAAACACAGACTTTGATGGCAAATTCGACTACACGCCGTTCCAGGAGTACGATGATAAGGGCAGCCATCGCTACCAGGATTTCATGTCAGGCAACTGGGCCTGGCGGCAAGCGGCAAGTCTTTCAATTTGACCATACTATATTTAAAACATCTAACTTATTATCAGGACGAAATCGCCAAAAATGAAGATACATTGGGCGCTATGTTTGTACCTATTATCCTCGGAAGCGACAAAACTACGGTGTCTGTTGCAACAGGGCTCAATGAATACTGGCCAATCTACCTATCAATCGGCAATATTCGGAACAATGTGCGGCGAGCTCACCGTGATGGCCTAGTGCTAATGGGCTTTCTACCGATCGCAAAAAGTGAGTGAGTCGTCTGTCTCTCTAATTTGTTCCCATCTAACTTGTGTTTCTATCGCAGCGGACAAACTCCATGCAGGCAGCGATGCGTTTCGCAATTTTCGGCGCCAACTTTCGCATACAGCGATTTCGGGGATGCTGAAGTCTCTTCACCCCGCATTCACCACACCCGAAGTCGCCCGCTGCCCCGATGGCCACTTTCGCCGTGCTATCTACGGAGCAGGGCCATACATCGCAGACTACCCGGAACAATGTATGCTTTCATGTCTTGTCCAAGGCTGGTGTCCTAAGTTCGTCCGACACTGTATCAACCCCCCGTGATCTAAAACTAACCATATATACACAGATGTATGGCTCCGAGCAATAATCTTGAACAAGATTCGATAACTCGCACCCAGAAACTCGCTGAAGAGCTCTCTGAGTTTCACGAGCTTGGTGAACTATGGGCAAGGTTTGGTATTGTAGGAGATATAATGGTATGCGCGAAGCTTCAACTAGCGCAGACTACTCCTATAGGACCGCGAGTAAGCGAACTTCAGAGCCTGATGAAAGCAGCGACGTAACGTCTAGCGGCCGTCCCAGAATGTCGGCGGCGGCGACGGCGATGATTAACTATAAAGGTAGGCACGACAAACTGGAGTTCTCATCCCCACACGTGGCATTGGGCAGATGTCAGCATACCTGCCCAGGCAGTTATGCCCAGGCATGGGCAAGGCAGCCGTCGAGCGCGTTTAAAACGGGCATAGGCGACTGCCCGAAAACTCGCCGGATATGCTGGTCATGTGATATGCCGGTATATGCCACGGTATGCCAGTATGCCGATAAAGTATGATTGCTCCTACAAAACCGACATAGACTTGTAGATTAATCGAAGGTTCATGAAGTATTAGTTAATAGTATAGTGGTCTTATAGCAAATACAAGGGTAAACAACTCTAGCTCTCCTGTAAAACCAACAGCCTTAACACCGCGTAGCCTATTTTCTAGGCTATAGCTGTATATGTTATACGCGAGTACGTACAGTCACCCAAGAATACTCCAAAGACTCAATAAATGGCCAAATTCCTGTATGCTGACCGAAGGACGCGACGATCATAGACATACGTATCCGTCGGGTCCCGGCTGAAGAGGCGATATGAAACACTAAAAGTCACATTAAATGCCAGCATCATTCGGCAACTCGCGTCCGACATACTGAGAGGGCATGGTCCCACCTTACACTCAGATTCTTTTGAAACACGCTTAGATGCCGGACCACTACCTGTCAATCGACCACCATTGTAGAAGGGAAGTTGCCGGCGTCAGCACTAGGTTAACCAGCACGGGGCATGATGAACATGCCACGTATGCAGGAGAGTTTATTTTCTGCGTTATATTTTGTGTGGACGAAAAAGTCGACGTCGACTGACGGCTCTAGCAAATCCGAGGTCGTAGGGCGCCGCATGTTTTAGTTAGGCACGCCGTCTGTTGAATAGCTCCGCGACCAACTACATCTCGTAAACGACATTACGAAACTTCGCTAATCTAGCCGCGGTCCCGAAAAACTGTCGAAACTATACGAAACTAAGGCAATACCTCCTCGTATCGGGTAAACCCCGAGGCTTAAGGGCCTACTCGTCTCAGGTCACCGCTCGTCTTACAACTGCCCCCTCTAACTTTAAATCTGCATACGGCACGAGGAGTTTATAGAACGCCACAACTACTTTAAGATGGTCGCGTAGTAGGTAGACACGATACGATTGACACAGCACATACAGTGCAGCTCGGTTCATCGTCTTGAGCTACTTGCGCGCTTCTGTTGCGTGTCGAAGCAGGCCTTGTTTCGGAAGTTAACGACCGTTCATTTAGATACATCTTAATCGAGGCGGTATCTATATAACTTTTAACTTGATGTATGGAAGTATTCCCGGAAGCTCAGTAGGGGACAGGTAACAAATTTTGGCGCCGGGAAACCTTTAGCAGAATGGGGACGTTTCCCCCGACGTTCGCTATAAGATGTTTTCTTGTAGTCAGTTAAGTACTAAGTCACTTCGAGCGCCACTGAATGGCTATCAGTTAGAGTAGATTTTACACTAGACGAAGACGGAATCCTACATTCCTCGCATATTCAAGGAGTTAGGTTCACTGGTCCACCAGGACCTTCGTGGGGAACTACTCAACTACGTTATATAGACCCCTATATTCAAGTAACTACAGTCGGGAGCCTTATAGTCGACACTTTCCGATATAGTATTAATCGTTTTAGGTGCAATATGCCTCTTAACGACGTGCGGC
>KV417487.1:217977-239652 GCA_001630335.1 Athelia psychrophila | reverse complement strand
TTAGAGGCTCGTTACAGTTCGTTTCACCATCTATCCTACGATACTATACCATCAGCAAGGTTAGCATTTTCCACGTCTTAGCGTTTGTAGTTGTATAACTACGGGAGACCCAGGTCCCGTTGCTCTAGTGACTATTTGTGCTTTAAAGCGAGAAGTGTTAGATGACGGTCCAGGAGTCTAATTCCAGAGCCTGGTTAGAGCCTGGGGGGGTAGGGACGTGCAGCCCTGTATAACAACGTCTGGTCGACTGTGGTTGGGTAAAATGTAAAAGTGCCGAAGTGGCAAGACCTTGCTAACGTAGTTACAAACTGAAGGCGAGCTACTTACTAAGTATGGCAGCGTATAACGGAGAAACGTGTATATAGAGCAACATAATGTTAAAGAACATTCACTCCATCCAATCCCCGCTCGGTGCACCGCCATGCTTATTAGAGTACGTCGGAGGCGGCGCGTGGCCACGAGCGCGGATGCGTGCTCGAGAGGGCGGTCGAGCGGAGGGGGTGGTTCCGGGAGAACGTGTATAAGTTCGACGCGCATGACACACGCAGCGCACGTTTACGCGGTTCGTTAGGCGCGCGCAGGCCGTGCTGTCGCTTCTACCGATGTCGATACCGACGTAACTCGTAGCGCCCACTCCGCCCGTCACTCAAGGTCCAGGCCGTCCCGTGCCTCGCACGGTCCCACCACCTACACTACCGCTCGTGCGGCTTGGTCCATGACCTCTACTGCGCTCCTTCTCCTACCTTAACCCTGCTCGCCGATCTTCGCTTCGGCGCCTTCCTCCACAGTTACACCGCACTACACTTGAACCTGCGTTGCTCCTTCAGCAAGATGTGGCATCTATGGCGGCTTCTGTCTCATAACAGCAGTTCTTATGATAGGTGTGGACCGCTCCTGAACGAAGGTACACACCAGGAACAAGACCTTCCCACACGCATGCTAGAACACGGCGCAGAGCGGGAAGAGGTTCAGCCTGAGGGAGACGCGAACCGCCTAGGATAGACGGAACGCACGTTCGTCCTCGCCCTCCTTACGACCCTCGTGCTAACAGTCGTTGACCTTTGAGGTTAGCAGACATGCAGAGCTTCGTGCGCGTGCGTGTAAGTATCTATTTCTTGGTGGGGCGCCGAGACTAATGAGGCCTTGGTGGAGCAGCAGGAGAATCGCTAGGTGCGTGAAACCACGATGGACCCGACTGGGAAACTTAAGGCAGGTACTTAACACGCGGCGGTCGATTGTACAGCCTCAGTTCTCAGTTCTGTGTCGGATTTGTACCGAGTTGAGGCCGCCGTTCATCGGTAGCGGGGGGAAGAGTAGCTATAGGAGAAAGTAGAGCGCGCAGGGCCCCAAGAAAGGAACTGCTCTACACGCCGGACAAGCTCGGCGAGCTGTAGGAGGGAGCGGCCACTTCTCGCGCCGCCAGTGGAGCTCCCTCTCCAAGAAGCAGAGCTCCTACAACTTCTACTAGTGCGGGAGCTTGCGCTCGGTCTGACGCATCTGCTAGACGCTTCTTCCCCGCCGCCACAATCGCTCGGCAGGAACTCCCACTTTCTTTCACTCCGCTCCTCCTCTGTATGCGTCATGAGGGTGAGGTTGCAGGGGCGCGTTAGCCCAAGTGTATGACCAACTGCTACTCGCGCTCGCACTACTGCTTCAACTTCCACAACTTAGGGAAGCGCGCCTCCACCATGCTGTTCTAGAGCTGCCACGTCGAGCGCTACTCGCCGCAGTTGTGGTTTAGTATGCGGCGTATCTTGTCCTTATATTGACGCCAGTAGGACACGCGCCAGCGCAGGCAGTCCACGCGGATCATGACGCCCTACGTCTAGCAGACGCGCTCCTTCTTATACTTGTAGGGGCACATCAAGCACTCCTTCGCGGCGGGCTCGGACAGCTGCTCGCTGCTCCGCTCCTCGCGGGTCGTCTCCGAGGTCTACCGACCCTACGGCGACTACTCCTCGACCTAGCACCCCCTCCACAACGGCTAAAGCAGCTCCTGGTGCACCTCCACCATCCTGTTCTCCGGCAACGGCCTGGTAACCCTCTTCTGACACGCCCCACACAGTCGCTCACCAGGAATAGTATTGACTTGCTCTCCTCCCTTGTCCCTCTCCCTTGTCTCGTCCTACCCTTATCCATCCCCGTCCTGCCCCTACCTTTTTACCCTTTTCCTCCCCTCCCCTCCCCTCCCCTCCTCTGTATGTGCGGTTGTGTTGTCATTAGGCGCGAAGGGCAAGGGGCCGCAGCGCTTCTGGCTGAAAGTCGACTGCAATCGCAACTGACACGCCACTTTCAGCCACCGCCTAAACTAGAGCAGCTTAAGCGCGGCATGCGTGCTCCGGCAGCAAGAGCAGCGGCAGGCGCACCATCATACGCTTCTAGACGCTTGCTCGCTTCACTCACTCATACCAAGAAGACCGTAGCGAGTTTTTTCCCTCCGGTCTAACCCGTCTCGGTTTCCTCCCTGCCTTTCCTCCCGCCCGTCCCTCCTTCCTTTCCTCTCGGTGAGTGTACGTCGTAGACCCGCAGGGCCGGGAACGATTAGTTGGTGGTCCGCTGAGCCCGTGCTTGGTCTGGTCTGTGTAGACGTTGCGTAAGCCGTTAGGGACGTCTTAGCTCCCCTAGGCGGTCCTGGTCCACAACAACTATCACTTGCACGGCTTCCAGCAGACCCTACAAGGGCCTCATGGTCTCGCTCACCACACGCCATCCGGCCCGTCCTCTGCACCATCTGCTCTTAACCCGCTTCCACTCCGGGTACGGCTACTTCTTCGACGTTATACTTATCGTACTCATATACGGCACACGGTCCCTCTACCTCCTCTTGCGTGGCTCGTGATTATTTTGTAGGGCCGCGGGATCTATCACCAAGCGGTACTACTAGCGTGGCTCTTCGTGGCGCACATAAGCGGGGTTTTATAGTCTGTGTGCCGCGCTTGCCTGTTGGGCGTCCGCGGTTGCAGGACCTACTGTAAGTCGTCGGGCTCGTACCGCGTACACTCCAACAATTTCCTCCGGCAGGCGATGCCCTCGCTGACGGCCAGCCGGTAGTACCTCAACAACATGGTCGGCAACCCACCTCCCGCGCTCCTCCTCTGCCTGCTAGGTGGACAACTCCCGCTCGTCGGCCGCCAACCACATGGTAAGCTACATGCGGTCCCTCTCATTGTTCGACGACTTCCCTGCGTCTCGACTACTTCCCTGCGTCTCGACTACTTTACACAACTCTGCACGGGCCGACCGGTTAACGTTCTGCGTCTCAGATATATTCGGACATCGAACCCCTGCACTTAAGGCTACAGCTAGAGCCGTTGAGAGAACTGTTCGTTCGCGTTTGCTGAACGTCTCCGCCGGCTACGTGGCCAGCGCTCGTGCTGTCGCCTAGGAAGCTCGAGGAAGCTCGACAGCTATTAATACGAACTGTTCCTGTACGATCCGGACATCCCTCGCGACAGCTGTAGCATACTGACGGTTGTGGTTATACTATCGACGGTCGTTTCTTGTAGCACACTATTACCGACGTTGTCTCTAGCCGGCACCTACGTCGCTACCGGTTGGCAGCAGACCATGGCATCAGCAAGGCTAGTGCACGTGACCAACCGAATATTAAATTTGATCGTCTTTGGGCACGAAGCGCTGCCCGTCATACGAGTTCAGAATTTTATGAGTCGAAACCCAGGACTCAAGGCTCCTCATTCTACATGTGACCATTTATGAGCTTTTCTCAATCCGGTGAACACGGCGGGGGGAAACCCCCAGCCGTGACACCGGGGGCAACTAGCGATTCTCTTGGGAGCATGTATCAAACTTGTGTTTAGTGTTAGTAAAGCTCGACGTCTATCCATGTCACTGGGTAGGAAGCGATGTCCTCACACACTATTGTCTTTCGTGCTACCGATACCCGGATAAGTCGGTAAAGGGCAAATAAGAGGCACGGGCATGGACACGGGCATTTTGGACGCGTGACACGGATACGGCGCTGAACGTTCTCTTGCTTGAATTTGTCTTTACGTAACCAGACACAAGCATAGGTACGGGAATGTCGACACGACAGTGCCGGGGTGTTAGTTTAGAAGTGAGTCGACAGTAGTTTAGGAGTGAGGCGACAGCAGTGTAGAAGTAAGGCGACAGTAGTTTAAGAGTGAGGCTAAACGTAAAACCACTAACGTTTATACGAGATGAATTACGACGGTCACTGACACGGTACGCCGCCACGAAGCTCAACGCAATTCAGCGCCATCATAGTGCACTCGCACGGCGAGGTCTTATAAGCTTAAGACGAAAGTAAAAACCGTATCGAGTGAGAATGTTAAGGTTTCGCAAGAGATGAGTTGAAAAATGGTATGAGCCACTAAAGATCTTATAAGCAATAGACCATGACTCGAGAAAACATAACATCTAATCCCGGGATTGGAAAGAGGGGCTTTACCGAGCATGGGGCTTAGGACGTGAAAACCGAATATTAATCCCGAGATTGGTTCGAGATTGAGTGACGTTAGCGAACGTGGATTAGAGGCAACGGATGAAACCAGATGCACCGAAGTAGCAGGGGCAGTGATTGCTAGTGGTTGGTACAATAAGAGCACGTAGAGAGGCCCAAATCTATGGGCACACGTGACATAATATATGTCTGCAGTATGCACTTCGGCACCAGGCACTGGACGTTAGCTGCGTGCAGTGCGTGGATACCCCGGTCCCACTGGCTGATCAATCTTAACCTGTCTACTCGCGCGCGTTGTGTACCGAGAGAGCATCCCATACCCTACAGTTTAACTTCAGGAACGGCTTTCGCTACAAAATTTATATATTTGTCACTAGTCATTAGTTTAAGGTACTTTCGACACTTTACCGTCGCTGGCTTGTAGGAGCAACTTATGTTATAAAACTAATGTTGGACACTGACGTACTGCGCTGGTTGTCACTGAAACTTTTCATTCGTGCTAAATGGGTAGACCAGTCGGCACAAATGGGGACTACCCAATGGGCCGTTCGTCTACTATGGCAGATCCTTTGTAGCCTATGTCGATACGGACGCTGCAAGGTAGCGTGCTAGTCATCGTCGAAACGCTTCTTCTTCACTGAGCGTGTGGAAATGACCTCGGTCCTTTTCTCAAAAGAGGTTTTAGGTGCGAACCGCCAGAACCGCCGGCTCCATAAAAGCTTATGGTAAGGAGGTCGGTAGAGAGAGACGTGCTCATCCCCTCCCGTACCGAAAACTAAGTCCTCCATTAGTTACGAAAAGGTCCGGCTTAGAAACCACGGCGCCTTAAGGAGATTGAACGTGGGGAAAAGTTAGTAAGGTAACTCGGTTCAGCAGACGTTGAGTAAGACAGAGGCTACTCGACACCCGAGACTATGAGGTCGGAGGGTGTACCAGCAGCACTGCTGTTGTAAGAAGTAGTGTAGGTACGGTGTATCCGGAACGTTATAGAGTTCAACAGACTAGTTACTAGGTCTGTAAGCTAACAGGCTTTAAGCCACTTCTTTCTACTAAGGACGGTCGAGCTGTAACAACAAAAAAAAAGACCATTTTCGCAAAACAACGCCTTCAAAAGTCAGTCCCCTGTCAATCTGGCCCCCGACACTCGATTGCTTATAGAGACGGGACAGCGCAAGATCCAAAGCTCTTTTTCCTCCAGCTTGAGGAAGAGATAAAGTGATCAAGATGCAGAACAAAATCGGTGGTAGGAGACTCTAGGGCATAGGGAGCAGCATGTTTTCGAAGCGGAAGCGTGGGCTGGCCGTGCCCGCGAAACGCGCCCCCGGGAATGATCGATTCATAGCGTGCGTGAAAATGATATAAACTGGTTCCCACTCACCAGTGCATAAAGCTTTTATGGTGCCACCTGCGCTTTCCCCTTGATTTTCACCCCCAGTGGATACGGTTGAAGTTAGGCCGGAGACTTCGAATACGCAAAATTCCCACGGAAGTGGAATGAGGCGAGGAAAGTGGTGAGGAAAGATACGGTCTTTGGCGCAGAGACCTATGGGAGTTTCCAGGGCCTTCAAACACAGCTCGGGTGAGAACAATGTCAAATGCACAACATCAATCACTGTGAAATGGTACAGTACTAGTAATCGCGATTGTTGTGAAATGTGAAGAAGCAAGCCATTCCACTCACCCGGTAATCACATAGCCTCATACCTGGCGGATATGCAGCGGAGAGCGGTTGTAAATCTAGATCTAGTCAACGGGTGGGAGCAGCACATTTTTAGGATTCCTCTCTTTAGTGATCAATAATTATCAAGGTGTCAATATAACTGAATTGGTCTGGTGAAGTGTTCGAAGGATCCTGAATCAAAGGGCTCTAGGTCCATCGAATCCCTGCTATGTGGAATGCACTCCTGCGATCGACGTAATTTCACAAGAGGTACCAAAAAACTATGTAGTTTATCAAGAGGCAGGGGGAGTCCGGTTGGAATAAATGAATTTCTTGATCTTCCAGAAAGCCTGGAACTCGAAGTTTGCCGATGTTGAAATAACTTTCCAGCGCTCCACGTGATGCAGTCCCAAGCGGCACAGAAATAGCTTTCAATGTGACTGCAAGAACTCGTTCTGCGCAATGAAGATATATGATTCACTCATCCGCACATCGGAGAATTCTTGAGGACTTCCAAGAATGATGTCGAAGTTTAGTCGAAGTTTGGGGCGTGGGAAAACACCTCCGTAGAAGGCAAGAAAGGGGTCCTCAGAACTATACTTGAAAATCTGTGTACCCCAGGCCCCTGTGCACCCCTTGCAATTTCATGAGGAATTCAACGTTCATTGGGACCTTCATCGCCACTATTATCAAGAGCCTGACAATGCCCGCAGACATCGCGCACGCCGAACACGTTGCAGCAGATTACAGGATCAAGCTGAATCATCAGGGTGCATTCAAGAGACTTTCGTGGTGTTTACCAAGGTTTACCAAGGTTTACCACAGTCCCTCCGTCTCCCCTCCGCTTCGAAGTAGCCGCTCCTTGTGACCAATCCTTTCAAACGCAATGTTCGTTTCTTGAATCTGCTGCGCGACCATGTCAGCTAACATTCGTGAAATACACAAGGCCGGAACTGGACAGATCAGAATCTGTTGTGAGTTGCGTGCCGAATGTCATGGGTGACTCAGGCTGACCTTTGTGCAGTCATCAATTGA
This sequence comes from Athelia psychrophila, assembly GCA_001630335.1. Taxonomy (NCBI): domain Eukaryota; kingdom Fungi; phylum Basidiomycota; class Agaricomycetes; order Atheliales; family Atheliaceae; genus Athelia; species Athelia psychrophila. The sequence continues at coordinate 232,516 of KV417487.1, read as the reverse complement.
TCCCGGAGACAGAATTGTAGTGTAAGTCTTTCATGAGGTTCATGCAAATTGGTATACTCATATAAAGCGGTAGTTTGATGGGTTTGATGGGTTCCGGAAAGAGCACCGTATGTTTGCGGCATTCTCGATTCCGGATCTTTGCATCCTAACTTTTCCACCAGTTTATCGAACGTGCCACTGGGCAAAGCAACTCGTCGATTGCACACGGCTTGATGGCGTGGACGGATCGCAGTCGAGCAGTCAGATGCAAGCACCCTCACGATGGCCGTTCCGTTATTCTTGTCGATACACCAGGCTTGAACAGTTCGCATAAAACGGAAATCGAAGTTGTAGTCGAGATCGCTGACTTCCTGAAGAAATTGTGAGAGCTTTCTCCGGAACCGAGTTCCTGATACTTATCGCACGATGGCAGATGCCAAAAAAAGGTCGATTTGTCAGCAATCATATACTTACATCGCATTACCGATAACCGAATGACGGCCGGAGACCACTGGATGAACCTGAAGATGCTCACCAGACTCTTGTGCACGCAGGCGACTATGCCTCGCATCGTGCTTAGTACCACACACTGGAGCGAAGTCCAACTACAATATGGGGAACGACGCGAGCAAACGCTACAAGAATATTGGAACAAATTCAGCTCCGAAGAATGGCACCTAAAGCGATTCAGCGGCTCCGCCGATTCAGCGTGGACGATAATAGGCAGACTGGACCGCAAGAGCAGTGCGATGCTTTCAAGCGAGACAAAACTGATTCAAAATTTAGAAGAGCAGGCTGCCAGACAGGAAGATCCTGTCTTGGCTCAAGAGGTAGAGCAGCAGAGGGTCGAGGTCGATCACCAAATCAGTGTTGGGAATCAGTTTCTCGCAAGGATCAAAAAGGAATTGAGCGTCCTCATACAAGTGATAGCGCTCGTGGCCAAGGAGGAAGACCTCGAGTTGATGGAAGAGCTACAGCGGCAGCAGGCCGAGTTGGAGGGCAGAATCGGTGTTGTGGAGAAGGCGCTCCAGAAGTTGAGGATCTTTGCTGAGACACTCCGGACCATCTTGAGCAACATGCTCCAGAAGCTGAAGAGTGTGGTCGTTCCCAAGAAGCACCTGCCCGAGAAGCGCCCGCCCGGAGATGACATATTCATAGCGTGCGTTAAAATCATGATATTAAATAGTCACTACTCACCAATAAGCCTTGTCCTTTGATATTTCAGGGTGATGGGCCTTACCGGAGCCGGGAACAGTTCGGTACGTAGAATTCCTACTCGCAAAGGGAATACGGGCTGATTGAACATTCCAGTTCGTCAATATGGCCCTCGGCCGTGATGCCTGTCCCGTTGGCAAAGGGCAAAAACCGATAACGGTTGAGATACAAGCGCATCGACGCGGCCATCCAAACGGCTCCGGGCGGAATATAGTCTTTATTGACACTCCAGGAATTGGTGGCAGATATAAAAACGCTGCGGACGTACTGTGGGCGATGTCAGGGTGGCTGACTGACGAGTAAGCCGATCCCCCTCTTTTTCGTAATCCTTTTCACGAAGTTTTGGTCAACATTAAAAACTATCCAGATATGAAGGGAAGAACGTCTTGCTTACAGGTATATTGTTCATGCATCGCATCACCGACAATCGAGCGCCCGGTGGCGAGACCGCCCACATGAGGCCGGAGTTGTTGAATGCGCTTTGTAAAGGAAGTGATCTGCGAAATGTCGTACTGGTCACGACCATGTGCGACAAAGTCGAGAAGGCGACCGTCACGAAGCGGGTGGATGGCCTACAAAGTGATTTCTGGGAGCCTATGATTACTCACGGCTCTCGGGTTGATTCGAGCTATCGTCACACCTCAGAATCGGCTTGGGAAGTCCTGAACAAATTTGAAGAACTTGAGAAACAAATGGGCGGTAGGAAATCTCAGGGCATGTGGAGCAGCATGTTTTCGAAGCGGAAGCGTGGGCAGGCCGTGCCCGCGAAACGCGCCCCCGGGGCCGATGTATTCATAGCGTGCGTTAAGATCATGATATCAAATAGTCCTTACTCACCAATCGGCCTTGTCCTTCGATGTCGCAGGGTGATAGGCCTTATGAGCACAGGGAAGAGTTCGGTATGTGGAACATTCCTATTCATGAAGGGGACATAGGCTGATCGAACATTTCAGTTCGTCAATATGGCCGTCGGCAAGACTTCTGCCACCATTGCCGAAGGGCTCGAATCGGGTACGGACGTGATTCAGGAGCATAGATGCGCCCATCCACATGACTCTGGGCGGAGTCTCGTCTTTATTGACACTCCAGGAATTGGTGGCAAACACAAAACTGCTATGGATGTACTGTCGGCGATTTCACGGTGGCTGATGAACGAGTAAGCCGATCCCCTTTCCTTTTCGTTATCCTTTTCACGAAGTTTTGGTCCACATTAAAAACTATCCAGATATCAAGGGAACGTCTTGCTTACAGGTATATTGTTCATGCATCGCATCACCGACAATCGAGTGCCCAGTGGTGAGACTGCCCACATGAGGCCGGAGTTGTTGAATGCGCTTTGTAGCGGAAGTGATCTGCGAAATGTCGTGCTTGTCACGACCATGTGCGACGAAGTAGAGGAGGCGATCGTCACGAAGCGGGTGGCTGGCCTACAAAGTAATTTCTGGGAGCCTATGATTACTCACGGCTCTCGGGTTGATTCGAGCTATCGTCACACCTCAGAATCGGCTTGGGACATCCTGAACCAATTCGAACTTCACCCGCTGCCAGCACAGAATAATCAATCACAGTTAGCTGGTGAGTACAATCCATAGTGCCATGAGACTCATACTGACCGCTTGTCGCAGCTTAGTCCTTCCCACTTTGTTCCCACTTGAACCGTTTGCCTCTTTACTTATTACGTCTACGATGCCTGACATGGAGTCGTGTGCAGCGGTAACGCAGATATGCACCCAATAGTAAGCAAGCTATTCAGTTAAGAGAGGCAAAGGCATCTGGGGTGGGTCGTCGTCATGCAAACGCGACTCAGGCAAGACTTGTCAGTGATTCAAAGTGGAAGCTATCACATGACTTTCTACTATTCTAAGACGCGTGAGAATCGCAAAATCGAGAGGTGGTATTGGCCAAGATGGGCACATCTCAACGCCATTAATCAGCTCTGCTTCCCTGCATTAGCTAATGGCACAGCAACCGCCGGCTGCTCGCGCTCAACAGATGTATCATCCGCCTCCTATCGCCTTCCACCAACGGCTAGTGCGGCACCTCTTAACCGTGTCTCGACATTTTGGGGCGAAGACACGCGATGCGCGCTGACCAGTCGGCATGTACATCGGTGCTCGGTGCGTTCTCTTCCACATCCTTAGGCACACGACATATACTCATGCTATTCATGTTGCAGCTTCCTCGTCGGCATGTGCCTCACTTTCGCATACGACGCCGCCCCCAGTTTCGTCACACAAGGCTCCCACCACTTCTACCGCGTACAACTCGCTCCGGTATGCCAGGAACATCCTAGAGGACCTTCGACACGTTCAAGATCAGCCACATCCAGTCCTGACGGGTCCTCTTGATGCTGCAGGGATTGCTAAGTGTGTTGCAGATTTGACTGGTCCGGTTCGTGCCCGAGTCGCTTATGTGGTCGATTACTGTTATTACGAGTACCCATATATTCCGTTTCTTGGTCGAACTGCGATAAGAAAGCCCGCAACTCGACCGCTATTTTGGGGGTGGTGAGCGGACATTCAAATTCATAAGCCAAATGACTGACAAACTTCCAAGTCGACGTCATGAAACCTAGTCTTTGACTGGGCAGCCCGAGGCACAATGATTCTGCGCTGGCCTCCAGCTTTCATGCCGACAAGGCCAAAAATCCAATCCCTGACGTGATCGCTGGCGGATGCGGATACAGAACAGATGAACTAGAGTGTGTTAGTCGATATGAGCGTTCAAGGACCTGAGCAAGGAAACGAACATCACTCTCAATGGCAACGCTGTCGAGAACGGTGCCATCTATCTTTTTCACGACAAAGAAGAATGACACCATATCGCCAGCACTCGCACAGTCACCATCCCCAAGATTGCCGTTTAAATAGGTCAAAATCGATCCTCCATTTGACTTTGAGGGTGTTGGTGTTGGTTTCTTAGTGATTTCCTTCTCATCGCCAGACACACTCGATTCGGAACTGTAGGGAATAATGCTGCATCCCCTGTTAGCCTCGAGTACCTTTTCAGGCACTGCAACACTGTTGGGCAGCGCATTGGACAGACTAGAGCAGTGACGACTGATGACTGGCTTCGGCCGTCTAAATGCAGCTTTCTTTTTTTGGGGGTGTTTGAGCATCCGATCTACATAGGCATAGGCATCAGGGTATGCATGAAAAGGTATTGGATATGAATGGAGTGTACGGGTGTGGAAACCGGTCAAGAATACCTCGCTACATAAGAGTCAGTGATTTTGCTGACAGTGACAGGAATATAGACTTACTTGGGCCCATTAGTATGGAAAGTTTGGAGGACTCCTCTTTGCAGGTATATGTCCACCAGTGCGTGCTCCATCTACAAGTAATGAGCACCAATTTGCAAACTAAAATGAGTCACAAGAGCACGTACATGGCCAGCCATTAGAGTAGTCAATATCGTGGTCATCTTCTTGTTCCCATCATGGTAGCTGAGGGAAACCCGAGTCCTTGAATGGGAGATAGGCTCGTTGAGTGCGATATTCTTAACACAAATGTCGGTGTCCGGGATGAAGGACGAGCTAATTCCAGACTCGACACGAAAACTCCTGAGAGGGGGTAAGCAACAATCGAGAGCCAGTAGGATATATGACTTGCCATGCTTTGTGTGGCATGCCTGTCCAAGAGATGGCTCAGAATCCCAAGCAGCCTCAGCCCTCAATAGTTTGGAGACAAAGAAGAAAGGCTTCGCAAGGCTGCGTTACAGGGAGCAACCAATTTCCTTTTTCGGTTGCCCACGTTTTCGGCCAGATCGTGAAGGGATCTGCGTTTGCGTACCTGCCTAGGCCTGCCTCGGGCTCCGAATGTCCCAAGCCCGAGTCCCTTCGCCTAAGTCTCTGAGGCTCCGATCATGGTGTCGAGTGCACCATGAATGTACAAAAACAACACATGCCTCCAATTCCTTTCCCATCTATATATGCATGCAGTTATTATAACAGAAGCAACCTTTACTTCGCTCTGGGATACGAATTTTAGGGTTTCGGCATCCCGGCCCAACGCACGCGAGTCACAGACGCCGCGTTTCTAGCTGTCCTCCTCCTCCCTCGTCCGCGTCCCCTCCCCTCCTCCTCCGTAGATCTCCCCTCTTCGTGTAACTACCTACATCAATCCCATTGCTGCTTTACCTCCCTTTCACCGCCTGTTTTGCGACTCGGGAGCGGCCACGGAAGCGCTGCCAACGCACCGATCGCGATCAGTCGCTGGGCACTAAGTGCGGTACGTACAGCTGCTAGTACGTCTTCATCAGACCCGTTCGCGCTAATTTGCGTATCCCAGCGGAAATAAGCAACTTATCGCTCGCTGGGATACGCAAAACTAGGCGGGCTAGCAGTGCCAGGAGTTCCATCGGCGTATCCCAGCGAGAAATAAGCTATATCTCACCGCTGGGATCAAGCTGGGATACGGAAAACTGCAACGGGTATGTAATGTACATTTTATTGCATCTACCGGAACTAACCTAGAGTATGATTCGCAGATCCTCGACGCGCAACCGCATCCCCGCCCGCTCAAATCACATGACAATCAATCTCGGAACGTCGAGCGCCGCTGCCCTCGTTCCCCCACGCGCATACATACTGCTCAAGATGGTACGCAGCGCCGCCCATGCGGACGCCATGGCCGTAGCCATGGCTTCAAGCCGCCCCCGCAACGACTTCGCGCGTGCCACCCCACCGCGTGCGTCTCGCCCATTCACCCTCGTCAGCTCGGGCGAGGACGACACGGCGCAACACGGTACCGAGCCACGCTTGCACCCAGCCACGCAGGCACCCTCGCTCGCATCAAGCCGCCCATACATACTGGGCTTCGACCACCACATCTACTGTGTCTCGCGCGCTGAATCCCTACACGAGCAGGCACACTCACACTCTCTCATGGGCTCCAGCGCCGGGAGCCGGCCGTCGACCAACGACGACGACTCTTACCTGTCTGCGTCCCCGCGTGCATTCGACGGCGGCGTCTGGCTCGAGGACGGCCCTGTCATCGTCCCCTCCCAGGTCGCGTTTTACCGGGCGTCCTCCTCGCACGCGCACCTCTCCCGCTCGCACCTCTCCGCGCATCAGTTCCATCCCACCAGCAAGATGGGCACAACAGCCAACAGCGAGGCGGCGCAAACCAGACATACCTGAGCCACCACACGGGGCTGCTCCCGCAGCACACGGACGACACCGGGTCCAAGTAGACGCGGTACCTCCGCCAGCGCCGCTTCAATTGCCACATGACCGAGCCGCCGTCGTGGCGGCGCTCGACACTCAACCTGGGCAAGATCGTGTGCAACAAGTGCGGGCTCTCTGGGAGCACACGCACGCACCTCCGCTTGCACCACAGCTGGTGGTCAAGGTGTTGCGGGAGGGGAGCAAGCTAATCATGGAGTACAAGGGCACGTTCCACCTCGAGCACATCATGCTGCCGGCCCTCGAGGCGTGGGTAAAGGAGCATAGAAGGTAGTCATGCTGGATGAGGATCCGTTCTTCCCTGGGTGGCGGAGGAAGTGGAATCTGGGTAAGGAGTAATGTGGTAATTACTAATTGTGTATTAGAATTTTGTGGACAATGTAATGCACATCATGTACATCTGAGCTGTCTAGCAACTCAGCGAGTTCACGCTCATCTTATTCGGTCATCTTGAGACCACCCTCCTCATAAGATCGGTCAAGGGACTAATATTGATAAGATATCTGAACCATTTAGTAAACACATGATCCTAGCTACATTTTTCATGAGCGCAAAGGGCTCGTAAAAATTCCAAAACCTTTCGCAATCAAGGGAAATTATTCATATTCCCTGCATTCACTTTACATTCACTCGGAGACATTGGGCATCTGAGCAAAGTGCCTGCAATGATATTATGTGCCTTAGACCGGCTCTACATGGACCTTAGCAATATTTTACTTGAGCGCAAAGTGCTCGCCAGATTTCCGAACCGTTTCGCAAATACCACAGACGTTGGAGATACTTTAGATAGCTTTGCATGCACTAAATAATTATGTGCAGATTGGGTTTAATGAAATTGCCAATTTGTACAAAGGGCTACCAAGTTTAAGTCGTACTCGTGATGAAACTCTGTGCCTTGGCCGCCGGGCACGTCTCAATGCATTTCAGCACCTCTGCTTCCCCGGTAAGTACACTCCATGGCGCACATCGAAAGCGCCGGTTCTTCGCGCTCAACAGCTCCTCCATGTGTCCTCCACCCACGGCTAGTACGGCAACTCTATGGTGATCGACCTGCAGTCACTTCCGATGGCCTCCTTTAACAACCCCTCCTGCGCCATGCTCGGGCTGCTGAACGCCATCCAGGACATTGGCGCTTGCGGGCTGTCCGTTTGCGCCGTATGTCTGACATTTTGGGCTGAAGACACGCGGTGCTCCTCGGTGCGGTCATCACGGCGAACCGCTATCTAGGGCGCTGCAGAGCCTGTCGACATGTCCATCGGTGCTCGGTGCGCTCTCCTCCATCTCCTTGCGCACACGACATATACTCACGCGAGTCATATTAATATTGCAGCTTCAGCATCGGCATGGGCCCCTTCGCAGCAAATGCCGCCCACATTCTCGTCGCCCAAGCCTGGCCTACCACGCGTAGCTCACGTCCGCGTACAACTCGCTCTGGTATTCCAGGAACATCCTAGCCGATCTTTGGCACGTTCAAGATCAACAAAATTTGGTCTTGGTGGATCCCCTCGATTCTTCATGGATTGCCGAGTGTGTTGCCGATTGGTCCCGGGAACATCCTAGATGCCTTCGGCACGTTCAGGTCAACACCTGGTCCTTGTGGATCCCCTCGATTCTGCAGGGATTGCCGAGTGTGTTGCGGATCTATCTGGTCTGGTTCGTACCCGAGCCGCCTAGGTGTTTGGTTAGCAAGGGCCGGGACGCTCAGATGCTGCATGTGAGTGGCTGTCCTTCTTCCTTCCCTGTCCTCCCTCGACTCTGTACATTCTTTCCGTTCTACCTTTGTTCGGCCCAATCCTACCTCCCCTTCTTAGAAGAAGCATATTCACTCACTTCATATGTTCTCAGATCCTCGCACTATACCGCGCGGACGGCGACGACGACGACGGCCTCGTGCAGTACAAGTTGACGAGATCAAATCCGCCACCTAGCTCAGCTGCACAGTCATCACCGACGTCGGCTGAAAGTCGCTCTTCGCGACGCCGGGGAACGAGAAGCACATGCGGATTATCGTTGCTTTAGCTTGTACGTCTACTTCCCTTCTTCTCCTTTCCTTCCCTCCTCTCCTTATCCTCCTCTTCCCTCCTCCTTCTTCCGTTTTTCCCGGCCCCTCCTGCCCCTACCTGTTCCTGTCCTGCCACCTCCTTCTTCACTATCCATTATCTTGTCCTGTTCAAGGATAAGGACCGCGCTGATATACGCCCGCACAGTCTTTCCCCCGACAACGGCCTCTTCTCCTACCACCTCAACGAGGTCTCACCCAATCGGCAGCACCTCCCCCGCGATCCAGCACCTCATCAGCGGCCTCCGCCATCGGCAATCTCTTCGGGCGCTCCTCGCCTCGAGCGGCGCGGGGATGTCCATCGTCTTCCTCGCGCAGATGATCTGCATCCAGCAGTACCAGGCGCACCAGAAGGACACGGCCGCGCACGGGATGATCGCGTTTATATGCCTAGTTGACGCGGCGTATGATCTGGCGTTCACGCCACTCATCGTGAGCTACAGCGTCGAGATCCTGCGGTACCACCTCCGCATGAAGGAGTTCAACACCTTTAACGACATCTCGCTCGTGCTTATATTCAACCGACGTGTGACCCCGATTGCGTTGGCGACGTTGAGGTGGAAATACTACGTATGTCTCCTCGCCTCACTTCCTTTCATCTTCAAGGACGGCTGGCTAACCCCACCGCCCCTTCGCAGTTCGGCCACGCAGTCTGGCTCGCGTTCGAGGGCGTATTCATCCACTTCAACATCCTTGAGACGAAAGATCGCCGCGCTCTTCGACGCCGAGGAGGCCGTCGAGCGGCTGGAGCCGGTCGGATATCGATGAGAAGGGGAGGGACAGCTGCTTGCCGCCGGAGATGAGCCATGTTTAGGTTGTCATTATTCTTGACTCCGACATGCCATATCATTCAGTGGTTGAGATGTGTATCTCATTTCAGCTGGCGGCGCACAATGCATGAACGGAATTCAGGGTCAGCCCGGTACCGGTACCACCAAAAGCGCGTGGATCGCTGAGAGGACGACGTGGGGGTGGGCGTTCTGGAGCACGAGTATCACCGATGCGGTAATTGGAGTCGCGGGGTGCTTCTTCATTTATGAATGTGCGTACGCGTGCTTCGAGTCGTACGGACAATTGGAGTTTCCAGCTGTTGACAACCATGCCCCCAGCATTCTCCCACGCTCCTGATTGCACGCAAGGCAGATAGAATCCACCAAGTGTAGAGAGTCCGATTTAAGGAAGGACAAGACGCGGTACAAGGGCGTACACGCACCCTTCCAGAACAAGGACCGCACATAGAAGCAGGTCTTCGCCAGGTGCGGATAGTATTATTGACGACAATACTTTGTCTTCGGCGGTATCTACGGTGTAGAACGACTTCCTCGTTGCGTCCAAGTTCACATCACGCCACATTGACACCTCCTTCCGCGGCTTCGCTTATAGCGGCTCGTCCCAATTCCATCCTCTTCCTCGCGTTATCTCCGGTACCTTGTTCGGCGTGCTCGCCATCACATCCACCACCCTGGCACGCTCCGTGCCCTGCCGGACCTGGAACTCACTGCCCGCCTCACCCGCGATGCTCAATGCAGCCATATCTGTAGCCATCTTCGCTGTCGTGCCGGACGCGCGCGGATTGCTTGGCGCATTTGCACGCGACGCACACAGTACGCGCAGCTTGAATATGTGCAAGAGGGCCTTGGTGGGGGAGGCGAGCTGGCGGGAGAGCTCGTGCGTAGGCGCGAGCACCAGTGCGCGGAGGCTGGATGAAATTATTCGTACCGCCACGTGGCTGTTTGACCTGGAAGAGACCCTCTGGCCGATCGAGCATTGGGGCGATCATGAAGGCTCCTTAGCACACTTGCCCGGTGATCAATGATATTTGCCTGGTGGCTCGTTCATTCAACCTCCGTACCGCACGTTCCCCATGATGAAACGGGTGTTTTCTTGCGGAAAGAGTGCGAGCAGGGCCCAATATTCTGCTGCCAATACCACGGGATTGTTGTTCTACATCCGATCACATAGAGGCCCCCGGAAATTCACGTATGTCTCTTCCTTTGGTGGCGCTAGCTGCAACGGCGGTGGCAGACGCATTTCGTATTGGATTTCATGATACCGTGGCCTTGCCTTACTTCATCTTCCTCGGTCATCGAGCTGGGGGCACTAGTCATCGCGATTGTTGTGAAATGTGAAGAAGCAAGACATGCTACTCACCCGGGAATCACATAGCCTCGTAGCCGAAGTCATGGCAGATATGCAGCGGAGAGCGATTGCAAATCTAGATCCAAGTCAACGAGTGGGAGTGGCATATTCCGGGGTCCTCTCTTTAAGGATGTTCCTGCCATTAGTAATACGTTGCATAGAATCCCATAGATGTCAATATATCTGAAGTAGTCTCGTGAAGTGTGCAAAGGACTCCTGAAGGACTCTGGAGTCTAGGTCCATCGAATCCTTGCTACATGCATATGGCGTGCACTACTGCGATCAAAGTCACTTTCGTGGGGAATGCAGCATTCATTACAATCTTCATCGCCACGATGCTCAGGAGCCTAACAATACCCGCGGACATGGAGCATCTTAAACACGCTGCAGATCATCAGCAGTCGAATCGTCAGGGTGTATTCAAGAGCTTCCTGTGGTGCTTACCACAGTCCCTCCATCTTCCTTTCGCTTCCAAATAGCCGCTCTTTGCGACCAATCCTTTCAAACGCAATGTTCGTTTCTTGAATCTGCTGCGCGACCATGTCAACTAATTTTTGTGCAATACGCAAGGCCGGGACTAGACCAACCAGAGCCTCTCGTGGGTTGCGTGCTGAATGTCATAGATGACTCAGGCTGACGTTGGTGCAGTTGACGGTTTCTTCCACAGACAGAATTGTAGTGTGAGTCGTCCATCAGATTCAGGCACGGTGGCATGCTCAGTAAAACGGTAGTTTGATGGGTGCAACGGGTTCTGGAAAGAGCACTGTATGTTTTCGGCTTTCTCGATCTTGATCTCCACATCCTAAAATTGCAACTAGTTCATCGAACGTGCCACTGGGCAAAGCGACTCGTCGATTAAACACGGCTTGGAGGCGCAGACGGATCGCAGCCGAGCTGTGAGATGCAAGAATCCTCGCGACGGCGGCTCCGTCATTCTTGTCGATACACCTGGCTTGGACAATCCGCAGAAAACGGACATCGCAGTTATGATAGAGATCGCTGACTTCCTGCAGAAATTGTAAGAGCTTTCTCCGGAACCGAGTTCCTGATACTTATCGCATGTGGCAGATGCAAACAAAAGGTCCATTTGTCAGCAATCGTATATTTACATCGCATCTCCGATAAACGAATGACGGCTGAAGATCCTCTGAGGAACCTGAAGATGCTCACCAGCCTGTGCGGGCAGGAGACTTTGCCTCGCATCGCTCTTGGTACCACGATGTGGAACGAAATCCGACCAGAAACTGGAGTACGACAGGAGCAAGCGCTATCACGATATTGGAAGGAATTGAGCTCCAAAGAATGCCATCTGGAACGATTCGGCGACTCGGTCGAATCAGCGTGGACGATAATAGGCAAATTGCACCGAAAGAACAGTGCAATGCTTTCAAGCGAGACTGTTACGGAGGTCGAACAGGACTTGAGCATGTTCCTACTCAGTCAACAAGAATTGATTCGAAAATTAGAAGAACAGGCTGCCACGCAGCAAGCTCCCGTGTTGGCTGAAGAGATAGAGCAGCGGAGGATCGAAATCGGTGTTGTGAATCGGTTGCTCCGACAGCTGGGAGCCTTTGCTGGGAGACTCCGGACCATCTTGAGCAGCACGGCTCAGAAGCAGAAGGGCGGGCCCAGCCCTATTGATCTCCCCAGTGACGGTCAGGCCGTGCCTGAGAAACGCGCGGCCGGGGATGATATATTCATAGCGTGCGTTAAAATCATGATATCAAATAGTCACTACTCACCAGTAAGCCTTGTCCTTTGATATTTCAGGGTGATGGGCCTTGCCGGAGCCGGGAACAGTTCGGTACGTAGAACATTCCTACTCGCAAAGGGGATATGGGCTGATTGAACATTCCAGTTCGTCAATATGGCCCTCGGCCGTGATGCCTGCCCCGTTGGCAAAGGGCAAAAACCGATAACGGTTGAGATACAAGCGCATAGACGCGGCCATCCAAACGGCTCCGGGCGGAATATAGTCTTTATTGACACTCCAGGAATTGGTGGCGAATATGAAGCCGCCGATGATGTACTGTGGGCGATTTTGCGGTGGCTGACTGCCGAGTAAGCCGATCTCCTTCCCTTTTCGTTATCCTTTTAGTGAAGTTTTGGTCAACATCATAAACTATCCAGATATCAAGGGAACGTCTTGCTTACGGGCATATTGTTCATGCATCGCATCACCGACAATCGAGCACTCGGTGGCGAGATGAGGACGACGTTGTTACAGGCGCTTTGCGGAAGAAGTGATCTGCTAAACGTCGTGCTTGTCACGACCATGTGCGACGAAGTAGTAGAGGAGGCGACCGTCACAAAGCGGGTGGCTGACCTACAAAAGAACTTCTGGGAACCTATGATTACCAATGGCTCGCGGGTTGATTCGAGCTATCGTCACACCCAAGGATCGGCTTGGGACATCCTGAACCAATTTGAACTTCGCCCGCCCCAGAATAATCAATCATAGTTAGCTGGTGAGTACAATCCATAGTGCCATGAGATTTATACTGACCGCTTGTCGCAGCTTAGTCCTTCCCACTTTGTTCCCACTTGAACCGTTTGTCTCTTTACTTATCACGTCTACGATCCCTGATATGGAGTCGTGTGCAGCGGTGACGCAGATATTCACCTTGTAATAGCAAGGGACTAGTTATGTCTTGTGTCTCATGCATATGCCACCCCGTCGCAATATATGAAACTCTCAACTTCTCAGAGCTTATGTCATTGCGTGTGCGTCGAGTATGATACTATCATGCATAGGCTGTACTTTAGTCGTTGGCAGCGATATTAATGACTTCGCTGCAGTTGTCGTTGGCGAGAGGGACTGTGAAGGTGCGGTGATGAAGCTTGACGCGAGTAGGCTGAGATTTGTAGCGCTACGGAGTCGTTGGGTGCGATATCGGACTTCAGTGAGTTAGATCCAGGCTTATCTGTGGTTATAAGAGGTAACCGAGGTTAGCAAAAAAAATTAGCACAAGAGGTAGGCAAAAAAAGTTATTGCCTGGGCGACTACGATTGGTCATCGCTCATAGTCGCTGGCAATGCTTTAAGGCAATGGCATTGTAATTTGTCGGGTCTGTTGCGGCCGTTATCGACCTTTACTCGTTGCGATATTAATGACTTTGCTGCAGATGTATATGGGAGAGATGTCAAGGTCCGGGAGACGTCACGAGAGTTGAGCTTGATATCGGACGATACAGGCTTATACAAACTCTGCGTGTTGCAATTGGCCAGCCGGGCACGTCTCAATGCATTTCATCAGCTCTGCTTCCCTCCAGCAGCTTGTTGCCCCCCTGGACCACATCGAATCGTACAGCAGCTGCCGGCTGCTCGCGCTCAGCAGCGGCTAGTACGACAACTCCATGGTGGCCGACCTGCAGCCGCTACCGCAGTGGATGGCCTCCTTTAACAACCCCACCGGCGCCATGCTCGGGCTGCTGAACGCCATCCAGAAAACTAGGGGTGAAGACACGCAGTGTTCCTCGGTGCGGCGGCCGGCCATCATGGCGAACCATTAGTGGGGCTCAAAGTTGGCGCATCTGGACGCATCTGCTTTCGCAGCGCTGTTTCGCATCTGTCCGGCATCTGCGGCATCTCGGTCGGACTTTCAATCTCACTGCCCGCCTGCACCCGATCCTTCGTCGAGCTCACCGTTGACTTCGTTGTCAGACACGACGACCACGCATTGTTGTGGAGTTCTGTATATTGGGGGTAACAGAGGATTTCATTCAACACGCGAGTCAAGGGAACCAATAATCAGCGTGACATCCAAAAGTATAAATACATCCATTGTCACTGTACCCAACGACAAGGAGAGCAGTCGGGGAACGAGCTGGATGGCCAGTTCAGTGACCGACACGTCAGTTGGTGATGTGAGCAGCGGACAGCAGCGGTCGAAATGCAGGCGGACTTTGAAAATTCGCAGCAGATGCGAGACATCGCTGCGAAAGCAGATGCGTCCAGATGCG
>KV417487.1:152745-217524 GCA_001630335.1 Athelia psychrophila | reverse complement strand
GGAACCAATAATCAGCGTGACATCCAAAAGTATAAATACATCCATTGTCACTGTACCCAACGACAAGGAGAGCAGTCGGGGAACGAGCTGGATGGCCAGTTCAGTGACCGACACGTCAGTTGGTGATGTGAGCAGCGGACAGCAGCGGTCGAAATGCAGGCGGACTTTGAAAATTCGCAGCAGATGCGAGACATCGCTGCGAAAGCAGATGCGTCCAGATGCGCCAACTTTGAGCCCCACTACTATCTAGGGCGCAGCCTGTCAGGCCCCCGGAAACTCACCCCTATCCTTGTCCGGATTTTTTGCGTATTTGAGGCCTAAAATCGACCTCATCTCTGTCCGAAAGTTTGCGTATTTGAGGCTCAAAAGAGGCATCTTTGTCCGGGGTCTTGCGTATTCGAGGCCCACGGCCTCAAATTTTCGTGTCATAGCGACTGCCCGCCAACTGCAACCCATTCTGACAGATCATTTTTACAATTAAATATACCTATATAGATACTGATGAGGGTATTTATATGCATGTACAAGCCTCCACTGCCCCGCCGCGCAAGCGGCGCAAAATTTGGGTGATTTTGTGACTATCACGTGACTTTGTCTGTCCGTATTTTGCGTATTTAAGGCCCTCTGAGGCCCCGGGCATTGCGTATTTGAGGCCCGAATCTGGACAATTTTCCGGACAAGCATAGGGGTGAGTTTCCGGGGGCCTAGCCTGTCGGCATGTTCATCGGTGCTCGGTGCGCTCTCCTCCACCTCCTTAGGCACGCGACATATACTCATGCTATCCATATTGCAGCTTCCTCGTCGGCATGGGCCTCACCTTCGCAGACAGCGCCGCCCCCTATTCTCACCCAAGTCTCCTACCCGGCCTACCGCCGCCCGCGCACAGCTCATATCCGTGTACAACTTGCTCTGATATATCGGGAACAGCCTAGACGACCTTCGACGCGTTCAAGATCAACAACACCTGGTCCTGGCGGATCCCCTTGATTCTGTAGGGACTGCCGAGTGTGTTGCAGATTTGTCTGTCTGGTTCGTGCCCGAGTCGTTTAGGTGGTTGATTGGCAAGTGCCGGGACGCCTAGATGCTGCATGTGTGAGTGGCTGTCCTTCTGCCTACCCTCCCCGTCCCTCCTTTCCGTACTTCCTTTGACTCTGCCCAATCTGGCCTCCCTTTTCTAAGCGATGCCAGAAGAACCATACTTACTCATTTCATTTGTCGGTAGATCCTCGTACACTACCCCGCGTATGTAGCTGCAACTTAAGCGCGACGAAAGCCTTGTGCCGTGGAAAAACTTCGCCTGGATTAAGGTGCAGCAAGCTCGCCTGGAGGTGCAATCTATGCATTCAAATCGCCCGCTACATTCGCGTCGCTCTTGGGACGGGAGTTTTATCAATGATTCCTCTTCTTCACCGCTCCTCACAGCTCCATCTTCTCCGATATTTCCTTCAACACCATCCTCCTCTTGGCATCGGGCCTCAAATGCTATTCGCACAGTATTCAAGCCCTCGCATGAAAGAAGTCAAAACGTCCCTCAAATGGGTTCCGCTCAGAAGGAATCAGAGATGTGGGGAAAATATGGGACTATAACCTTCCCCACTAACAGTTACCTGCACACTAGAAATAAGCAGACGTCATCCCCCACCATGACGGGCACACCGACCTCATACACTGGTACGAGTCCAGATAGGAATCGCTACGATTCGCACACGTCTGGCAAGCGCCACGACTTTATTCCGCCACTGCAGTCTACGTCATCCACTCATACGCGCCCAGCCGCAAGGAAGCTTTACGATTCATTGGATCTTTATTCTACGGGACATCAGCGAAGACCGGGCCGAGACTCTGCAACGCCTGGGGCAAGCCGAGACTCTCTTATGCTTGTTCCATCTTCCAAAGCGCTCTTGCAACCACAGCGTGTCAATACGGGGGCGAGTACATCAACTTCAGATGCGACCATGCTCCTAGCGGTCCGGTTGTTATCAAACGTTCATTCCTTAGCCTTCGAGGTGGCCAATTTGATCGACGTACGCAAGATTCCCTGCTACTCGACATGAAAGCTAACGCTAGTGACAGGACATTGCCGTTCCATCGGAGCTGGCTGCCATGGTTGCAGAGGATTCTCGAAAGCTCACCGCGGCTTCCCAGAGCCAAGGATACTCTGGGCCAATTGAAGTGGTGCAATCACTTTATAGGTGCGCTTTGTGTGTACTCCTCATTATCAAGGTGCTGATACTGGACATCCAGGGACCTTCATGTTCTCCGGCAAATATTGATCACTCCACAAGCCAGCGAGATTGACCAGGAACCACTCCAGAAGCCACTTTTGGCGTGCCAGAAAAGCCTGAAGGAGTTCTCGAAAGCGGTCCCTGTGGGTTGAAACGTTTAATGGTCGATTCACTTTTATTGATAAAGTCCTTAGCGCCCTTCGACAACTTCGAGCAAGCGTTGGTTGCATCATGGTATGGCTGTGCAACAAGATCGACCATAAATTGTGCGTTCTCATCATCATCTCTACCTCTCTAGCCCTTCTAAACTTTCAGGTCTGTAGTCAATATTGAAGACGCTTCAGCGGAAAGAGAGAAGATTAAAGCAGCGTGAAGTGACGTAGATATGCACCGTGTTCAAATCATAATAAGTAGCAAGGACTCCGTTATGATGCGTGTCTCTGAGTCAGATATATATGCCACCCCGTCGCCATGTATGAAACTCTCAACCTTTGAAAGCTCGTCCCATTGAGTTTGCAACAATGCTACACGCAAGACTCATGGGGACGATGAAGCGAGCTAGCAGGGGCGGTGAAGCCACGAACCGACGCAGGCAATGGAGATTGGGCGGAGAAGCATGGGTGTAGGCGATTGAAGTGAGTTGTAATTAGAGCCAGCCAACCGATGATAATGGAAAAAATGTGCCTTGTGTGAACGACTAGTCGCTGGCCGGTCTCATTGGCATCCGTCATGCCGTAATCGAACGATGCCTTGCCTGGCAGTCACATACGATGACAGTCACTCGTTGTCAGCAATACTTCGCTACGCTCTACAGCGCTCGAGCTCCATAGCATGTCCTTGCCAAGTAAAATTATTGACATTTTCGACACTGCTGTTGTGCTCGTGACCGGTGCATCGACGTCAAGAGAGTCGAGCTCGTATGTCGAGATCGAGATCGGACTTCACGTCACAAAGATACAACTCTGCGTCTTGCAATTGGCCAGCCGGGTACATCTTAATGCATTTCATCAGCTCTGCTTCCCTTCAGCAGCTTGTTATCACTGGCGCACATCGAATGGAGCAACAACCGGTTCACCCTGGTTAACCGCCGGCTACTCGCGCTTAGCAGACTCGTCCGCCTCCTCGCGTTCTCCACCAACGGTTAGTATGGTAACTCCATGGTGACCGGCCTGCAGTCGCTCCCGCAGTGGATGGCCTTCTTTAACAACCCCACGACGCCATGCTTGCACTGCTTGCACTGCTTAACGCCATCTAGAACATTGGTGCTTGCGAGTTGTCCGTTCGCGCAGTATCTCTGTGACATTTTGGGGCGAAGACACGCGGTGCTCCTCGGTGCCCTCACTGGCGCACATCGAATGGTGCAACAACCGGAAGTCTGTCTGCATGTTCATCAGCGCTCGGTGCGTTCTCCTACACCTCCTTAGGCACACAACATATGCTCATGCTATTCATACTGCAGCTTCCTCGTCGGCATGGGCCTCAGCTTCGCAGACATCGCCGCCCCCATTCCCGTCACCCAAGTCTCCTACCTGGACTACTGCGCATAGGTCACTCTGAGACGACCTTCAGCACGTTCAAGATCAACAACATCTGGTCCTGGCGGATCCCCTCGATTTCGCAGGGATTGCCGAGTGTGTTACAGACTTGTCTGGTCTGGTTCGTGCCCGAGTCACCTGGGTTGTTGATTGGCAAGGCCGGGACACCCAGATGCTGCATTTGAGTGGCTGTCCTTCTTCCTGCCCTGTCCTCCCCCCTCGACTCCGTCCCTCCGCTCCGTCCCTCCTTTGGTTCGGCCTAATTCCACCTTCCCTTCTTTGAGCGATGCCAGAAGAACCATACTCACTCACTTGCTTCGTTCGTCCGCAGATTCTTGCATACTAGCATGTGGACTACGACGAGAACGATGGCCTCATGCAGTACGAATTCGACGGGATCAAATCCGCCACCGAGCTCAGCCGCACAGTCAACGCCAACGTCGGCTGAACGTCGCTCTTTTATCGTTGCTTTAGCTTGTACGTATCCTTCCATTCCATTCCCTTCTTCAGTTCTTATCGACCCCTCCTGCCCCTACCTGTTCCCATCGTGCCATCTCCCTCCTCTCGTCCAGTTGAATAATAAAGACCACTCGCTGACTCTCACCCTACACAGTCTTCTCCGTCTGGCAACGGCCTCTTCAACTGTTACCCCGACGAGGTCCTCGACCGAATCAACAGCACCTCCCCCGCGATCAAGCTCCTCATCAGCAGCACCCCAGCCATCTGGAGCCTCTTTTGGGCGCTCCTCGCCTCGCCGCTCGTCGACAAGCACCGGCGACGCTTCCTCTTCCTCACGAGCTGCACGGGGATGTTCATCTTCTTCCTCGCGCAGACGATCTGCATCCAGCAGTACCAGGCGCACCAGAAGGACACGGCCGCGCACGGGACGATCTCATTTATATTCCTGCTTTATGCGGCGTATAATTTGGCGTTCGCGACGCTCATCGTGAGTTATACCATGGGGATCCTGCCGTATCACCTCCGCGCGAAGGGTTCGGTACCTTCAACTTTGTCATCTCGCTCGCCTTCATCTTCAACCAGCATGTGAACCAGATTGCGCCGGGGACGTTGAAGTGGAAGTACCACGTATGTCTCTTCCTCGCCTTACTCTCTTTTACCCTCAAGGACGGCTCGCTAACCCCGCCGCCTCTTCTTCGCAGATTGTCTACGCAGTCTGGCTCGCGTTTGAGGGCGTGTTCATCTGCTTCAACATCTTCGAAACGAAAAACATCTTCCTCGAGCGGCGTGGAGGTCATCAAATGGCCCGAGCAGGTTGCGTATCTTGCCGAGGGCAAGAACGTCGGGTCGCATGAGATGAAGGAGGGTATCAATGAAAACTTTGGTTGTTTTGAAGAGGCTCAATGCGTCTCCGAGCGGTTATCACATTGGATATCAAGGTGGATTCCCCCCTTGCCACTTCGTTCTAATATGGCTTACCTTTCATTTTACTTGCAGTACCATCATGGTGAAAGACGAGTCAAGATGTATTGCGGTTCGGTATCTAGCGGGAATTCTCGAGTTGCCTTCGTTTTGGGACTTGAATTGAGGTTCAAGAACGATCTGCATTCAGCTTTAGACGATCTTTGTTCGATCAGCATCCGGCTTCTTGAGGACCTCGCCGTGGAATGTAGAGAACGGCACTTCGTGCTCATCAGTGATCTCGTTGCCACCCAGAGGGCATCAACGAGTTGGTGTTTGCGATTCTAAACATTTTACCATTGGAACGACTACGGGATGATAGCTTTTGATCTACCACTTCCCTTGAAAAGGTTAATACAACACCTTCGAACGTCAGTCTCCTTTTAATTTCCTTGGCAATTGATCGCTTAGGGAGGAGACGGCGATAGACCCAAAGCTCTTCTCCCTGAAGCTTCAAAGCGAGCCGAGAGTTTCCTACTGAAACCTGAGACGGCCCCGACTAAGAAGACCCCGGCTAGGAAGACCCCGGCTAGGAAGACCCCGGCTAAGAAGACTCCGGCTGAGAAATCCAAAGCGCGGTATATTATGTAGGTTGTCTTGAGGCTCTCTGAAACAGACGCAATGCTCGTGCTCGTGTAATATTTCTAGCATTATGAGTCCCGCATGATCTGGAAAGAGCCATGTACGATTTTCTTCCACTGTCTACTACCTTCAAATGTTGATACTTGCTTTGCAGTTTATCTGGAAAGCTTCAACAAAGTGCCAGGAATGTATTCAACACGGTCTGGCTCCAGTACCCACCGGCATAACCACAATTGAATACAAGCATCCCAGTCAAGCTACAGAAAACTCACCGATTTCGACTTTCCGCACCCAACATCAAGCAGCCACACCTGCACGAGCTCCTACGAGCTCATGAGCTCTAAATGCGGACGAAGGTGGCCCAAGGGATCGAAAGACGGACCACGCAAGGCAGGAGCAAAGCTGAGAGGACGCCCAACGGCTGCGTCGCAGGCTGTAGCTTCAGCGGCAAATGCAAATGGTAAGTTGGTTTCCGGCGCATCGCGAATGTGTCGAGGCATTAAAAAAATTATGTATTAGCTTTGTACATTTAACATTATATATCTACATGCATATGCCGAACAATGTTTTGGATGCACGAGATATGTTGGCGGTCATTTGTGCGGAAATTCTCTGAACTTTCCCTTTCTTTCTTTCTTTCTTTCTCCTCTTTCCCCCCTTCCGGATACCCAGTGAAACCACGGGAAAACCTGTAAGATGAAGCTTTTACGGCGCCACCTGCGCTTATTTCCCCTCAATTTCCATCTCCAGTGGATACGGTTGAAGTATACGCCGGAGACTTTGAATGCGCCAAATTTCCACGAATTGCGGAATGAGGTGAGGAAAGTAGGAGGTTTCTAAAATAAAAGAAACAATCTTTGGAGCAGAGACTCATGTGGGAGTTTCCCGGGGCCTTCACACACACAGCTCGAGTGAGAACAACGTCAAAAGCACAACATCGATCACTGTGAAATGGTACAGTACTAGCATTCGCGATTGTTGTGAAATGTGAAGAAGCAAGACATGCTACTCGCCCGTGAATCACATGGCCTCATATCCGAAGTAATTGCGGATATGTAGCGGAGAGCGATTGTAAATCCAGATCAAATCTAGATTCAAGTCAGCAAGTGGGAGCGGCAGATTTTGGGGTCCTCTCTTTGAGGATATTCCTGTCATTAGCAAAGATGTCAATATAACCGAATTGGTCTCGTGAAGTGTTCAAAGCAAGTTCAAAGTACTCCTGAAGGACTCTAGAGTCTAGGTCCATCGAATCCTTATGTGGCGTACACTACTGCGATCAAAGTCAATTTCGTGGGGAATGCAGCATTCATTACAATCTTCATCGCCACGATGCTCAGGAGCGATGCCCGCGGACATGGAGCATCTTAAACACGCTGCAGATTATCAGCAGTTGAATCATTAGGGTGTAATCAAGAACTTCCTGTGGTTCTTACCACAGTACCTCCATCTTCCCTTCGCTTCCAAATAGCCGCTCCTTGAGACTTGTTTCAAACGCAATGTTCGTTTCTTGAATCTGCCGCGCGGCCATGTCAACTAATTTTCGTACAATACACAAGGTCGGGACTAGACCGACCAGAGCCTGCCGTGGGTTGCGTACTGAATGACATGGATGACTCAGGCTGACCTTTGTGCAGTTATCGATTTCATCCAGAGACAGAATTGTAGTGTGAGTCTTCCATCAGGTTTATGCCCGTTGGCTTGCTCATTTAGAACGGTAGTTTGATGGGTGCAACGGGTTCTGGAAAGAGCACAGTATGTTCGCTTCCTCAATTCTTGATTTCTGCATTCTGAAAATTCAACGAGTTCCTCGAATATGCCACTGGGAAAAGCGACCCGTCGATTGGACACGGCTTGGAAAGGCGGACGGATCGTAGCCGAGCAGTAAGATGCAAATATCCTCGAGAAGGCGGCTCCATTATTCTTGTCGATACACCGGGGTTGGACAATCCGCATAAAACTGATATCGAAGTTATGATCGAGATCGCTGATTTCCTGCGAAAATTGTGAGAACTTTTTCCGGAACCAACTACTGCCTAATACTTATCGCGCGACAGATCCAAAAAAAAGGTCCATTTATCAGCAATCCTATACCTACATCGCGTGTCCGACGAGCGAATGACGGCTGAAGATCCTTTGAGGAACCTAAAGATGCTCCCCAGCTTGTGCGGGCAGGCGACTATGCCTCGCATCGCTCTTGGTACCACGATGTGGAGCAAAGTCTCACTGGAAACTGGAGAGCGACAGGAGCAAGCGCTAGCACGATATTGGAAGGAATTGACCTCGGAAGAATGCCAGCTGGAGCGATTCGGCGACTCGGTCGATTCAGCTTGGACGATCATAAGCAACATGCACCGAAAGAACAGTACGATGCTTTCAAGCGAAATTGTCACGGAGGTCGAACAGAACTTGAGCATGTTCCTACTTGGTCAGCAAGAATTGATTCACAAACTAGAAGAGAAGGCTGCCACGCAAAAGGACCCCGTGTTGGCTGAAGAGATAGAGCAGCAGAGGGTTGAGGTCGAGGACCAAATCGGTGTTGTGAATCAGTTGCTAAAGGGGGTCAAAAAGGACTTGAGCAGCCTCCTACAAAGAATAGAGCGAGTTTCCAGGCAGCAAGACCCCAAGTTGATGGAAGAGCTACAGCGGAAGAAGGCTGAGTTGGAGGGTAGAATCGGTGTTGTGGAGAAGGCACTCCAGCGGTTGAGGAGCTTTGCCGAGACACTCCGGACCATCTTGAGCAGCATGCTTCAGAAGCTGAAGCGTGGGCAGGTCGTGCCCGAGAAGCGCGTGCCCGAGAATGCTATATTCATAGCGTGCGTTAAAATCATGATATCAAATAGTTCCCACTCACCAATGAGCCTTCGTTTGGTATTTTAGGGTGGTGGGCCTTATTGGCACAGGGAAGAGTTCGGTTCGTAGAACATTCCTGTTCACGACGGGGACATGAGCTTATTGAACATTTCAGTTCATCAATATGGTCGTCGGCAGTACTGCTTCTACCGTTAGCGAACGGCTAGAATCGGCCACGGATGAGATTCAGGAGCATAGATGCGGCCATCCACACGAGTCTGCTCGGAGTGTTGTTTTTATTGACACTCCAGGTATTGGTGGCAGATATAAAACTGCTACGGATGTACTGTGGGCGATTTCAGGGTGGCTGACCGACGAGTAAGTCGATATCCTTCCCCTTTCGTTATCCTTTTAACGAAGTTTTGGGTCAACATTAAAAACTATCTAGATATGAAGGGAACGTCTTGCTTACGGGCATATTATTCATGCATCGCATCACCGACAATCGAGTGCCCGGTGGTGAGACTGCCCACATGAGGCCGGGGTTGTTGACTGCGCTTTGTAAAGGAAGCGATCTGCGAAACATCGTACTGGTCACGACCATGGGCGACAAACCGATAAAGGAGACCACCAAAGACGACCGGTTGGCTGACCTGCGAGGGAACTTCTGGAAACCTATGATTGATCATAGCTCTCGGGTTGATCCGAGCTACTATCACACCCAAGAATCGGCCTGGGATGTCCTGAACAAATTGGAAGGACTTCGCCCGCCACAGAAGAATTAGCTGGTGAGTACAATCCATAGCGCCATGACACTCATACTGACCGCTTGTCACAGCGCAGTCTTTCATACTTGAACCGTTTCTCTATTTACTTGTCACCTTTAAGGTCCCTGATAAGTCGTGTGCAGCGGTGACGCACATATGCACCCTGTACAAATCATAGCAAGGGACCAGTTATGTCCCGTGTCTGATACATATGCCACCCCGTCGGAATATATGAGACTCTCAACTTCTCAGTGGTCTCATTGCGTGCACAAGGACACTACACGCAATAAGTATTGAGGCTTGCAGCGACTGAAGCGAGTGATTGTTGGCGACGGGGGTGGGCAAGGGACGGAAGATTGGGTGTAAGCTGAAGTGCGAGTGAAAATGGAAGAAAAAAAACATGCCTGGTTTGTCGCAGCCGTTGCGCTGAGTGAGCAACCACGTGATGTGCTTTGCTGAGTTTTAACTTTTGACAGCCGTCATATTGGTGTTGTCCAAGTGAGCAATCGGAAGAAGATATTTATTCGTTGTCAGCAAAGACTACAGTGCTCGCATATCGACATTAATATTATTTCCGAGAGCTTTAAGTCTCCTGTCTCCGCTGTCGTGCTCACGACCGGTACCAATGCAGAGCTGCCCTTGCTTGGAGCTCCACGTGTTTACCAGAAAAGACACAGTCAAGACACAGTAGTGGTCAGATGACGGATGCATGGGAGAGCTGCTGCGAGCAGGGAATAGCTGTCAAGGCCCGAGGGTTTTAATACCGTCCGGTGAAACACGCAAATTGTAGACAGCCATTTGCTGTCTTCAGCAAGGGGGTCGCGGGACTTTTATACAGCACATGGGGTCTAGTTAGTTAGTTTGACCTCAACATCCTTGCAAAACTTTTGGACCTGCTCTAAAAGCACTGAATCATCACCTCCTGATCTTGAACACAGCTGCCCCTCAGGCTCCTATGCCGATCACTGGCACCCTCTTCAAGCTTCCAACCCTGACCTCCGTGATCCCACAGGTGGCCACCCCACTTTCGAGCTCGTGCATGCGCTTGATCGTGCCCAAACCCTGTTGCGTCCCTCGCCCACCTCCTCTCTTCCAACTTCTAATGTCGAGCCGCCCTACGCCGGTGTGCTCAATTCGGAAACCCAACCCGCCAATGTTATGACCAGCGCGAAATCATCATTCCACACAGTGTCTTTCAAGACAACGGTGTGCGCCCCATAGGACCACGGACATGAAGCCCCGCGCTCCCCGCCGTCTGCTTTGCAAAATTTCGGAGTTTATTCATTTAATCTATTACCCGATACAGTTAACTATCAGCCACTGAAACACCCAATTGATGTTCGGGTTGGTGTGAGCTCCTCAGGGCAAATAAATTCCTGATTGTTGGTTCATTCTATAGCTGTACATCTATACTATATATTACAATAGCTAAAAGAGCTAGAAGTCGATGTGACTGCGTACAGGAGAGCATTTGAGCGAGTGGCATGCAATTTGGGATTAATCAGCCATTGAAACACATTACATTTTGTATACATTACAGCCGTGTCCAAATCATTAGGGACATTTTGGAAATCACCGAGATAACTTTCTTGTTTATACGCCACCGGAACAATGAAATGGGGCGTCCAAATCGGGCAGGCGCCTCCGGCCGAATGCGCCACGATCAATCATTAGAATTCATGGTCTGCCCTCCAGCCAACTCTTCACCTGCACTCACAATGTCCTCTACATCCTGCACGCCCTGCTACTTCCATCTGTCTGTTATCTTGTGCCTCTCGCCAGCTCTGAATCATCTACCTTTCTCCAGGATTCAAAAGCCTAGGCCAACCATTCTTTGCTGCCTAACCAATGCACGGCCTCCGGAACTTGCAATACATTCACTGGTCGAGTCCACTGTTCTGGTACATTTGGGGGCGGCGATGCGACACAATGTCATTCCCGAGCACAATAGAGACTGCTAAAAAAGAGCAAGGTGAGCAATAAATATCATCATTTTTTGCGATTTTGCTCATGATTATCGACGGTGAACTTGTTAGAGCTCGCTTGTATGGCGCGGAGATATTTGGACAGGTCATGGGTTGTATGACGTCGATTGCAAGAGCCCAGAAGATAAAAGGTGAGCTATTTGTCTTCGAAATCACCAAGAAATTACTCACATATCCAACACATCCCATATCATGCCTTCAGACTGGTTCAATAGTCTCTCACCTGCCGAACAAGAGGAATATCAGTGTCGTAACCCTCGCATGGCCGATTGGCTGCGACATCTCGACGAGCACCCGCTCATCAACCCGCAGCCAGTGGTGCAGGCGATGCCGCGTCTGCAGCAGCGCCAGCCGCAACCGCAGTCGCAGCCACAGCCACAGACTCCTCCACCACCCCGGACCCCACCGCTGCGAACTCCGCCACGGACTCCTCCACCACCCTATCCCGGTCGAAATGTGGATCCCCGGCCTCAACTGCCGCCCTTGCAGCGCAGATACGACCCTCAATCACGGATGCCACCACCACCGCCACCGCCTTATCAGCAGCAGCAGTAACTATGTCCTGGGATGCCGCTGCCAGGTGCTATGGGGCCGCCAGCGTATCCTCCGGCACCAAGGAGGGCGGATGTATATGCTGGATACCAGCCTCAATGTGCAGCAGGCCGTCACTGTATGTATCATTTCATCTCTCGTATTCACATTCCAGCTAATGAAAGTTGTTGTATTTACAGGTGGTCCTGAAGATATCATGGGTAAGTGTTATTGTTATTTTGATTTACAAGTATACTAATTCTCGTCATAGAACTACAGTTCTCACTTCCTCGGAATACGGCAACAGTGGGCGGCGAAGTTACACGCTCCATCGTCATATTCCAATGTGATGTCGTGTTTGCTGTCTGGTTGCTACATGTATGCAAGGTAATGGGACTCAACCCGCAGGACGCCGGACTTGGCTACAAGTACGACAACCAACGGGTGGGGGACCATCCTACCCAGATCTCGTCCGAGGAAGACCTCTGTATTGCCATTGATACGGGGAGAGCCATGATGGCGCGTGCTTACACCAGGACAGTTTGTATAATGGTGTATAATTTAGTAACTATCTTTTCAATCCTCCTCGCTATCCTTCGGAACTAATATCTAATTATTCTAGCCGCCCGCTGTGCAAGCTCCAGCCGCAGTGTCTGGAAGGAAGCGACGTGCCACCAATGTTGATGATGACCCAACACGAATTGATGCCACACCACAACTCCGCGCTCTGAAAGAGCACCTGATGTGTGCGAGGCATCGAGGCTGCTTCTGCTATGTCATGATGCCTTCCGGTGAACATAAAGAGGTTGACGTATTCACTCTTACCCTCTGGGCTCGTAAAATGGTGAAACTGTATTCTTTTTCTGGCTCGCAATTAACTAACAAATCATTTTCAAGACTACAAACGAGGCAACTCTTCGGGAGCCTCCGAACATCCTGTCTTTCGACCGTCGCCCAACAAAGAAGCCACGTACAAGCACGTCCCAGCAAACTCCCATCGAAATTCATAACCATATCACTACAGCTGCACCCACCACACCTCTTACCGACCGCGGGGGTCATCACAGCACCAATGCCTCGACTTCGACTCAGGACTCTCACAATTTCCGTGTTGATTACCCAACGACTGCTCTGGCTCTACACAAGCTCAATGACATGCTGCCAAACGACATGTTGCAGTATGTCTCTCGTTTTCGCAGCCATGCCATGTATCAGATCGACTCGGTCATCCTCGAAGATGATGATTATCTTCGCGAGCACATCGGGATGGAGAATGAGGTGATTGGGCCATTCCGAGAGCATATCGAGAAGATGGCGAGCAGGGCTAAGAAGGGAAAGGGTCGAGCGAGGGAGATCAAAGAGGAAGAGGGCGAGAACCAGCCCATTGTTATTGACTGATCTTGCAAATGTAACTGAAACTCGTCTTTGTAATTTTATCATGTATGTAATTCTACAAATAGCCAGAATCTTTGTACCATCTGTGAGCGTTCTCGGGAGTGAGAGAGGCATATACAGCTTCCCATAGCATGCTAATAGGATCACAATTGATCTCCCCCATCAACTCAGCCCGTACAAACTCACGATTTGCCCTTAGCCAAGCTTTCAACGCGGAGAACCCCTCCTCAGTGGGATTAAGGTCAGGTGAGTACGGCGGGAGGTACATAAGTCTCATACCTCTGGGGAATGAATCAGTATCAGTATCTGGAGCTGTATTAAAAATCATACCGGGCTTCGATGAGCTCTCGGACTTCGGGAGAATGGTGAATACTTGCATTATCCATAACCACAACAGAATTTCGTTGCGGGAATGGATTCATGTTGTCGAGAAGGGCATCAATAAGATTGTAAAATGTCACGCCATTCCAAGAGTCCTCGATGATGTCGAGATGCAAGACACCATCCAATGAAAGAACTAGAAGGATAGAATATTTATACTAGAGTATTAGTTAATTAATTTAAATGAGGTTATGCTTTCGTACCGCTTCCCGCGAACAAAGAAATCACGATGTCGTGCCCTAGTACCCACAGGTGACCAAGCATATGCTCGTTTCGAGGTGACATGATTAACACCTGACTCGTCAACAAACACAAGCTGATCAGCACGAAAATTTGGGCCCAGATACAGCTGGTATGCATCACGCTGGCGCTCATCGCGTTCTTGAGCATCTCCACTAACCTATGATCGGTGTCTCAGGAGGGTGGAACAGGGGCGTACTGAGTTGCTTACCTTCTTCCGGGTGAATCCACGGCGCTTCAGGCCTCGAACAATGGTTTGCCTTGATACCGACTTCCCAAATGCGCTCTCCAGCTCATTTTGCAACTCTGATATGTATGTGTCGGGGGTCCTTTCGATCAGGCTTTCGAGGAACTGTGAGAAAGACTTTTAGTAGGATGTGACATGTAAAAAGTGATGCTACTCACTGCTAGATGCAACCCGTTCAGATTGCGAGGCCTTCCCGCCGCAGGAGGTGTTCGCACCACCTTTCCTGTCGCAGTAGCTAGATTGACAGCACAGTGTACAGTCTTTCGATTGACCCCGAGTATCTTCGCAATGTTGCATTGCTTGTAAGTGGCCGACAGCTCGACCATCTTCTTCTTTATTTCTTCGTGAATATGTCGATGGTTACCAGCCATGATGGTATTTGAATGCTAATATCAATATTACATGTGCTGTGATACAATGCCCGGAAGGCCTGGACCAAATGGCGGCCTAACTACTATATTTGGACGCTCCATTTCGTTGTTCCGGTGGCGTATAAACAAGAAAGTTATCTCAGTGATTTCCAAAATGTCCCAAACGATTTGGACACGGCTGTATTACATATTGCAGTAAGCTTGTCTCTCCGGCCTCAGCTAACTTCGTCATTGCAACAACCTTAACACATCCTCTACAAGCACAGTTGTCTCAAGAATTTGGATATATACTCTCAAACACCTTATACATCATATCCAGCCGTCTCGATCCACAAAATCTCCCCACACTGCTAATACTATGGGCTTCAAATTTCAAAATGCTCCAAACCCTATTTCTACCCGACCTTTTGCAGGCAATTGCAA
The DNA here is from genome assembly GCA_001630335.1 of Athelia psychrophila. Classification (NCBI taxonomy): domain Eukaryota; kingdom Fungi; phylum Basidiomycota; class Agaricomycetes; order Atheliales; family Atheliaceae; genus Athelia; species Athelia psychrophila. The sequence continues at coordinate 202,633 of KV417487.1, read as the reverse complement.
ATTATTTTAATTTGTGAATGCCTTGTTTTTAACATGTACATATGCCCTCATACATACTCAATGTATTCAATATCAGTTGGTAGCAAGTGGGAATGGAGGGAGCTTGAAAATGTGCAAGTGTTTCAGTGGATAGGCGTGTCTCAGTGGCTGATAGATAACTGTATGGTAATAGATAAGATAATATAGTTAGTTAGTTCAGCCTTCGACCAGTTACAAAACTTTTCGACCCCATGTACTGGCTAAAAGTCCCGCGACCCCCTTGGCCGTCTCCGCCCTGCGCTCCTTTGCGCGCTTCGACTTCCCGCTCTTTGCGCCCGCGATTTACGCGAGCCTCGGATCGGGCCGTGTGGACACTGTGCTGACGGGCGGGTTCTAATTGGATGCCCGGCGCCGTGGTTATTTGGGATATGGAGAAAGGATGCGGGCCGGGAGCCGCTATGCTGACACCGGCGCGGCGGCGGCGCGGTGATAGTGGTGGTGATGTTGGATGCGAGGCTTCTGTTGTTGAAATGAGAAACTGCATTCACTCTTCACGTCCTTCGGCTAGGGGCCTGGCCATGAGGGATCCTGCGCGGTCAGAGGACTCCTTGGCACACTTCTCCGGTGATTTGCGGGTGATTGCCCTTTGCTTTGTGGCTCATGCATTTACTCAACCTCCGTAATGCCCATTTTAATGCAACGGCCCTTTTCTCGCGAAAAGGGTGCGAGCAGGGCCCCATAGTCTGCTGTCAATACCGCAATGCGGCTGCTGCACTGCTCGCGATCACACACACAGCTCGGGCGTGGACGATGTCAAAAAAACACGATTGGTCGCTGTGAAATGGTGCAGTACTAGTAATCACGATTGTTGTGAAAGGTGAAGAAGCAAGACATGCTAATCACTCGTGAATCACATACCCTTATAGCCGAAGTCATCGCGGATATGTATTGGAGAACGATTTGAGAACGATTGCAAATATAGTCGACGAGCGGGAACGACATATTTTCGAGGTCCAAAGAAATCCCTGTCATCAATAATAGATCAGCAATCACTGAAACTGTGTGGTCTCTCGATATGTTTGAAGGACTCCTGAAGGGCTCTAGGTCCATGGAATACTAGGCTGCTTGTGGCGTGCACTACTGCGATCAAAGTCAATTTCATAGGGAATGCAACGTTCATTAGAGCCCTCGTCATCACAATGCTCAAGAGCTTGACAATGCCTGCGGACATCGTGTACCTCAAACACGTTGCAGATTATCAGTAGTCGAATCATCAGGGTGTATTCAAGAGCTTCCTGTAGTGCTTACCACAGTCCTTCCGTCTTCCCTCCGCTTCTAAATAGCCGCTCTTTGCGACCAATCCTTTCAAACGCAATGTTCGTTTCTTGAATCTGCTTTCTTGAATCTGCTGCGCGACCATGTCAACTAAATATCGTGCAATATACTAGGCCGGGACTAGACCAACCAGAGCCTCTCGTGGGTTACGTGTTGAATGTCATGGATGACTCAGGCTGACCTTTGTGCAGTTATCGATTTCTTCCAGAGACAGAATTGTAGTGTGAGTCTTTCATCAGGTTCATGCCCGTTGGTGTGCTCATATAAAACGGTAGTTTGATGGGTCCAACGGGTTCTGGAAAGAGCACTGTATGTTTGCGGCTTTCTCGATTCTGGATCTCTGCATCCTAAAATTGCAACCAGTTCATCGAACATGCCACTGGGCAAAGCGTTTCGTCGATTAAACACGGCTTGGAGTCGCAGACAGATTGCAGCCGAGCTGTGAGATGCAAGAATCCTCGCGATGGCGGCTTCGTTATTCTTGTCGATACACCGGGATTGGACAATCCGCACAAAACGGACATCGAAGTTGTAATCGAGATCGCTGACTTCCTGCAGAAATTGTGAGAGCTTTCTCCGGAACCGAGTTCACTGTTCCTGATACTTATCGCACGTGGCAGATGCAAACAAAAGGTCCATTTATCAGCATTCGTATACTTACATCGCGTTTCGGACAAACGCATGACGGGTGAAGATCCTCTGAGGAACCTGAAGATGCTCACCAGCCTGTGCGGGCAGGAGACTATGCCTCGCATCGCTCTTGGCACCACGATGTGGAGCGAAGTCCGACCGGAGACTGGAGCACGACAGGAGCAAGCGCTAGCACGATATTGGACGGAATTGAGCTCCGGGGAATGCCATCTGGAACGATTCGGCGACTCGGTCGAATCAGCGTGGGCGATCATAGGCAAACTGCACCCCAAGAACAGCGCAATGCTTTCAAGGGAGACTGTTACGGAGATCGAACAGGACTTGAGCGTTTTCCTACTGGGCCAGCAAGAACTGATTCAAAAATTAGAAGAGCGAGCTGCCAGACAGCCAGATCCCGAGTTGATGAAAGAGCTGCAGCGGAAGAAGACCGAGTTGGAGGGCAGCATCGGTGTCGTGCAGAAGTTGCTCCGGCAGTTGAGGAGCTTTTCTAGGAGACTCCGGACCATCTGGAGCAGCGTCCTTCAGAAACGGAAGCGTGGGCCCAGCCTCAGTGACGCCCAGGTCGTGCCCGAGAAAATTCGGCGCGCACCCGGGAACGATATTTTCATAGCGTGCGTTACAATCATGATACCAAACAGTTCCTACTCATCAATCGGCCTCGTATTTCGATGTTGCAGGATGATGGGCCTTACCGGCACAGGGAAGAGTTCGGTACGTATAAACTCCTATTCACGAAGGGGACATGGGCTGATTGAATATTTTAGTTCGTCAATATGGCCGTTGGCAGTACTTCTTCCACCGTTAGCGAAGGGCTCGGATCGGCCACAGATGAGATTCAGGAGCATAGATGCGCCCATCCGCACGACTCTGGACGGAGTGTTGTTTTTATTGACACTCCAGGAATTGGTGGCAGATATAAAACCGCTGCGGATGTACTGTGGGCTATTTCAGGGTGGCTGACTGACGAGTAAGCCGATCCCCTTCTTTTTTCGTAATCCTTTTAACGAAGTTTTGGTCAACATTTAAAACTATCCAGATATGAAGGGAACGTCTTGCTTACGGGCATATTGTTCATGCATCGCGTTACCGACAATCGAGCGCCCGGTGGCGAGACTGCCCAAATGAGGACGAAGTTGTTGAATGCGCTTTGTAGCGGAAGTGATCTGCGAAACGTCGTGCTTGTCATGACCATGTGCGACGAGGTACAGGAAGCGACCGTCACAGAGCGGGTGGCTGACCTACAGAAGAATTTATGGGCGCCTCTGATTGCTCATGGATCTCGGGTTGATTCGAGCTATCGTCACACCCCAGAGTCGTCGGCATGGGCCATCCTGAACAAATTTGAAGAACTTCGCCCGCCACAGAACAATCAATCATAATTAGCTGGTGAGTGCGATCCGAAGGGCAACGAGACTCATACTGACCGCTTGCCGCAGCATGGTCCTTCCCACTTGAACCGTTTTCTTCTTTACTTATCACGTTTATGATCCCTGATATGGAGTCGTGTTAGCGTTAGGGATTCATATGTATATGCATCACATACGAGGCGTAATTTATTCCATTCTATCCCTACATCATGTGCACGACACCGCATCTGGCTGCTGGCAGTACATTCAAAACAGTTGTGTGCGGGTGAAACCGAGAAGTGTGCCCTCAAGTTGGGACCGACTTGTCCCGTCCAAGCGTTTCCTATACTCGTTGGACTCTCAGTGTCCTAATGTATGGTTAGCACCGGAGAGACCTACGACGAGCCGGCGAGTTTCGTAGCAAGCGAACGGGATCCAACGCAGCACACAGTTTGAATGGAAAGTTGGGAATTGGTTGGGAGCAGGTTATAGAAGATATTTGACAAGCCATCACGCTTTTAAATGAGCGAAAACGATCTTCCAATAAAGGTGAGATGTTCGAGTCGACTAGATGGTTAGAGCGCAAATGATGTGAGGGACGATATCATTGTAAATGTGGTTGAAAGTGAACCCTTGAAAACTGCACGCGCCACCTGCTTTCGGTGAACTCAGTCACAACAGCCGCTGGCCACCGCAACAGCGCTTCCGTCAGGTCTCAGCTCCCTCTCCTCGTCCTTCTGCGTTCCCTCTCATCTCGCGTTCTTGTTGGTATCTGAGAATCTGATCCTGAAGACGATACGAAGACGACATATACCCAAGTGTAGGACCGAGGACCGTCGGGTGCTGGATATCTGAACGAAGCGCAGTTTGCGATCTCAGCGTTTGGATTTACACGATCGTCTCGACTAAAGGCCCAGTCACCCATTCTGCTCGAACACGACGCCGTGATAGCCAGGCTTGTAACAACTGCATACTACCCTTATTCTGTACCTAATCATCAACATCACCTTCACCTCTTCAACAGCTCAAAATAATGTCCAACAAGCAGTCTAACCGCATGCCCCCTTCTGCATCTTCCCCCGTTCTCCCATCCCATTCTACCAGTATAGGTCCCAGCTCAAACGCCCCGAGCAAACTGCCCAAGTTTCTCCAAAAAGCGACGCGGGACCGGTCGAGATCCATCAACGATCCCGCTGCGAGCACCGCAAGTATCGCCTCCTCCTCCTCGGGCGATTCCTCGCGACCAACGAAGAAGAAGGGACCCAGGCTCGGTGGTCTGCGGGAGACATTCCCGTCGCAATCGACCACGTCGTTGACCCCAAGCCATGAAGGCGACGACCGGAGCCTCGCAGGAGTAGACGAGCCGCCGGTCATCATCGAGCCTGTGCCCGCCCCGACGCCCTTGAACCCTTTCCCGCGCCCGCGCACGCGCTCCGAGCGTCCTATCTCAGACATCGGCCACCTCCCACCGCACATATCTACCCAGTACACCAACTCGAACAGCCCCAGTTCCTTCTCCCCGTCTCTACCCACACGCCTCAGCGGGTGGTTCAACCACACCTTCTCGCAGTCCTCGACAGACCTCTCCCTTCCCTCCATCCTCGCCAACCAGCAGTCCATTTCGCCCGCCTCGCCGAGCAAATTGCGCTCGAACCACGCTCTGCTCACCGCTGCGCGCATTGGGAACAAGGCCGTACGCTACCTGCTCGACAGCGATGCCCAGCCCGACCGGTGTACGGACCCGATTTGGATCATGGGCGTGCAGCACCCCGGCTACGAGGCCCCGCCGCCGACGCCCCCGCCCTCTGCCTTCAACCCGACCCCATCCAACTTGGGCCCAAAGCGGCGGAGCTCGGTCAGCGTGGACGCGGAACTCACGGGGTCGCACCTCATGTCCCCACGCCGCGACGCCAGCCTCTCGCAGTCCCAGCCGCCGTCCGCGTCGCCGCTGCGCATCGGTCTGCGCGGCGGGGACAAGGACGGGAAGGAGCGTGACCGCGACCCCGCGGCGCACTGGCCGCCGATCTTCTATCAGGATTTCACGTCGCGCATCTGGCTCACCTACCGCTCGCACTTCTCGCCCATCCGCGACGCGTCGCTCGCGGCGCTCCCTCCTCCCTCTTCGAACCCCCCTCTGCCCCCGTCCCCGTCCATCGCTGAATCGGGCGAGGGAGGGGAGGGAGAGGAACAGTTATGGGAGATGTCCCCGGCTGGGGGCGGCGGTGGGCGATGGGCGTGGATCCCGATACCTGGTGTGGGAGGGGAGAAGAGCTGGACGAGCGATGCGGGGTGGGGATGCATGCTTCGCACGGGGCAGAGTCTGCTTGCCAATGCGTTGGTGGGCGTACATCTAGGCCGAGGTGTGTTTTCATTTCCCCCTTCTCTTGCTTTCTCCCTTTGTCACACTCCCTTGATGCGCGCTTGCTCCAATGCTATGATGTTCAATGCCTGAATACAACATGCTAACATAATACTTTGATGTTCTGCTCTTAGAATGGCGCCGTCCACCACACCCATTGCCCACCGCCGACTACGCGACATACGTGCAGATCCTGACGTGGTTTCTGGACACGCCCGCGCCGCAGGCGCCCTTCAGCGTGCATAGGATGGCGCTCGCAGGAAAGGAGCTCGGCACGGATGTGGGGTGCTGGTTTGGGCCGAGCGTGGCGGCGGGAGCTATCAGGTGGGTATCTGCCTTTCTTCGCCCTTCATCCACGATTAGACAAAAGGGGCAAGCGGAAGTCTGACTATCCTTGTGTCTGTCCACAGAACTCTCGTGAACGCATTCCCTGACGCCCACCTCGGCGTCGCAGTCGCCACAGACGGATGTTTATACCAGTCTGAAGTCTTTGCCGCCTCGTCACCACCCATTTCGCTTTCACCTACTGCATCGCCCCGCTCACGGCGTGATCGGCATAAGCGGACTAGCGCGTGGGGCGGGCGGGCGGTGCTCGTGCTTGTGGGCATCAGACTGGGTATAGATGGTGTCAACCCAATTTATTACGAGACTATCAAGGTGCGTCTCCCTCCTCCCTGCCCTATTCTGTTCCTGGAGGGGTGCTAATGAGATTTGTGGTATGTTATAGGCGTTGTACACCTTCCCCCAATCAGTGGGCATTGCCGGCGGGCGCCCCTCGTCATCATACTACTTTGTCGGCTCCCAAGCAGACAACCTGTTCTACCTCGACCCGCACCATGCGCGCCCAGCCGTGCCCTTCCGTGCGCCGCCCCGTTCTCGTTCGCCAGGTGTGCACGGGCACGGGCACATGAGGATGGCCACGAGTCCCGTGAGCCCCAGCCCACTGCAGAAGCAGATGTCCACGTCCTCGGCGTCGACGTCCAGCTTACCGCGGGCGCCAGGGAGTGATCGCGAAGACGATGAGGACTTGGAGTACGCTGCTTCTGGCCGGCTGCCCCCGCAAGTGCCGGCGAGAGGGCGGGGGCTGGATGCGGTGCAGGAACATTACATCAATTCGTACAGCACGGCGGAGCTGAAGACGTTCCACTGCGAACGCGTGAGGAAGATGCCGCTCAGTGGGCTGGACCCGAGCATGCTCCTTGGGTTTTTGTGTCGAGATGAGAAGGAGTGGGTGGACTTCAGGAGGCGGATCAGCAACGTGCGTGTTCTTGGCATCCCATTTCTCTTCTGGCTATGTGTGCTGATCATGCAAATGTGGATACAGCTCGGAAGGGATTACAAGACGATATTCACGATCCAGGACGAGCCGCCTACGTGGCCGTCGGATTCGGATGAGTTTATGGGGCTCGAGTCAATCTCGGAACCGGACGATATGGACATGGACGAGGAGGATGAGGAGGGCCAGGAGCCGTTCTTCAATGATAATGACCGTGACACCCCGTCGTCCGGCGCGAAGAGCTCAGAGGAGGATGCGGTAGGGCCCATCACGCCTGGCCCCACCAGGACTGCATTTGACCAGGGCAAGGCGAAAGCGAAGGAGAGTGTGTTTGAGGGCGACGATGGTGACGAGTATGACGAGGAGGAGGAGGATGACGAGGAAGACGATGACGATGACGATGAAGACTGGGTTGACCCCACAATGTCACCCATCGACTCCCCAGTGGCCACGGCTCCGCGCATGGCGGCCTCGAAATCGGACAGCTCTTACACGAGCGCTAGCAGTGGTGGAAGTGGGATTCTGGTGAGCCCCGCGCCCAAGAAGAAAACCACATTGATGCCCGAGTCCGCCCCTGCGCATTATCCATTCCCAAGCTCAATGGAAGATACGCCCCAGCAACAACAGCAGAACGGGACATCACATCGGATGCACACACAGCGCGCGAGGGATGGCGGCCGGACGCAAAGTGGAGGTGTTAAGGGCGTTTTGACAGCAGACGACATATAAGTCGTCTGTAAGACCCTTGTTTTTTCTGTCTGTATATTCTTTCTTCTTGCTCCGAGTGGAACATTTATGATGCTCGTTGCATCTTGCTACTGACTCTGATACAAACCATACCGCACTACACCTCACCTTTTATTTTTCAATTGTTATGTTCGATAGCTGCTGCAACTGGATGGCTGTGAAATTCCTTCGTGTAACTAGTATCATGTACATCTTGTGATTTGTTTATAGATTATTCTGCAATAGTCGTTGAGAAATTTACCAGTTGTCGTCGAAGATGAGGTCGAGAACAGTATCGCTGGCGGGCGGTGAGGGCGCGAAAGGCTCTGCCGTCATGCCATCCAGGATTTGCTTGCTTATGTATTCCTTGTCATATCCGAACTGTGAAATGATCCAAATTCTGGCAATGTCTTCAGTTCTGGATTTAGTCCAGTCAGCTGCATGAAATCAGTATGCGGTGAACGTATCGGCGCTTACCCTCTCGGAGGCCCATCAATCTATAATGACAGTGTTAGACCCATTCCACATGCACAAAGGATGCACGCACCTGCCGGCCACCGTACTTGACGGCGGCATCGTTAAGCCACCCAACGAAGAACCGGATCATCTCTAACAAAGTGAATCTGTTGAGTCGAGGTAGAGATGCGCATTGGAACAGAATTCCCCACCAGCTGTCCGCTTTGCGCCAAGATACTGAAAATGCCGTCCGTATCCGCCCTGGGTGTGGACGCGCTCGCGGTGCAGGCGCCACTGCTCTTCGTAAGACGGCAGCTTTGCCTTGTCGCCCCAGACTTTCGCGAGCGCCAGCGCGAGATATTCAGCGTATACAAATGATTGCATGCCAAGATTCACTGCGATGCCGTTAGTGTTAGACCAGATCAAAGGCGTGCCAAAGCAGGCTCACTATTCAGGAAACCTATCGTTGGCTCTTCGATGTAGAAAAGGTCCAAATGGAGGGACCGAATGTGTGTTCCATCCGTGACCAGCGGTTGCACGGTACCTTCGGGCGCATACTCGTCGAGACCAATAGAAGAATTGTGATATTGGGGTAGGAAAGGGAATGTGTAGCGGTATCCCGAGGCAAAAATTATCCGATCGATGCCAGTGATGATCTGAGAACCTTCAGCGTGGTTTGTGGATTGTGAGTGATTGAGCTTACTGTGCCGTTCTTCAGCTGGATCCTTCCTTCAGAAAAATTTCCCCCTTGGGATATTGGATAGAAACGAGCTATCTCTGGAATGATGGTTACATTGTGCGGCAAACGCCCCAAGTGTATGGGCATGTGCGGTGCAGATGCTGAATGTGATGTACGTTCAGTTGCCACTAGGCATAAAAAATGTAAAATTGACACACCATTGTCTGGCTGAGAAAGCGGTAATTAGCAAATAGAAATGTGCACAATGTACATGAAAGGAACTTGCTCTTATCGACTGATATATCGACTTTGCGACAGTAATCAAATCTCTGGCTATCTCTGCACCGCTGGTCTGAGATATGTCAGTCTTTATGCAAATCCGAAAAAGTACATATTTATTTACCGCTGCGCCGATAATCAGAACTGTCTCATTCGCAAAGGGTTCCGGGCGTCGATATGCCCGAGAGTGCAATATGTGGTTTTCAAACCGGCTGTTCCATTCTGAAAGCCCTGGAATAGGCGGGATGAAAGGCGCATTGAATCGGCCGGTGCCAACCACCACCGCGTCAAATGTCTACAAGGACCATCAGGATTCTTAAAGTGATTCGGATCCAGGACCTCATGCGCACCTCTGTCCACCAAGTGACTTCAGACGTGTTCGCGCCAGTGCGCGCGAGGGTTCTGAGAGTAAGCGCCCACCCATTCTCCGCACCGTCGTCGCGAAGGTGCTTCGCGACCAGCTCGACTCGAGTGTTGTACGAGACGCGCGGGTTGTCGTCGTTGCTGTTGATGCCATGGAATGATGCAAATGCGCGCATGTAATTTTGCAACATCCCTTGGGTCAGTTCTGCACAAATATGAGCATTACTCGGTCAGCGAAGAGTCGTGAATGTATAGTATACCCCACTGAGTCCCAGCCGGCCAGGGAAGTTCTGGAATCTGTGTGAATACGTCAGTAAGATGGAAATAAAGTTGATGGAATAGATTGATCAACCTGTTGCAAAGGCTGGATGATTGTTAAGCGACATAGGAGTTCGTTATTGGTGACTGGCAACTCACCGAAGGAGCATTAGACTTCAAACTATTCCATACAGGTTTCGGTTGCCGATGCTCCCTTTGTCGTTCTGCAAATTCGGTGGCATTTTCCGTGTACTTCTCAGTAAATGGAGAAGGCGCTCCACGAGGTGGAAAAGACGGTATGTAGTCTCCCTCCGCAATGTCTGCGTTGGGTATGGGTGCAGGAAGCGGGCTTTCCTCGGTATAATGCCAGTTTCCACCTGTTCAAATTGAGCAAGATTCCCGCAGCCAAGTGGAACTTGCTGACCCGGCTTACTGTCACGCTCAAATACGTGCACATCGAACCCTTCTCGCGTGAGCTCACGATAGGCTATCATCCCGCTGCGAGAGTTACAAAGTTGTAATACCACGATCTGACATCAGAAAACGCTGCGTGCTCACCTGGGTCCAGCACCAATGATAGCAACCTTTCGTACAGGCCATTTGAGCTTGTAAGAACCATCTGAAAACTGGTCATGATTGCCGAAATTGAATGGTATCTGTTCTGCGAGAGCGAAGTGCAGAACGACCACGACGCTTAGGACAGCTATATACCAGGTTTTAGACATGGATGGAATGGTCAGCGACTTAGATATCCATGTTCCACACTCTTTTGCTTACAAGTAGTTACGTGTTATTCGCTAGTCAATGGCGCAACGGGAAGGGAGTATGGCGTGGGATGTCGGATCGGCCTCCGGAGGTTGTCGCCTGTAACTTCTCGGTGTTCTCACCAACAACCAACAGCCAACATGAATGTTTGATGTCAAGGGCACGTATAGGATGAACCTTTCGACTCTCTTAGACGGTTGCTTAATACATCCTGCCCTAGTTAGCCTCGAGCTCGGAATCAGCGTAGAATGCTGTATGTGCATCCAATGTCCGTCACAATTCTTTTTGAACGTGAAAGGCAACATCATGCTTACCGATTTTGATGTAGGCTGACTTCAAAACTCCTCGCAACAAGCTGAGAACTGCAAACCGATGGACGCTTTGGTGTCACTCCCTTTACGCCTGAAACCAGGAATAGCTCTAGCCCCATCTGCAGGTTCCGCTCAGATCAATTAGGAGTTGCGCAGGAGACATCATTCATCACATTTCCCTAATTCCCGGGTGATACTAACGAACCAAGCTATAGTTTCTGATTATGAGCAGGAAGTGTCCCAAATGTATCCCGTACGCTCTGCCGAGTTGTCTTTTGCTGTGACAAGGTGTGTATCCACAAGATCTCATGTGCCGCGCTTTTAACACGGTAAAGAGTTTTCAGCTACCATGATCACCAATGCTATCCCGAATAGCAATGGCTGAGGAGGTACAATCTAATTTTTTTAAGTTACATTTCATATTGGTCCTCATTCGATTCCCTAGGCGTTCTCGGTCTGATCCCGTCTGATGCCCTTTGGCGTTATCTTGGCACAGGTGCGAGCAATTTTAGATATCAACTGCGCGAGCTACTGTTAATCCAGTGTTGATGAGGCTTTCACATAATGTCAAAACTGCAAAGGGTGAGCATCCCTTTGCCTCGACCATTGACCTGTCACTCATCCAAGCGCTTTGCAGGAACCATCTCGGGATGAAATTATTCGTTGGGATCCTGGTCACGCTCGATGTAGCCAACTCAGTGACAAAGATGGCATGGTATGTGATACACATTATACTCTAACTCTAACGTCTTTTCATCTTAAGGTTTATCAGCTGCTCGTCGACTGCTGGGCAATCTCGCAGCCCTTGAAAAAGCTGGCTGTCTGGATGATCTATTTGACACTGTTCCTTAGTGCAGGCACGGTATACCTCTTCTACGCGAGGCGCGTACACATCATCTCCGGAACGTGCCAAATTACATTCAGTATCCTCATTTGCTCTCTACCATCATTCTGCGGAAGTATCGATATGGGTATCGCCAATTTTTGGGTCAATATTTCAGTCAGTTTGAGAAATTCAAATGGATTGCAACCGCTTCGGCGATATCTTCTGTGGTTGTGGATTTCGCCATCAACGTGGTAATGACCTATCATCTACATTGCTCAAAGGGAAACTTTCTGCCCACAGACCGCTTGCGTATCATGCAACGTAAGTCAGACTCAATCCATTTAGCTTCTCGCAACGCTCATCATGATTTGAATCATCCAGTCCCTGTGAATTTTGAAAAACTGTGCCATAAATCATCTTTTGAAATTGCGTCCATCGTGCTGTACTACTCCCTTGCATGTCAAGCTTGTTCTTATATTTCAATCTCTCAGCTCCCTTTCTTACAGTGCAACCTAGCGCAAACACTTCATCTACTTTGGTGAGACAAGTTCGCGCACAGCAGCTTGTTGGAAGCACACATATCTGACAATGGTCTTTTAGCTATCGTCTTTCTGATACCCAAATTTTACCAAAGCCCGAAAATCTCTGCGATCTGACCAATGCCAATCTAGCTCGGAAAACAATCCTTCCTCCGATCGGCCCCAGGGACCGGAGATATGCGCAATATTATACTCATATGGCCCCCGTGACCATACTAACCAGTGTTTCATATGGGTCAAATGAACTGCGTGGATAAGAGCGATTGGAAATAACAGTTATAACCACCTGTTCGAAATCGAGCACGATTTCCGCGACCACAGGGAGCTCGGTGTTACCATGGCCCGCCCGAACATGTGCACATCAATCCCTTTTCGCGCGAATCAAGATAAGTTCGCTATCATCCCGGTGCAAAAGCTGTAGTAATACCGTAATCCGTCATCAAGAAGCGCTGCATTCTCACCTGTATTTGTGTACTGGCCATTTCAGTCTATAAGTAATAAGGGTAGTTCTATTTGGCACCCCGGGGTGCAACCCCAGAATCACGGCGCCCCCAGGGGTGCACACTAAGAAATGGCACCCCCTCAATAAACCGTCAAATTTGCACAAGTTGCCTCCGGCCGAAGGCTGTGCTGTCGCCGGCTGGCAGACTTCAGCCACAAGAACATTTTTATTCTCGGTGCATACCAACTCGGTATTCCATATGCTACCATCTTCCTTTGAGCATTGTCTACCCCCGCCCAACCCCCACCGCTGTATTGGCTCGGTTTTAAATCAGATTTCTCGTGTCTACTCTCGTTGCCACCACCTTGCCGCAATATTCTGTCGTGACCCATCAATATGTGCCTCCTATCCTGTAACTATCCATCCTCACGGAACACAATAATGCCCGGGTCACAGGTAGTTGTCGATCTTCAAGCTTGCCGCCACTTTCGGCGGGACAGGATTTGCCTCACGTGATGAATTTCCCGACACTTTAATGATCGCTCAACCTCGGCTCGCGGAGACTCGAGCCTCTAGTTGGCTATCAGGATCCGGTGGGATCCTGTGCACTAATATTGAATTGTGAGTGAACAAATATTACAACCACATCTCACTTTGAATGTGATGTGTTGGCAACGCGCTTGTGGCTGCTCATCTGTAAATTATTGGCTTGGCTGGCGGTCGGCGGGAATCCGGGCAAGGGGGGTGCACCGCCCAAATGTGCACCCCCTAGTCGTAATTGTGGCCCTCAATTTACATGGGGGGTGTGTGGGAGAATTGGTGCACCCCGGGGCGCCAAATAGAATAATCCTAGTAATAATGATCTGAAGACAGGTAATGGGCATGGTACCTGTTTGTCAACAACTTTTGCTGTGGCGCGAAGCTGCCGGATCGGGTTCCGGAGCCGACATAGTTACTCCGGTACTCATTCGCCCAATTGTGAAGGCCTGCATATCCAAGCCACATCTAAGTACTGCACACTGTCCAGCTGCCAGCAACTCTAATTCAGTATTATCAACCGAAAAGCTATCTAGGCATACTGTAATCTCTCACACTATTGATGAACCTGCAAAGCAACCTTTCGACAATTAATTTTTGATGCGGCTCACCTTCAAGTTACAGCAAACTGAAAACTGAAAATCGATAAACTTTTTAGTCTCCCGCCCTTCCCGTCTGCAAAGAGGGGGTTACACAAAGCCGCCACAGGTTCCGTCCAGATAGGTTCAGAGATCTCATCAGACGTATTGACTTTTAGGAGTGATTCACGGTTTCACCATACTTTTTGCCAGCACTCCAGGGTGAGATATCGATGCAAGCAAACTAAGTTCTGATTATCCACAGCTTTGGCTCTCTAAGTAACCAAGCGAGACATCTAGCGGCAAGAATCTCAAACACTTCACGTCTGCACTACATCTCAAAGAATCCGGGCGGGAGGACCCCAAGAAGTCCCTGCCAAATTGTCCTTGGCTGTGAAATGGTGTGTCCCGCAGCCCTCGTAGCCTTATAGATAGAGTTGAACGTCAACATTAGGCCCCGCAACGAGTAGATTCCCCCCTTTTCGCTCCTGCATCTTGACTGAGCTGAAATCTACAGCTCTATCCAATACACTATCCAGCTACCAGTAGCCATGACCATCAGTGCTCTACCAAATAGCGATGTCTGGAGTCCTGTTATGATTGGTGCGGGGTAAATTCTTCAATTCGAGACTGTTGTTAATCGATGCCTTAGGTTGCCTTCTCAGTCTGATTTTATTTGGCGTTATCCTGGCACAGGTGCGAACTGGTTTCTGATACCAAGTACGCAAGCTGCTGCTCATCTTGCATCTATGAGGCCTTCACATACTGTCAAAATTGCGAAGGGTGAGCATATTCAGCCCTCGATAAATCCTAAAACTAGCCGCTCAACGAGACAAAACTCAGGGATCCCTTGGGGATGAAGCTGTTTGTCGCGATCCTCTTCGCACTCGATGCGGCGAACTCCGCAGCCAGCATGGCATGGTATGTGGCTGACGGGTCATCCTTGTCCGCCGCGTCCTTTGTTCTAATATCCATTTATCGCAGGATTTACAAGCTCTTCATTGATGGCTGGGGCAACGCCGCATCTTATGAAACGGCCGGCTGGCCGGTCGGGGTCACTGCTCTAATGTTGACCTGCATTGCGTGCCTGGCGCACCTCTTCTTCGCAAGGCGCTTGCATTTCATTCCCGTGCAACGCTGGATTACCTTCTTGATCGTTTGCTTCTCCATAGTCACATTCATTGGAGGTATCGGTACAGGAATCGCCATGTTGTGGATCAAGGATTATGGGCAGTTCTGGAGGCTCAAGGCACTTGTGGGCGTCTGGGCTATTTCTGCTGTGTTCGCGGATATAGCTATCGCCGTGACTACATCCTATTACCTTCGTCGCTTCAAGGGCAATATTAAGGCCACAGACCGCTTGCTAGACCGTATCATTCAGCGTAAGTCTGCCTTCGGGGTTTTCGCACCGCTCATCATGGTTTATATTTTCTAGATACCTTGCAAAACTCTGCTCTTACGCTGACTGCTAATTGTGCGGCTCTCGTAATGTTTTGCATTGCCGTGCGTTTACCACCCTCCCCTCTTCAATGCAGTTGCTTACTGCACCCCCTAGAGAAAGCCCTACTACTTTGGTGAGACAAGTTCACGGGTATGGGCAGCATTGATAGTTACTCATAGCCTTTCAGCCTTGACTTTTTTGACACCCAAGCTTTACTTGCATTCCGTTCTTTCATCGCTCAATGCTAGGAAATCGCTGAGATATCTTGCTAATGCCACTGTAGACCTCGGAGAACAATCGCTTACACAGTCGCGAGTCCGTGGCTCCGATCAGTCTCGTCGTCCGGAGGTACGTGCGATATTTATGCTCGTATGGATACCGCTGACCCTAATCGCAGGTGTTAGACCTTCGTCAGATGAACTACATGGAAAATTCTAAGAGCGATTGGACATAATTATATCGTCCATGTAGTCCACCCAGCTAGATTGAAAACGGTCTACTCGTGGATATGGTAAAATCAACAATCACGAGTGGATGCATGTAAATACATGCACGAGCACCTATATAATAGTTAATATCACAGGGAGAGTCGTCAAGTACAGCTGGGGATCCAGGATATTGAACATGCCCTGGGAGTGTTCTCAATCGCAATCTAAGAGCCAGAGGCTCAGAACCGCAGCTCAGATCGAGCGCGCACTAGCAAGGCTGGCTGCTGCCGAGATTTTTCTGCGGGAATTTGTTTAAATAATAAGAAATCGAACTTGCCCGCCATCTGCGTTCTGGATCAGTCCCGGTCGCACTTGGAGTGCCTGCCCGGAAACTCCCTGGTCCTCCGTATATTCCAACGGTCGTCAGTTGCGCGCAACTCAAACGCGAGTATTCAAGGCACCATCGACCTCGTGAGCTTTGGAGAGCCAGCGCCGATCGTCTACCACGACCCCAACTGAATGCGACAACCCGCTGATCACAATCAGTACATTTCGGATACTGTGGACAACCCTTGCCAATATCGCTCGCTGCAATGTATTGCGCGACTGCTCAAGACAATATGCATGTTCTCATAACAGTGCCTCGGGAGCTCGCGCCAAAGACTACCTACCCGGGACGACGTGATGTCAAAACAGAAGTTTAACTTTGCTTCGAATCCTGGCCTGTATGCATATGTGCGAATCCTGGGCGACGCACCCAACATTCATATTTCCACATCGCGTTCAAAATCCTAGCGTTTCTACCGATCTTGAATCTTCTTGATGCCTCACGGGTGAGTGGAGCTCGAAAAATGGTGGGACGGCTTAGTTACCTAGACTCCCGCGCTCAACGCCGGCTACGAACGTGCATGAACCAACATGAACCCCGCGGCTCCCCGCGGTCGACGTCAGGCCCATCAGAAGAATCGGGGGTGTGATTCCAATGAAACTGCAGAGCTTGTGGATCACAAATCCGAGTAGGTACGTAATTACGTCTCGGAGCCGGGAGGCTCGGAGACCCACCGGCATCATTAATGGCGCTCTTTTATTTAAGTTCCTAGTGTCTTCCATTGCTTTCCCTCGCTAATGCCAAAGGGTTCATCCCCCCCCTAACCCACGATGTCGACGGAGAGTGTGTCAGCTTTCAGTATCCAGCTCGTGCGGAACACGGCCGTGCGTGCTCTCAGATTCCGTGTCATGGCCGAATTCTTCCCAGCATGCTGATGATCAATATTGCTCCTGCATAACAGTACTTTGATGGTAAGAAGATTCAAAGTCCTGCACCTCTTCTCCTGCCAAAAGTCTGACAACTGCATCTTTACCAGTGTTCAGTGCATGTGTACTAGTGAGCAAGCGGTCCTTATGGCAGTTATGTCTGTGCACTGATCTCGCCTAGATATACGACTACATTCTCACCTTCCACTTGGAGGTAAACCTCATCTGGGGCGAGCCCTGGAAGTCGCTCAAGATTCTCTTCTTGCTCTCACGCTATCTGCCGTTTGCGGATACCACAATCATCTTTCTCAGTTTTAGTGAGCGCCTTTGCGGCATTTTTGCTGTGCAAGAGTAGATACTGAAGGCTAAGCAATCTGTGCCAGATCATTCTCCGTCGTCGCAGAATGGATGCAGGGTGTTGGGCCTTACAATGGGCCGTAAGTCAATTCAATCGAATACGTGGGTCGGAACTTCGCGCAATAACTGATCTCCGAAATCCCAATGTCCGTATGCACAGTATTGTTCTCCGCAGGCTCGTGCATAACCGAATGTACATATCCTACATTACAGTATAGCTATATCCTAACTCTTCATCCCCAGATATATTCGCGGTGCGCACCTGGGCTATGTGGGGATTTGACCGCAAGATTGGCGCGGTCCTGGTCACCATGTACCTTGCTACCTGGGTGCCCGATATCGTCGTCACTGTTTTCTACGAACGTGAAGCCAAATGTGTGTTTCTCTTCCTTTCCTCGAGTGTGCCTTATGATTTAGAGTATTTGCTGTGTGGAGAGTGCTGAACTTTTGCGTCTACCAGATCTACCTCCAACTACAGTGGCACAGGGGTGCAATGAGGCGTCGGCAAATGCAACGCTCTTCCTTGGACAAAGCGGAGCGCTCATCGTATACTGGCTTAGTAGGTACCCCGTCATCCAATTTCGCATCCTATCCGATCTAACCTGCTTTGTTTTGTTACTTATAGTCTTGATTGGTCTGATGGTGGCGAAAGGTGGAAGCCCATGTGAGTGTTAGCTCCTCCCTTGATCACCGCATTTGTGTATAACTGACTTCAACTGTGACACGCGCAATCGATAGGGAAACCACTCTTTCGAGACAGTCTCTTCAATGTACTCTATCGAGACGGTGTGTTTGATCAATGCATGTTTATTGTTGAGTCGGTGCTGACTTGGGACATTTGATTGTGTGACGTGTAGGATTGTTGTACTGCTGTTTTCTATGCGGTAAGAATAACAGAAAACTCGTCCTCAAATTGGACATCAGAACGCCTGGTACTCATCATGATATACTGCATCCGATCGCTTTACAGCTCTGGTTATTCTAAACATGATTGCTACAACCTGGCCGGTGAGTTTGAAGGACCGTGTTTTTGAGTTATTACCGCTGACCCGTGTTCTTCTCTAAAGCACGCGCGCATCAACTTACTATACTTGTTCGTACCCCGAGTGACCACAGCAGCGTCAAAGCTAACCGTATTTACATGTCTCATAGCTTCCAACGCGTGATGCATTCTGTACTCACGAATCATCTCCTCTTCAATCTTCGCCGATATGGACGCAAGACAGCTAGGTGGGATTTGGGCGAGGTGACCAGCGGCAGCAGACCTCCTTTTGGATCGTTGGTTTTTGAGCATGAGCTCCAGACGTGGGTTGGAGGGCAAAGTACCGGCGACGAAACGAACGCATAACCTTCAATAGGGTGTTCAACGTAGGTTTTCGCTGCACAGATCAAACTTGGACGCTGAATAAATCGTGATTGACTTTAGCTTTTAGGCTATGAAACACACAACCTGTCCTCTGCCGATGAATTCGTGCACCAGCAACCAGCATCTCGCTGAAAATTGTGCGTACAGGGGAGTGTGACTCAAGGGAATTCTATGCAACTTCATGATCACCTTCTCAAATAGCAAGGGCGACGAGTGGGATGGACAATGATTGATTGATAGGCTGGGAGAACCCTATCTAATGTGATCTAAATATGTCGAGTGGTGGAAAGGGGTGATACTGGTCCTACTGCCCGTGTTTTATGCCACACAATCAATTGCATGAGGGTGAGCACAAACAATTTTTCGTGGGACTTGGAGCTCGGAGTCTCAGGCGCCCAGGTGCCGTTGAAACTCAAAAATTATCCTCAGCCTGTTCAAACATCAGGCCCATCATCACTCTGGCGCGATGCCTTAGACCAGCGTGGTCCGTGACATTATGAAACGACGGCCGTTTTCTGATGGATGCTGAAAAATTCAAAAGTCACAAACACTTGGACTCGTTACCGTCTGTATACTTAACAGTGACAGACAGACAAGTACTGTGTATACACGGTTAAAGCTTGCTCGGTTCATACAGGCGGTTACGAGCCTATCGAACACTCGCAACCAGGGGTCTACACAAGATGATCTAGCACCTGTCCTCCAGGCTCTTCCTACACAAGCCATGGCACTTCTTCTCCATAAACTCCCTGTCGGTGGATCCAAGCTTACTATAAAATAGATAACATGCGTCGACGAATGACAAATTTAGCTACAACATTACAACCTGCGCGTGAGGTAAAAGACGAGTGTGTGGTGGGGAAGAGGTTGAGATGTCGAAGCAGCTCGATCGAAGCTCAGCGGAGCTAGAGGCAACAAGAATGATTACTGTCGTCCTCCGGTAGGAGGCACTCTTGGAAAGCTCTTGGGGAAATAGGTCAAGGACTGAGCTGAAGATGAAATAACTGGACTTACTAGATCTACTTGCGAGGCTTGCGGCCGGCAAAGAATTTACCGATCTTCTTTCCCAACGGAATTTTCAACGTCTGGAGCTGCACCGTCGCGCTATCAATTTTCTGCTCAATCTCTTGCCGCTCCCGCTGCAGCTCCGCGACCAGCACAACGTTATCCTGCTTGCGCATATGCTCTTCCAGTCGGCGCGTTGCTTCTTTCTGATCTGCAATGAGCTTGTTCAATTGCTCTTTGAGCTTGACACCGGCTGTTGTCTCGTTAAGCCCTTTCTTGTCGTCATAGATCTCACGCGAGAGAATGATGTCTCCTGGCTGTGCAGGCAATTCGCCAACGAGCTTCCAGGCAGATTCATACGAATTATGAAAGCGTTGCACGGTGGACCCCTGCGCTATCATATCCGCCCAAAAGGTGGTTTTTAATTCTTGTTCCCGCCCAACTGCAGTCTCTGGATTCCTAACGTGGCTCCACATAGTGGTGCCGAGCACAATGCGAGGCATAGCAGCTTGCCCACACATGCTGGTAAACATTTGGAGGTTCCTAAGAGGAGTGCCAGCCATCCTGTTGTCGGAAATTCGGTGCAGATACACGATTGCTGATAAGGATGCCTTTTCCTTGTAACTAAAGTATGATAAGAAATTTGAAAGCGGGAACTTAAAAGTAAGCTTACACTACGACAAACCAACCAGCGATCTGGCTTAATATGTCGATATCGGACTTGTATGTATCATCAAAGCCAGGAGTATCAACAAATATGACTGGCTTCTTGTCATCAGGATGACTGGTTCTGACAGATCGGATAAGGGATGTGTGTGATATCAAGCTGTGTCCAATCGACATTCCGTTTTGCTGAGTGGCACAATCAACGAACTTGTTAGGAGATCAGCGAGCAGAAATCGGCAAGGGAGAAAAGAGCATACAGTGCTCTTGCCAGAACCCGTCGGTCCCATCACACTAAAAACTTGAGTATTGCGATCTGCACGAAGTTAGTTAAATACTCACATCACGACCCTGTCTTTAGTAGAAAGGTTGGACTGCAGAGTCCATGTCAGCCAGAGCCACCATTTCAGCTTGCTATCAGGACATGACTCACGTTTTGCCTTTCTGGCGCTGGCAGCGACCTTATAGATGGAACGTTGAGTTTAGAATGCCGGGCATCGAAACCTATATAAGGTAACGACTCACATCGATTCTTCTCGGGGTGTTCAAATTGACTGGAATGATTGATCAGCAATTGATCAGTATTGGGTAGCCGAGGATCGAATATTGAGATTCAAAGGATATCCAGAGAAAGATAGGGTTGGTGAAGGTAGGTAGCAAAGCCAGCCTCGTTGTTTCCGCATGGCTTTCGCGGATTTAGTCATTTTAAACAACTTGAACTCACGCGTGTTGAAAAGCGCCGAAACCCACGTGAAGCGCCACATGACGCCCCGTCTGTATTTCAAGGGAATGAAGTCAAGAATAAGTACAAGGTGTCGACGCTGGCTGATTGGACATTCAAATTTCTCGTCTCGTCACGAGTTCCCGTTGTGTACGAAGACTCGCGATGCCCAAGAACCAGTGGGTTGTATTATAATTTATCACTGCAGGTAACATAAAGCCCGTTCCCGGACATCCTTCCGCGGTGCTCAGAGACTTGTTCGAAGATGAATCCATGCCAACGCTCGACAAGGGTGCCAGAGATGTGCGCCAGAGGAACAGCCTTCCTACAGTTACTGCTCAACCGCGGCGCAGATGGATGTGAACGCAGAAGGAAGTCAGTGCGGTAGTGCACTGCAAGCCGCATCGTACAGTGGTCATACTAGAGTCGCCGAGCTGCTCCTTGTCCAGTTGCTGCTCGAGACCGGCGCCGATGTGAACGCGACAAGTGGCCCATGGGATATTGCCCTTTCACCTGCATCCCGTTGAGGTCACCGAGATCGTCCGGTTGCTGCTAGGGAAAGGCGTGGACATACACGCCCGAGGAATGTGAACATTGTACTTCACACAGCAGATTTGTGGTACTGTCCTAGTGCAGTTATTGTTTGACAGCGGTGCAGTTGAATGAAAAGAGGACAGCAAATTTGAAACTGTGAAAGAAAAGGGAGACACGGCCAGTGAGACTTCGGAAGAAGAAGACGAGGACGGTGTTTGGTACACCGCAGAGGAAGAATATGCTGTTTCCTTAACAGAAGAACCATTGATAGATCCAAAGTCGGACGCCTGTATTGCATGATGCGAGATGCAGACGCGGATCGCAGCATCTTCGTTGAAGTTGAAGTTGAGTTCAATGACGTAATCACGGCTGCGGCGAGCGGGATGAATATTTCACGGATGTGGCAAAGATGTTACACGCCGCCTTTTCTCTCACCGCCACTAGTACTGCTATACCACCTGGACCAATCATCCTCTAATCCCATGCCGCGCATTCCTCTGCTTCTTCCTCTCGCGTATGTGCGCGCTCATAAAAGTATACCGTTGCTCGTCAAGTGCCACAGGTGAGCGAGAACAAGAGCCTTCTAACAGATGTGATACAATTGGCTAAGCCACGCACACACGCTCATCTGCCAGTGGGCGCGCTGCTGTACAAACACACACGAGCTTTATGGAGGCTTCTGTGGACAGGGAGAATGAAAGGCAGAGCTGGAGGCATTGATGAGCACGTACTAATTAAAGGGTTGCTAATCATGCGATTCGCGTAAAAACACAGGTATGTACGTTGTGCTGATTGCAAGATCACGTGTTCAATCTCACTGGTATGTCCTTTGCTTTTCTTTCGCCCGCCGGTCAGGCACGAGTTCCAATAATGATGCGAAATCCACGCGTGGGGTCTTGTCTTGCTGCCGATGCCATAGCCAGATGCATGGACATATCCTTGAGGCTTCAACAGTCCTTCAACACGGTATCGTGGCTCCTTCCGATGCTCCTCCCGACTTCACAGTGTATTTTGCGCCCAACATCTTTCTTCGTGCGTGTACTAACACGAGATCAATCTCAGACCAATCTGATAGTAAATCACGATGTGCATATCACTCCGCTTCCTTTCTGGGTCGGAAGCCCGGGGCAGCAACTCAAAAACTAACTCCCTCCCAGTGTTGGTAGCTCTTTGACATCAAATTCAATCCCTGGAACAGGCTTTGATATCAGGTTATGGTGTCCACCTGGCTGATTAGTAAGCGCTCACTGTTATTACTGGTTAAGTTGCCGTTGTATGCATCGCCACATGCATAGCTACCCGCGGCTTCCACCTCTTGTCGACATGTCCGTCTTCGGAGTCTTGACGATTCAGATTCAGGGATCTGCATATTTCCTAGTCGCAATGCTTAGACATTCAATAATCACTTACCATGGTCTGACTTTTGCCTGACTCCGCTCAGCGCCGCGTGATGGCCACGAACCCCGCGGTTGCATCGGAAGAATCCGGCATTGATGCTACATGGAACTTCGAAGCAGCTCGTCTACTTACTCGAGGATCACAAGTCCGACAGCTCGCGGATATGCCTCCAGTTTCGTCACTCGGGGTTCCATCATACATGGTCCGGCGCTCTTTTAACCCTTAAGCTTGTGGAGGCTATTGTTTTCCTTCCACCCTTTCCGCTCCCTCGTTTTGACTAGGCTGAAAGCTACGGTACGCTCTGTTCAGTGCGTTTGGTCGGCTCAGCTGCTATGACTGGCAATGCTCTCCCGGACAGCGATGTCTGGGGTCTCCTTTTGATTGGTGCGGTATAAGTTGCTGTACTTAAGACGGTTCCTAATTAGATCCCTTAGGTTGTTTTCTCAGTCTGATGCTATTTGGCATCATCTTGGCACAGGTGGAGCTAGTTTCGGATACCAAGTGTGCGAGCTGCTATTGATCTTGCGTAGGCCTTCGCATATTTTCAAAATTGCGAACGGTGAGACATACCCCGGCCTGTATCATTCAATCGACCCTCATCCGATTGTTATTGGCAGAGATGAGCTTTGGATAAAGGTGCTTGTGGGGATTCTGGTCACACTCGATGTCGTCAACTCGGCGGCAAACATGGCTTGGTATGTGGAACAGGTCCTAGTACGCTACGTCTCTGGCTCTAATGTATTTTCATCCTAGGATTTACCAGCTGCTCATCGACGGCTGGGGCAACATCTCAGTATTTGAATCGGCTGGCTGGCCGGTCGGAGTGATCGATCTGACAATGCCCCTTATCGGGGGGCTGGTACACCTCTTCTTCGCGAGGCGCGTATACATCATCTCCGGGCAGCGCTGGGTTACCTACATTATCCTCGGTTTCTCTATGCTCTCATTCTGTGGAGGTATCGGTACGGGTATTGCCGCAATGTGGATTAAGGAGTTCGGGAAGTTCGGGAAGTTTGATTCGGTTTCCACCATTTGGGCGATTTCTTCTGTGGTTGCAGATATTACCATCACCGTGGTTATGACTTATCATCTGCATCGCTCAAAGGGCAGCTTTGCGGCGACAGACCGCTTGCTGGACCGTATCATACAACGTAAGTCAGACTTAATATTTTTAAACTTCTCGCAACACTCAATATGATCCGAAACATCCAGTCACGATGCAAAACTGTGCTCTAATATCAACTTCCGAAATTGTATCCATCTCGTTATATTACGCTTTCGTACGTCCAGCTTGCTCTCGTATTTATCTCCCTTGCTTACCATGCTCCCTAGGACAAGCCCTACTACTTTGGTAAGGCAGTTCCATGCACACGGGCACCTTGTGGGCAGCGCTAATATCTGCTAATGGCAACTTAGCCACACTGTTTCTGGCACCCAAGTTCTGCATGAATTCCCTGCTTTCCTCTCTTAACTCCCGAAAGGAGCTGCGATCCCTTGCCGATATCACTTTAGAGCTCGGAGAATCATTGCCGGTTGGGTCACGAGTCTGCGACTCGGATCAGCCTCAGCAATCTGAGGTACGTGCAGCATTTGGCACTCACAGGGCTCCCGCTGAACCTATCCGCAGGTGCTTGACTTTCGTCGTATGAGCTCTACGAGCAACCCGAGCAGCGATGGGAAATAATTGTACTGTACACAAACCGTACATGTCATTACAAACAAGCCACCCAACTCAACTAATTGGTTCACCATGTAGATATGGTACTCGCTAGTTGTCTACTAGCATAAAAGTCACAATTAGTTACTTGTATTATTATATGATTATACTGTATAGTTATAGGAAGGTATTCAGGATGTTGAATATATGCGCAAGTTAATTGCGCCAGGGGGCATCTCGCTGAATTGACTGAAGGCGCTCTACGAGGCCTACCGCCCCGCACCCACTCTGTTAGTGATACGGGATTAAAGCGCAATCTGACAGTGATTGATTAGCCAGGTGACGTGTGTTGAATTTTGAGAAAGAGAAATGGTGTGAGATAGAGTGTCTGAAACTCATATTTGTTTTCGTTTAGCTAAACGACCTGACGTTTCTATTGTTTGTACGTTGCTGATGCTACATCACACTGACCTCTGAAAAACAACCTGGAATGGTACGATGCTGAATTTTGGAGCCACTATCGAAACTCAGGGTACAAATACAAGAACAGACAAGAACTACGGCCCTAACATGATATATGACTGAGCCCTGGGGACTTATTTGTAATTTCCATGATCATGTAAAATCACTCTTAGAATTCTCCGTGCAGCTCAAGCGACGAAAGTCAAGCACCTGAGAGTAGTGTCAGTTGGAGCTGTATGGGCATATGTATTGCGCATACCTCCAGTCGCTGAGGTTGATCGGAGCAGCATACTTGTGGCGGTGGAAGCGATTGTTCGCCGAGCTCTGCAGTACTGTCTCGGGATCGCAGTGCTTTTCGGGCGTTGAGAGATGAAAGCACGGAATGCAAGCAGAGCTTGGGCGTCAGAAATAGTGTGGCTAAAATGACGTTCGTAGATATTAATGCTGCCCACAAGCTGCCTGTGTGCGTGAAATTGCCTCACCAAAGTAGTAGGGCCTTTTCTAGGGAATGTGGTAGGTAAGCAAGGGAGAAAATTATGACAACGAGCTGGACGTACAGAAGCGTAATAAAGGGAGATGGATACAATGTCGCAAGTTGACGTCAGCGCACAGTTTTGCACGGTGACTAAATGGCGCATGATGAACATTGTGAGACATTTAAAACGGGAAACCTGGCTTACGTTGCATGATACGATCCAGTAAGCGGTCTGTGGCCGCAAAATTTCCCTTCGAGCGATGTAGATAATAAGTCATAACCACGGTGATGGTAATATCCGCAACCACAGGAGTGATCGCCCAGACGGTTGCCACCGATTTGAGCTTCCCAAACTGACTGAAATCCCCGATCCACAATGTGGCGATACCCGTACCGATACCCGCACAGAATGCCAGTATAGAGAAAAAAAGGATGACCAAGGTAATCCAGCGCGTCCCTGATATGATATATATGCGTCTCACGAAGAAGAGGTGTACCAAGCCCCCGATGGGTGCCAGTGTTAGCTCGAGCATCCCGGCCGGCCAGCCAGCCGATTCAAAGGCTGCGATGTTGCCCCAGCCGTCGATGAGGAGCTGGTAAATCCTAAGATGAAAATCTTTAAACCAGAGGGGCAGTGTACTAGGACCTGTTCCACATACCATGCCATGCTTGCCGCCGAGTTGGCTGCATCGAGTGTGACCAGGACCCCTACAAACAGTTTGAGCCAAAGTTTATCTCTGTGAAGTATTTGTCTGAGAGCCGCTTAAATGATACAGACCAAGGCATGCTCACCGTTCGCAATTTTGACAATATGTGAAGGCCTCATTGACGCAAGATCAATAATAGCTCGCACACTTGATAACCGAAACTAGCTCCCACCTGCGCTAAGATGATTCCAAAAAGCATCAGACTGATAAAGCAACCTGGAGGTCTAGTTAAGAACATTGGAACAGCCTGAAATTGGACAATTTATGCCGTACCAATCATAACAAGACCCCAGACATCGCCTTCCGGGAGAGCACTAATGCCAGCCATAGCAACTGAGCCGATCAAGTGCCAGAGAGGTTCTCTTTAGTAGCGTCGAAATGTGGGAGCGGGAAGAGGCAAACAATAGCCTTGAGCACTAGCTTGAGAGCTAAAACTTGAGCGGTGGGCTATGTATGATAGGGCTCTGGCGACGAAAGTGGAGACTTCCTGCGAGGCTGTCGGATGTCTTACCGTTGACCAAATAAGCTTACTTCGAAGTCCCATCTAATCAGCCATCACTGGCATTGCTGCAATTCTTCCGTTGCGACCGCGGAGTTTAAGGACATCGCACAGCGCGCAGGAGTCAGGCAAGAGTCAGGAGCTGATGCCGACAAGTTTTTACTGTATTCAATATCTGTCAGCATCGCGAATAGCCAATGTGCCGCCTGTTTGTGAGATCCGAGGAATCCAAAGAGTCTCTTTGTGGACCGAGGAAGATCGTCGCGAGCAGGTACAAAGACGTAGTGCTGTACATGTGGCGTTGATGCCAGCGACGTGCCAATGTCATGCGGATACGGCACTGGAGGGCAATGCTGAGCAGCACCGCCAGGCATACACGTACGTGCATGATGAATGATGGCCTGATATCGAAGCCCGCCCAGGGAGTCGAATTGGATATTCAGAGGGCTAAGCGGAGCTTTGAGACGTTCTTCGGAAACGAAACAGAGGCAATCACATGCGGCCGCTTAGCACAACGCAGACTTTCATGAGGTTGTGAGTTCTTGAAAAAATAATCGGACCTCGTGATTTTGAAAAAAAATAGTCACTAGGTGGAGCATCAATGGTGCCCATCTATCAAGGACACGACAGCAAGTGTTTAGAGGACACACCATTTTACAGCTTTACAGAAGACAGCCAGCCAGCCTGAGGGATTTCCCGCCCTAAGTCTTTGGGATTCGCGCAGACGTAATTTGGCACCTTGCCCGCTGCACTTCAGACCCGATAAGGTCAAAGCTGTATGTAGAGCATCAGAAACCCTGACTTGATCCTTCCGCATCCCGCCCGGACACCACACGTCCAATTAGATCTTCTCACCAACTTCTGACTGATCCGGGCGGAATCTACAGGTGCTGGTACAGCTCATCTTTTGTTGTGGGCTCACGTGTGGCTGCATTTGGCATTCGAAAATGCACAGTATACATATCTATAACATGCACTGTATGCCGTATGGCCGCAATGACCGGCACAAAGCAGAGCATTGTGAACGCGGAATATAGAGAAAGGACAGAAGGTGCGATGCGCACACGTTACACAATTACTCCCAATTATCCTTGTCAAAAGATGTTTAGTCCGTGCCAACAGCAGTCACGAGCAATGGCAACTGCGCCTTGTTCCCCAGGGCAGAGTCGGTTACTCCTGGCTGCGCGATTGGAGTGATGGCTCACTGTATCTCACTCTTGCCCTCGGAGAACTTGAAAGATTCCAGAAGAAGCGTGATGATAATCTATGGAGAACGTTCGATGTTAGCGTATGTTTGAAAAGAAAGGAACACGGACGAACTCATTTCCAACTCGGAGAATTTAAAGCCGCTGTAAGGTGGAAACTAATTAGCCCGCATACGAGACATCCATGAAGGCGGTCAGAGCACTTACATGCACGCCCGACGTCCACCGATGAAGGTCATTCTGTTTAGCAGAGGGCATCAGTCACTGTCCGGGAAAAGGGCAATGAGGGATGTCATACAGATTCGAGTACACAGCCGGATACGGGCCTCGGCCACAGTTGATGGCAGTGGGGGCAACCATCTACAGAAGCTCGAAGTGTCAATAAACATCACTGCGAAGGATGTCTGCTTATCCGTACCTCGCTGGCTTCCATTCTAACGAGTCCGGACCCAGATCGTCGGCTCTTTGTTGGCCCGCATGAGGGACAGGGCGGTGGTAGTCCCTGCGGGGACGAATATCTCGTGCATCTATTTGCCATCGTTGCCCACTGTGGGCTTCGAGAGCGGGAGGATGATGTCTTGACGTGCACTGAGTAGGATAATGTCAGGGAATAAGCAAACACGGAGAAATTTGAACATACATTCTGTTGATAATGGGTATAGGCGTGTGTCTAGACGACGTTTCCTTAGCGGGGGCGAGATCTTCTCCAGATATTCACAACGCCTTACAATCGCAAAGTCTCCCAAATGGCCGCATCGAAAAGGCAAACTGTCAAGACCGTTATAATCTAGATCGCCGCCGTGTGCGCGGGCCTCCTTGATCTCTGCGCGTAGTTTATCCTGGACATCCTGGTGCTGAGCGAGCAGATGCAGCATGCGGGATAGCCCTCCAGACGTCGTGTCCATGGCAGCAAATATCAACACCCTTTGTAACATAGTTGAGCGACCTTCAAGGCGGAGCAAGCAGTGGAGGGACGCACGACATCTGGCCAATAAGCTCTTCCTCCGGAAGCTTGTCTTTCTCCGCGGCTGCCGAGTTCACTTTCACTGCAGCGGCTTGCTTTGGCGCGTGAATGAGGCGAGCTGATCGCGGACACGCACGAAGGATACTCATAACGTCTTTCCCCCGCCCAACCTGTTCAACGACCACATCGTCGCCCTTTGCCAGAGCGTCTTTCTTGGACTGGTATATCTTGGCCGAGGTGTCATACATGACGTCTGATGTGTCAATGGCTTTCTTGACATCGGCCGATAGAATGAGCTTGAGCAGAAACCGGCGGAAGCTGGTCGGCCCCAGTTTTACGAGAAACGGCAGGAAGAGTCGGGGGATGAGCAGTCTAAACATGGTGGGGCTGCAGAGGGCTGTCAGTGCGTGAACTCGTGGATGGATAATGTGCATAGATGAACGCGAGGGATTTCAAGGCTTCTGAGTATTCATTTGGACGACTTTCGAAGCCGAGATCGTTGAAGCTGTAACCGGTTAACCTGTGGCAATGTCCGTCAATACAATGCCATGTGCGAAAAATTGGAAAATACCTAAGGCGCTCTCCCCGACGATTTCCAACGCAGTGCGGGATACCCAATGAATCATATCGATTTCTTTGGGCCCTGAGCGGACTTGGTTCGAGATTGCATCGCGAAGCTGAGTCCCTTAATTAACACCAGTGAAATATATGGAGGTATAGGCCTACCTTGTATGAGACTTAATAGAAAATGGGAATCATCTCCGAGAGATGACGCATGGAGAAGACGGGGTTGAGCATTTTTCTTTGTTTGCGGTGCTGGTCACCTTCAAACACCCAGTGAGTCTCTAAGTTGCAATTGGTCGAAATGAGTGCTAACCCGTTGTAGCCAACAACCCGGCTCCGAACAGTAGCTTGTTCGTGCTGCATGAATGGGATTAGAAGGCGTATGAGAAGAAAGGACTTGCTGCTCACTGAATGAACTAAGCCGTTTCTTCGTAAACATTATCATCCTTGATAAGTATATGATGCAGGGTTTTCGGATTACTGACGAGGAGTTGCTCTCTCTGCGCTTCGCCAATCCCTATTTGGATATGCAGACCAAGCTGCTTACATTCAACAAGCTGTGGATCTTCACTACGGAACCAAATGTGTCTGCGAGATACTGGTGGAATGCCCAGCCTTGAGGGGTGAACAGCTGCGCGAGGTTGCTTGAGACCGATAATCTTCAGGATGTGATTTTGAGGAAGTCCTACTACGTACCTCGGACCAATGATTGGGACTTCGGTCCCGGGATGTTATGGAGAGGATGCTTAGCAAACGTGTTCTGAATGATACGGAGAGCCATCCACGAGACCGCGATGACAGCTAGTGCGGTCCATAGGCCCAAGGTGTATGCCATTCTCCTGTGGCTTCGTCGTGGTACCGGCGAGAGCGATGCTACCGACTCCGGCACAAGCTACACAAAAACCTCTCACTGAGATCAAAACATCTGATCAGCCGTTGCATGAAGTTGCGAGCGTGGTACGGTGCCTGCGTGTGCTCGTCGCGTCGGAATACATGATGTGATAGCGACCGTAAGATGACCTGTGTGTACTGGCAGAGATTCAATTGCAACGGCCATTCTTGCAAGTGTGCGAGAGGGGATGAAAGCGCTAATTGGAGGGAGTTGGAGGATGCAGCATTCATAAGTCACTTCAAGTTACTGCCAGACTGAGCGACACCGAAACGAGTGATCGGACATTGTTCAATTTGTTGAGTCACGAGTCTGGCTTACATACCCAACAATCCCAACTCTTAATCTTGCCTTAGATTTCATCAGACTCACAATGGCAACTGCAGATTCAGCGACATATTATACCAGACAACTCTTAATAAGGGCGATTGCGAACTGGGTTACCTCTCAGCATTGTAGCTCGCTACTTCATAATACATATGTTCAGACAATGTTCAGACCACTACAGGGAAAGGTCTCGTTTCATCAGAGACAACACTACATGTCAATTACTTTTGTACATCCCCAAGCTTCATAGTAGGGTGAACTCATAACACAGCGAATGAATCGAATGCGTGACAGAAAAGACGAAAGATACAAAAGTACGTGAAGGAAGCCCCCCCCCCCGGTTGAACCGCTACCGCGTACACGTGGAAACAACAGGTCAAGGATTGATCTGAAGGCATGTAGGAGTAATGTACTCGCTGGGTACCAGAATCGCGGGTCATTGTGGCCAAGAAAGAAGTTCCTGATTTTCTTCGTGAACGGAATCTTCAACATCTGGAGCTGCACCCCCACGACACCGATCTTCTTCTCAATCTCGGCGTTCCTCGTCCGTAGCTCTGCCACCAGTGCAAGATTATCTGGGTTCTGAGCCTGCATTTTCAGTCGGCGAGAACCTTCTCTCTGACCAGTGACCTTCTCTCTGACCAGTGATCAACCTGTTTTTGCTTGTCATCGTACATGAGTTGCCAGGCGGATCGGTACGAATCGTTAAAGCGTTCCCCGATGCATCCCTGCGCAATCATATCCATGCCACACGCCATAAAGTAGTCCATGGACGTCCATGTATCTGGTTCGTGGACCAACCACCCAGCCGATTAGATGTTTTCCAACCTTTGCGTTCCCCGTTGACCTCGCGTCCCGGATTGCTCATTCCCCTTGGAAAGTACTAGGCCAGCAACGAATGCGCTGTGCGGTGCTGCCGCATCGAATGCTTCTTGGGTGCCGCCTCCGAGTCGTCTGCAGACACCAACGCAAACGCAGTTTCTGATAATTCATGCCACCTCATGCCTCAAGTGGCAGAAGCCGTACCCAACATTGCAGCCAATTTCACCGCCCCACAGCTGCGCCAGCGGCGTACCGGCTTCCCGCGCGCATCCGCTGTCCATACTTCCAAAATAACCACGGCGCCGGACACCCTATGAGCACCGCCACGCCCGCCAGCACCGTGTTCGCACGACCCCACCCGAGGCCCGCGTACATCGCGGGCGCGAACAGCGGAAATCCGAAGCCCGCAAAGGAGCGCAGGGTAGAAACGGCGGCGAGCGCGGAGGCGGCATGGAGAGTGAACGCGTCGATTACGTAGGCCTGGATGGATTGGGTGATGAGGATTGAGGCGGCGCCGACTAGGACGATGCCCTGGAGAGGAGAAGGAGAGGGGAGGTGATTAGAATTCAGAATTTAGAAAAACAAGATATTGGGGTGGTGCGGGACTGGGGCGGACAGGACAGGACAGGACTTACGATATCGGGGCCGATCCAGAAGACGCGGTATTCGACTGTCCAGCCCACGATTAGCAGGCCCACTGGTAGGAATATCGTAGCTGGCACCATCGACGCTGTTTAGGTAGATATATTTCGTCAATCAGGGAATATCGTGCCGATGACAGAACAAAGACATACGCAGTCGATACTCTGGCCGCCCAGCGCCCCCATGCTTCGCCTTGAGGTACATGTATATCCTATCCATCGTATGCGCGTTTACCTGGCTCGCACCTCCAATACCGAGACCGAGCGCAATGTAATGCAGCCCTGCGATGCCCGCGTCCTGGCCGTAGACGCCCTCGAAGATGGAGGGTATCGTCGTCAGAAATACTGCGCACGATAACTATCAATATCAGCATTCGCGTCCGAAGGAAGGAGAATGTGCACTGTATAGAAGCCCAAAGGAAAACGCCATGTATACCCCGAGGAGCTGCAGGATGGGTTCCCGCACGAAGAGCGCGAAAGGGCGGACAAGACCCTTGGCGAGTATATGCTTCCACGTGTGGTCCGCATTCTGGAAGGGCGTGTGTATGTGCTTGTAGTGCGTCTCGCCCTTCTCTGAGTCCATCTGCGCTTTGCGGATCCGGTCTGCCTTGCGTGCGAGCAGGACTGGAGGAAACGCTGTGATGAATGGGAGTGTCAGCTGGAATTGATATCCAAGTTATGTACAAGTCAGAAGACAGAAGACAGGAGTCGTAACCTCACCGACATTCGTGGGAGGGGCAGACATAGTTCGCAAGCTCGCGGGAGAAGATGTAGCTCGAAAGCTCGCGAAGAAGATAGAGATCTATGAGAGTGGGAAAAGATCTGCTCGTAAAACCCGCCGCCTCCCCCACCATTCCCTCGCCAAAAAGATACAACCGTTTCGTCCGTGGAAGCTACGGTACCCGAATCCCCGCACTCACATTCGTAAAGAAAGAAGAACCCAGCAACAGCAATCCCCCCATCGACGAAGCTCGTGCTCCAGAACGCCCACCGCCACGTCGTCCTTTCAGCGATCCATGCGCCGCAAATGGGGCCCAGCACGGGGCCCAGCAGTGGGGCGAGCGAGTAAATCGCGAGCGCCTGGCCGCGCTGCTCGGGCGCGAACATGTCGCCCAGGACGCCGCCGCCGATGGAGAGCGGCGCGGAGCCCCCGAGAGAGGCGAGGAGGCGGAAGGCGATAAGCTGCGGGGTGGTTTGAGCGAATGAGCACCCGAGGTTCCATGCAAGGTACCAGAGGTTGGCGAGCTGGAGGACATGTGAGCGGCCGTAGATCTCGCTGAAGGGGCCGAGGATGAGCGGGCCGATTGCTGGATGTGCATTGATGGTCTGTTTAGCTCAGGTGCGAGTTCAAGCATGCCCAATTGTACTGCGTACCGTAGCCGAGGACAAAGATGGAGGTAATGAGGGCCGTGGTAACACTGCTCGTGATCCCAAACTCTTGGGCCACCTGCGTGCTGGCGGGCGCGATAATTGTCGATGCTACAGGGGTGATGAATGTGAACAGAGACACGAGGGCGGTCGTCGTCCATTTTCGGCGCATAGTCCAGCTGAATAGCAACTTTCGGTCAGGAGTCGTGAGAGTGCATGAGCACATTGAGATGAGCGCACTTTTTTGGGTTCTCAGGATCATCTGGGCCATCCCAGTCAACGATTAGCACGTCGTTGTCTGGTTGGCTAGCCCCCGGCACGTCCTTTTCATCGCTCCCAGTGTTGTCTGAGATGGACATGACAGGAGTGCCTATGATGGCAGAGTTATCACTCTTTGGCGATGTGGGAGAAAACAAGTTCGCTTTTTAAATGGGTCATCCTGCGTGTTGCAATTGTGGATAAAGATGAATTTTGGCGCTTTCGTGATTGCCGACCACTCCGAGTCAGCAAGACTACGGAGACTCCGGCTGTCCTTGGCTCAGTTACGTCAGGCGCCTGTTTCGCCCGACGGCCCGGGCCGGAGGGGTCGCAGAGGATTGTGTTTCGTTCAATGCCAGAGTCATAGCAAGTGGTCTGGGAAATGAGGACCCCGGTCTATGCTCTATGACCTCCGATATTGATGCGGACACCCCTGGGGTGCTTGCGAGTGTAGGTTCGGTTTTTATGCTGACTTCCGGCAGCCAAAAATGAGGGTATGTTCGATACATATAAAAGACGCGGCCCTGGTCGGTACTGAAGTTCGAGTACGAAAGTTTGACGAGAGTTCCCCTAAAATTGAGCGACCCATGCCTGCGCCACCGATCGTTGGTCAGGGGTCGATCGTACTGTATATATTATACTCTGGCTGACCCATGGATTATCAGGTCGTGATCCGCATGCGCGTATACTCTGCCGTCAATGGTTGAATTCTGGTTCGATTGTGTATAGGTATGCCCATCCCGAGCCCCTATGACGCTGCCAGGCTCTGGTTCCTTAATTTATAGCCTGAAACTATAGCCTCCTATCGCGGCAGACTCAAAGATTCGTCGCCAGCGAGGTCCGACACGTTATGTGGACGTGTATGGTCGCCAGCGAACTCTGATACCAAGTGCGGACAAAAGTGCTCGTATAACGAGGTTAGATCGGCATGCGGACACGTTTTGTCACGGCCGACGCAAAACGGAGACCGCCCAAAAGGGCCATTTTGGTATCGGACCTCTTGGGGCATAGACCGGGGTCCTGGGAAATGGCCTTCCCCATCGCAAACCTGTCTGTCACCTCGTGTTCATGTGTCAGTCTCGCTCATAACAATGCTCCGATATCCAATCGATTCGCGTCGGTCTCGAAACCAGCATCAACAAATATATAACGGAACAAGCCCCGGCCTGAATCCCAATATTTGTCAATTGGATGGAAAGCTTGAGCAATCATCACAGCAACGGGCTGAAACGCCCAAAAGTTGAAGTGGTGACATATATCCCCTCTCTTGACTTGAAATTATGTTGCTGCGAGCAATTTCAGAGACGAGGACCATTCCCATGGCCGCTATTATATTTGTGGTAGTTAGGCAGAGAATGCATCGCGTGGCCCCAGTCCGATGGCCAAGCCCTTTCATATTCCTCTCTGAAAAATGGCCCTTGTGAGTAAGTACATTCAGCGCCTAATGTTTATCTGCGCAATCACAACTCACATGGAAGGCCCTCTTTATCTTTAAAGGTAATTAAGTGTTCGTCTCGTCGCTGGTAAGGTCGAGCTCATGCTCAAAAACCAACGGTCCAATAGGAGACCTAGTGCCGCTAGTCACTTCTTCCAGGTCCCACCGAACTATCTTGCGCCCATGTTGGCGAAGATGGAATAAGAGATGGTTCGTGAGCACAGAGTGCATCACGCGCTGGAAGCTGAAGATGGGTTAGCTTTGACTTCACAGGGGCCAATCGGGGTACGGACAAGTAGAGCAAGTTGACACGCTCGTGCTTGAGAGAAGAATAAGACTCGGTGGTAAACACATGAATGAAAGAGCTAGAAACCCACTGGCCAGGTTGTAGCAATCATGTTAAGAATAACCAGAGCTGTAATGAATGCGATTGAATGCAGTATCATGATGAGTACCGAGCGTTCTGATGTCCATTTGGAGGACTGGTTCTTTCTTGTGCTTACCGCATAGAAAACAGCAATATAACAATCCTACACATTGCACAATCAAATGTCTCAAATCAGCGCGAGCTCAACAATAAATATGCATGAATCAAACGCGCCATCTCGGTAGAGTATACTGAAGAAATCTTCTTTAAAGAGCACTTTCCCTGTCGATTGCGCATATCATATTCGAAGTCAGTTCCGCACAGACTGCGGCATCCAATGGAGGAGCCAACACTCACATGGGCTTCCACCCTTCACCACCATCAGACCAATCAAGACTATACGCAAGATAAACAAGGCATATTAGATCGGACATGGTGCGAAGCTGGTGAATGGGGCACCTACTGAGCCAGTATATGATGAGCACTCCGCTCTGTCCCAGGAAGATCGTGGAATCCGCCCACGCCTCATTACACCCGTGCGCCACCGGGTTCGGAGGGAGATCTGGTGGAAGCAAAAGGTCAGCATTCTCCACGACAGATACCCCGAGTCATGATTGGGCACGCTCTAGAAGAGGGTAAAAGCACATTTGGCTCCACGTTTGAATATGACGACAACGACGATATCGGGTAGCCAGGTCGCGAGGTACATGGTGGCCAGGACCATGCCGACCTTGCGGTCGAATTCCCACATGGCCCAGGTGCGCACCGCGAAGATATCTGTGGATGAGGGGTTAGGCTGCTATACCTTAGGCCTTACCCGGCGCTATGTTGACGTACATTCGGTTATGCATGAGCCTACGGAGAATAGTACTGCGCATACATACACATATTGGGATATAATCAGCAATCAGTTGGTAAATGCGCGAAGTTCTATCTAACCCTCATATCCGATTGAATTGACTCACAGCCCATTGCAAGGCCTAAAGCCGAGCATTCACTCTGCGACGACACAGAATGGTCTGGCGCAGAATGGTTATCTTTCAGTGTCATATTTTTATGACGAGGGCGCTCACTGAGGAATATGAGTGTGGTATCCGCAAAAGGCAGATATCGTGAGAGCAGGAACAGAATCTTGAGCGACTTCCAGGGCTCGCCCCAAATGAGGCTCACCTCCGAGTTGAAGGTGAGAATGTAATCATATATCTAGGCATGATTAGTGTATGGCCACAACTGACATATGGATCGTTTGCGCACAAGGATACATGCACTGAAAACTGGTAAAGACAGTTATTAGACTTTCGGTATGAGCAGAAATGTGGGGCTTTGATTATTCTTACCGTCAAAGTACTGTCATGCAGCGATTAACGAGCATCAGCATGCCGCAGTGGGGAAGAAGACACAACAAGGGGTATGGTCCACGCACAATTGTGTTCTGCGCGCGCAAAAAACTCGACACGCTCCCTGTCATCATTTTTGAGTTAGAGTTGGGGCAAAACCTATGGCATTGGCGGGGGGAAGCAATGGGCTTAAGTGTCAAAAGCACGACTCGGACGGGCTGGGGTGGGCAGGGGTAGACCGGGAGTATCCCAATCAAAATTAAAGACATACCCGCGAGCTGTCGGATTTGTGATCCTCGAGTAAACAAACTGCTTCGAGGGTCCATCTAATCAGCCATCACTGGCATCGCTGTGATTATTCCGGTGTGACCGCAGAGTCCACGGCCGTGCAGGAGTCAGGCAATAAACAGGAGCTGATGATGATACATTTTAACGGATATCTGTTACGTTGGGACTAGCCATTATTGTGTGAGGATCAGTGTTTTTGTGGACCGAGGCAGATTGTAGCGAGCAGGCAGAAAGACGCGGTGCTGTGGATGCAGCGATCATTGCTGATGATAATGACAGGTTAATGACAGGAGAGTGGCCTACGTCAGGCGCCTGTTTCAGCTTGAAGGAGCTTGAAGAACGTCGACACTCGGAACTTGAAGATCGGTCAAAGAGGACTGTGTCTCAGTTAATGCTGGAGTCATGGCAATTGGTCTGGGAGATGGTGCCTTCCCCACCGCACACTTATCTGTCACCTCGTGTTCATGTGCCAATCTGTATCTGTATGCGCTTCGCTACAGAGTGCCGCGAGATCAGAAGGAAGTGGGTCAGTGTGGTGAGCGAGTTAGGATTAAGGAAAACCAGAAGGGTTTCGGCCAGAAACATTCGTGCGAACCTAAAAACCTAAATCGGTGAGTACTAGAATGAGCTGCGATGGATGGGAGGACCATCGCAGCTGCACAGGCGATCTTACGGTCGGCAAACGTAATGCGTCGAGCCAGTCTTTATCAATAATGCATCAGTTGGTTTATCGAGATGCATGCTGCGAAATAAGGGAGTGGAGGGTGGGGAAAAGGAAGCAGCTTAGGTTAGGTTCTAAGTGGCGTAACTCTTGCCTCCGAGTAGTACCAATGCACATTTTAATTCTCAGCACTCAAATGCGTTTATCAATCAGATTTCTCCCGCCACTCAGCACGAGCTGATGATATTAATACTGGAGCATAATGCCCGTCGAGGAGCTTGGGTCGCTGCTCGTCTCGCTTATGATAATATTTCTATATCCTACCGGTATCGAAGCCGGCTGTATCGACAAAGATATATAAGGAAACGAGCCCCTAGGATGCAAGGCTTGACCAATAACCACAACAATGGACTGAAACACTCGAAAGGTAAAGTGGTGACATATATTCCCTCACTTAAGTGGATGTTATGTTGCAGCGAACAATTCCAGAAACGAGGCTGTCATGGCCCGCCAGTATATGGTTGTGGTGGTTAAGCGGAGAATGCTTTGCATACTCCCCGTCCGAGGGTTAGGCCCTTTCATCTCCTTCTCTGAAAAACGGTATTTATGAGTAAGTGCATTCAGCGCCCAAGTTTAATCCGTGCAACGGAAACCCACGTGGAAGGCCCTGTCCTAGGTCATGCGTTCGTTGTGTCGCTGGTAAGTTGCCCTGCAACCCAAGTCTGGAGCTCATGCTCAAAAACGAGTGATCCAACAGGAGGTCTGCTACCACTAGTCACCTCGCCCAAATCCCGCTTAACTGTCTTGCGTCCATATCGACGAATATTGAAGAGGAGATGGTTCGTGAGTACAGAATGCATCACGCGTTGGAAGCTAAATGGGACATGAAGATGCGGTGAGCTTTGACGTCGCTGCCAGTGGGGTCGGGCTACGGACTAGTAGAGCAAGTTGACACGCTCGTGCTTGAGAGAAGAATAAGACTCGGTGGTAAATACATGAATGAAAGAGCTAGAAACCCACCGGCCAGATTGTAGCAATCATGTTAAGAATACCGAGACCTGTAAAGCGATAGAATGCAGTGTTATAATGAGTACCGAGTGTTCCGATGTCCATTTGGAGGACTAGTTCTCTCTTGTGCTTACCGCAAAGAAAACAGCAATACAATAATCCTACGCGTCACGTAATCAAATGGCCCAAGTCAGCACCAACTCAACAATAAACATGCATGAATCCAAACGCGCCATCTCGGTAGAGTATACTGAAGAGACCCTCTCTAAAGAGCGGTTTCCCTATCGATTTCGTATATCACAACCCAAGTCAGTCCTACGCAGACTGCGGTAATCAAGGTAGCAGCCAACACTCACATGGGCTTCCACCCTTCGCCACCATCAGACCAATCAAGACTATACGCAAAACAAACAAAACAAATTAGATCAGCCGCAATGCGAAGCCGGTGAACGGGGCACTTACTGAGCCAGTATACGGTGAGCACCCCGCTCTGTCCCAGAAAGATCGTGGAATCTGCCGACGCCTCATTGCACCCGGGCGCCACAGGATTTGGAGGGAGATCTGGTAGAAGCAAAAGTTCAGCATTATCCACAGCAGATACCCCGAGTCGTGATAGGCACAATAAAGAAGAGGAGGGGAAACGCACATTTGGCGCCACGTGTGAAGAGAACGGCGACGACGATATCGGGTAGCCAGGTCGCGAGGTACATGGTGGCCAGGACCGTGCCGATCTTGCGGTCGAATTCCCACATAGCCCAGGTGCGCACCGCGAAGATATCTGGGGATGAAGAGTCAGGATATAGTTCAACCAACTCCATAGTAACGTAGGATACGTACATTCGGTTATGCATGAGCCTGCGGAGAACAGAACTGCGCATACGAACATTGGGATATCGGTAATCAGTTAATTGCGCGAAGTTGTATTCGATTGAATTGACTCACGGCCCATTGCAAGGCCTAAATCCGAGCATACACTCTGCGATGACACAGAATGATCTGGCGCGGATTGGTTAGGTTTCAGTGCCATTCTTTCCCAGCGAAGGTGCCGCGAGGGCGCTCACCGAGGAAGATGAGTATGGTATCCGCAAAAGGCAGATATCGTGAGAGCAGGAACAGAATCTTGAGCGACTTCCAAGGCTCGCCCCAGATGAGGCTCACCTCCGAGTTGAAGGTGAGAATGTAGTCGTATATCTAGGCGAGGTCAGTGCATGAATACAACTGACATAAGGATCGGTTGCGCACAAGGATACATGCACTGAAGACTGGTCAAGATACATTTGTGAGACTTTCGGCATTAAAGTAGACGTCCGGGGCTTTAATTATTCTTACCATCTTACCATCAAAATACTGTCGTGCAGCGATTAATGAGCATCAATATGCGGGGGAAGAAGGCATGGCACTATGGGCACACGTACAATCGTATTCTGTGCGCGCAGGAGACTCGACACGTTCCCTGTCAACATGTTGGGTTAGGGCTGGGGGGAAAACCTGTAGCATTAGCGAGGGAAACCAATGGGCTTAAGTGTCAAAAGAACGGTAGACTGTCGTGGGCTGGGGTAGACCGGGAGCATTCAACATACCCCCTGGTCTGTCGGATTTGTGATACTCGAGAAAGTAGCCACGCTGCTTCGAAAGTCTATCTAATCAGCCATCACTGGTGACTGTGTAGCATCGCTGCGATTATTCCGTTGCGGCCGCAGCGTCTACGGACTTCGCGCAGTGCGCAGGAGTCAGGCAAGAATCAGGAACTGATGATGATACATTTTTATTGGATATCTGTCAGCATTGGGACTAGCCAATGTGTAGAGCCATTATTTTGAAATGCGAAGAATCTGGAGATTAATTTTGTGGACCGAGGCAATCATAGCGAGCAGGTACAAAGAGTCAGACGCGATGCGGTCTGATGCGGCGATCATTGTTGGCGCTGGCAATGCTGAGCAGCATGAAATTGAATGATGTGAACATATATCGAAACATACCTAGGGACGCGATTTTGATGTTAGAAAGCTGTTAGAAGCCTTGTGCGTTCGGCGCTCTGAAATATTCGCCAGAAACGAAGCAGAGGCAATCACCTCGCTGCGACCGCTCACAAACTCTGAGGAGAGGGCCATCTTAGTGCTAGAAACGGTAGCACAAGAAAATGCAGCGAGTCACAATATACACGAGCGCTCAGACAATGGATGAAGCAACCTCAAGCAGGAGACCGAGTCACTCGGAGGACTCAACCGCCAGCGACCAGCGCCAGAGTTGTGGTGCTAATGCGGCGAATGCATTGCCTCCCATCCAAGCCGTTCAAAGGCTAAGCCCGTTCACACTTGCCGAGCCAAAATGCGAGCGGTACTTATGAGCAAGGTAGCAGCTAGGATGAAGGAGTGAAGGTTGGTGATGCACGAGGAGCGCACCATAGGATATAGATCGCGTTCAGATCCGGAAAGACCAGAAGAGCTTGACCGTGTCCAGATATATTGGGGTGTTCGGTACCACGTATGCAGTGAGCGGAGGCTGGACTGAGTACCTATTCCATATTCAGGTGCACATTGACTCGAACGAGGAAGGGTTGACAGGGCGCTTAAAGTTAGGAAGGCACAGGTGTTTGATCTTGGTTGACTTCTGCTAGAGATCGAACAGGGCGTTGTAGCAGATCTACCGTTCAACTTTATTTCAGCACAGGCAAGTTTGACAGGAGGGCAAGAGTCGCTTTATGCTCGAATTTACTAGATCATCCAGGCCCCTGTTCAAACAAACACAAAACAGCCTTTCGAAATCAAGTTGATAGATATCATTCGCAGCATCTAAATGGATACCCCACACCACTCTATAGGTGTCACGTCACACACTCGCCACACAGCCCTACCTACGCCTTCTTCGCCTCTCTTGCCTTCTTGGCCAACGCCCGCCTCCTAATGTCCTTGTGCATCCTGTGGGTGTACCCCACGAACAGGCTCACCCACCCCACGCTCCCGATGAGCCAGTCCGCCACCGCGTGGCTCCAGAACGGCGTCGCAGTGCCGGGCCGGCCAGTGAACGCGGCGCCACAGCTCAGGCCGACCTTGCTCAGCACGCTCTTCACGTAGGTGCTTGGCATGGGGACGAGCGGCGAGGGCTTGCGGAGCTTGGACATCTTGGAGACCACGAAGAACGTGTTCAGGTGCTGCACGGTGATGCCGTACGGCGCGACCTCCGGCGCGAGGGCGGCGGTGAAGGTGGTGAGGAACGCCTTGGACGCGGAGTAGGTCGCGAGCATGGGGGAGGGCACGGCGCCGGCGAAGGAGCCCATGTTGAGGATGAGGCCGCCGCGGCGCTTCTTCATGATGGGGAGGACGATGGAGGTGAGGCGGAGCGTGCCGGTGATGTTGATCGTGAGGATATCTGCGATTTCGGCAGGCGGGGTGTCGATGAAGTCAACGGGCATTTCGTGCGATTTGCCGACATTGTTCACTGCGCGGTTTGCGTTCAATGGTCAGCTTTCAATACGGGAGCGAGGAGGGAAGAGGACGGACCGAGGACCCCAACGTCGAGGGACTCGATGACGGTCGCCAGGCTCTGGAACGCGGCCTCGCTGTTCTGCGCGAAGTCAATGAGCTGGACTCTGGCGGTCACTGAGGGGCCATATTTGGTGCCTATGAATAGCCAGAACATCAGAAACCGTGCTCTCGCAAACACGATGTAGGGGTTTGCTCACTAATTTCCTCAGCAAGGGTAGCAAGCATCTGCTGGTTACGTGCGACGAGGAGGATGTTGAAGCCTGCCTTGGCGAGCTGCAGCGCGTATTCACGCCCGATACCGTCTGAAGCCCCCGTCACCACCGCCCATGCGCCCTTCTTTGCCCCAAACTTCTTCAGCTGTCGCACACAATACCGCGTCAGCGGAGTGGGATATATACGGTTTTGCTGTAACTCACCGACGTGCCGGAGAGGAGGAAAGTCTGCGTGAATACATAGAGCGCTTTAAGGAGGAACTGGCCGAGGGACACGCTGCCCAGGATGAGGAGCAGAGCAGAGGTCCATGGGCAGTCCACCGCTGTTGCGAGGTGACATTGAAACTTCAGTAAACGGTAATCAGGTTCACTCGAAGGGCTGCTAACCGATGGTCCGCGGCGAGAGAGAATGCCAGAGGTCGTTTATGGAAGACATTTCGTGAGCGGCAGAGACAGGAAAGCAAATTTGACCAGGCTTGCAGTATTTGGGTCTCACCGGGCGTCTAAATTTCGCGTGACAGCTTGACAGCTCGCCCCAAACTTACTAATTGTACTCACGCCTCTCTTGGCCTCCTCATGCAACCGCACTGCTAACAGGCATCTGACAATGTCATGTACATCGGTATTGACACGGAGCTTGCATA
This sequence comes from Athelia psychrophila, assembly GCA_001630335.1. Classification (NCBI taxonomy): domain Eukaryota; kingdom Fungi; phylum Basidiomycota; class Agaricomycetes; order Atheliales; family Atheliaceae; genus Athelia; species Athelia psychrophila. The sequence continues at coordinate 159,486 of KV417487.1, read as the reverse complement.
CAACACGCGCAAAAGAGAGCCTTTACCTACCATCGTCTCGCGGAGCTCTAAACTACCTACCTGTCATAGGGTTCCGGTGACGCTGGCTCAGACTGAGACTAGCAGCAGTCATTCGGCATCCCACTCGTTGCGTCCAACCATACTATGTAATATCGCTACGTATCTTGACTAGAAATAGGTACGCGGCCCACTGCTTAGACTGCGATTCCACACCATGGGATCTCCTCTGAGGCTCTGACTCTTTATTCTCTGTCGATTTCCGGTTCTTCTGCTACTGGAAGTTGCATCGCGAGTGAGCGCAACACGGTTTGTTGATTCAACTTGATTGAACGCGTCGAGTTCAAGGCGGGGTGTACAGCAGTACTTAAAAGCGCAGAAACAAGCACTTTAGGGCCGGATTTAATTCCTTTTTGGGCGAAGCCGCTACGAGTCTAAAGATTCTACACTTACAGCACTTCTCAACAGTTCCCTCTGTTGGGATCCTGATGCCTGAGTCCCTCATGTCATCTACCAATACGGTGTGTTATCTCATGAAATCTACGACGACCTTGATCTGATGGATGCTGAAAGGTTTTCAACACAACTAACACGGCCGGAAAGGCTCAGATCAACAACCTCAATGTCAATGGTGACTACATAGTCAGTAATATATACCATATAACACCTGAGCAGGGTAAGTTCTGACTTGATTTAGTTCTTGGCGTCTCCGGCTCACTTCACTGCTTCGTCTTAGAACAGCAGATCTACCGATGGTTGGCTGCCCCGGATAGCTCGGGAAACTTCCATGCAGCGCGGGAGAAACATCACGACAAGACAGGAACCTGGTTCATTGAGGGAGCACAATTCATCAAGTGGAAAGAGACGCCTGACTCGGCATTGTGGGTATACGGTACTCGTGAGTCTCGTGTCGAAATCTATCAGTCTCCCTGCTTATAGGGTCCTGCGCAGCGGGGTGTGGCAAAACTATCATATGGTGAGTCCCAGTGACTCGACAATTGCAAATAAAGCGACGAACATCTTGGACCTTTAGCTCGACCGTCATCGATTGGATCCTCGGCCACTGTGCAGACCATCCGACATATGCCTGCGCCTACTTTTTCTTCGACAATAGAAATGGACAAAATGATCTATCCTTGCACGACAAATTCATTCGGTCGATCATCCGACAGCTCTCCCATCAGTCTATTGGTATTCCCGCGTCGTTGATGGATATATATGGTGGTGGACATCAGCAGCCTTCCATCGCTTCCCTTCAGCTCACCCTCCGACAAATCATCGAAGGATTTGAACGCGCGTACATCGTAATAGATGCCCTTGATGAATGCACCGACAGGCATAAATTCCTAGCATGGGTCAGAGAACTTATTCAGTGGCACGGCGGCAAACTGCACATTTTGCTCTCAAGCCGATCAGAGACCGATATCAAGGAGTGCTTTGACTCTATGGCATATGTGGCTCGCATGTCTCTCGCAGGGAGCCCGATGAATGAGGACATAGAAACCTATGTCGATGCGATGCTCCTCAGGATGATCAGATGGGACGAGAAAACCCGTGTGCATGTGAGAGACATATTGATTAGAGGTGCACAGGGAATGTGCGTTGCAGGTCTACCTATTTTCGTTGATTCACTAATAATTTATTAGGTTCCGATGGGTCGCTTTACAAATCCTTGAGCTGTCGAAATGCCGCAGTCGAAGGGCCGTGGATGCGCAGTTGCAAATCCTTCCTAAGGACTTGGACGCGACATACGAGAAAATGCTATTGAGCAGTCCAAATCCGAGTGACCTAAAACAAATCCTTCTGTGGCTGGCATTCTCTCAGCATGATCTGAATGCCCACGAACTTGGAGAGGTCATTGCTGTAGATTTCTCATCGGAAGAAGGGCCATCATTTGATCCAGGTCTTCGCTACTTCGGAACAACAGATATGCTTGATATGTGCTCTGGTTTTATTGTGGAACTCGAAGATAACGATACAAGTCCGAGATACATCACGCTGGCACACATGTCTGACAAGGACTATCTTGTCTCTGACCGCATCAAAGGCGGGGCGGCGGCTTATTTTAGCATCAACGAGATGCTTGCTCACTCGACAATCATCCAGACTTGTCTCGCCTGTCTTCTACACCTGGGAACCTTCTCTTCTATCGATGAAGCCACAGTCCAGTCTTTCCCATTGGTCTCATATGCAGCCAGAAACTGGACAGATCACATGCGATTGGGCAGTGTCGATGACGAGCATGTCTCGCACATGCTCAACCGTCTGTTCTTACTTGAAGGCAATGCATTGATTAATTGGGTTCGTTTGATTGACCCAGATATGTGGCGTAGCGGGATTGCTCTAGACACTTACACCAAGGCATCTGTGGATGTCGCCCCACCTCTTTATTACGCTTCGTCACATGGTTCAGAGGAGACAGTGAAGTGGCTTCTAGCAGTGACCGGCAGAGTCGTCGACATGGAAGCACCGGGAGGAAAGTACGGCAGTGCCCTGCAAGCGGCATCATATCATGGCCACAATGCAATCATCAAATTACTGCTTGACCATGGTGCGGATGCAAACACCCACGGAGGAGAGTACGGCAGTGCAATACAGGCTGCGTCACACGAAGGTCGTGTCGAAGTTGTTCAGCTGCTGCTTGACCGCGGCGCAGATGGGACCGCCCAAGCAGAAAGGTACGGAGGTGCACTGCAGGCCGCAGCATACACAGGTCAGGTCGAAGTCGTCCAGTTACTACTTGACCACGGCATAGATGTCAATGCCAAAGGAGGAGTGCTCGGCAGTGCGCTGCACTCCGCAGCATACGTAGGTCATGCCAAAGTTGTCAAGCTGCTGCTTGACCGCGGTGCAGATGCGACCGCCCAAGCGGGAAAGTACAGCAGTGCACTGCAAGCCGCGTTTTCAGCACACGACAACGCACTGCAAGCCAGCCTTTCAATATACCACACTGATGATGGAGTCTTCCGGTTACTGCTTGACCACGGCGCAGATGTGAATGCCCAAGGAGGAACTTATGGCAATGCGCTGCAGGCTGCGTCAGCGTCACATTATAGCAAGATTGAACTTGTCCAACTATTGCTCGACCGCGGCGCAGATGTGAACGCAGAAGGAGGATATTACGGTAGTGCACTTCAAGCCGCATCATATAAGGACCGCTTTGAGGTCGTCCGGGTGCTTCTTGACTGCGGCGCAGATGTGAATATCCAAGGAGGATATGCTTTAAACGCACTGCAGGCGGCATCATATCATGGCAATGTTGGAGTCGTCGAGTTACTACTCGACCGCGGTGCAGATGTAGACGCACAAGGAGGAGAGCTCGGCAGTGCGCTGCAATTCGCAGCATGTGTAGGTCGTGTCAAAGTCACCCGGCTGCTGCTCGACCACGGCGCAGATGTTAATGCCCGGGGAGGAGAGCTCGGCAGTGCGCTGCAGTGCGCTGCATGCGAAGGTCATGTCGAAGTCGTCCAGCTCCTGCTTGACCACGGCGCAGATGTTCATGCCCAAGGAGGAGGGTTCGGCAGTGCGCTGCAATGCGCAGCACGCGAAGGTCATGTCGAAGTCGTCCAGCTCCTGCTTGACCGCGGTGCAGATGTTCATGCCCAAGGAGGAGAGCTCGGCAGCGCGTTGCAATTTGCAGCATATGTAGGCCATGTCAAAGTCATCCAGCTGCTGCTCGACCATGGCGCAGATGTTAATGCCCAAGGAGGAGAGCTCAGCAGCGTGCTGCAATGCGCAGCACGCGAAGGTCATGTCGAACTCGTCCAGCTCCTGCTTGACCGCGGCGCAGATTTGACCGCCCAAGGAGGAGTGTACGGCAACGCATTGCAGGCAGCTTCGTGCCATCATGATATCGGAACAGTTAAGTCAATGCTCGATCGCGGCGCAGACGTCAACGCCCAAGGAGGAGAGTATGGCAGTGCGCTGCAGGCCGCTTCGTGCCACCACAGTGCCGGAATAGTGGAGTTACTCCTCGACAGTGGCGCAGACGCGAATGCCCAAGGAGGAGTGTATGGCAACGCATTGCAAGCTGCATCGTGCATGGGCTATGTCAGAGATGTACGGCTGCTTCTCGACCACGGCGCAGATGTGAACGCCCGAGGAGGAGAACTTGGCAGTGCACTGCAGGCCGCAGCATGCGAAGGTCATGTCAAAGTCGTCCAGCTGCTGCTTGACCACGGCGCAGATGTCAATGCCAATGGAGGAGAGCTCGGCAGTGCGCTACACTCCGCATTATACGAAGGTCATGTCGGAGTCATCCAACTGCTGCTTGACCGCGGCGCAGAAGTGACCACCCAAGCAGGAAAATACGACAGTGCACTGCAAGCCGCGTTTTCAGCATACGACGTTGATGATAGAGTCGTTCAGTTACTGCTTGACCGCGGCGCAGACGTGAATTCCCAAGGAGGAAAGTATGGCAACGCATTGCAACCCGCTTCACGCTATCACGATGTCGGAACTGCTGAGTTACTGCTTGACCGCGGCGCAGATGTGAACGCCCAAGGAGGAGTGTACGGCAACGCTTTACAGGCCGCTTCGTGTCATCACGATGTAGGAACAGTTGAGTTACTGCTTGACCGCGGCGCAGATGTGAGCGCCCAAGGAGGGGTGTACGGTAACGCGTTGCAGGCCGCTTCGTGTCATGACAGTATCGGAATAGTTGAGTTACTGCTCGACCGTGGCGCAGATGTGAATGCCCAAGGGGGAGAGTATGGCAGTGCGCTGCAAGCTGCATCGTGTATGGGCTATGTCAAAAACGCGCGGTTGCTTCTGGACCATGGCGCAGATGCGAACGCCCAGGGAGGGTACTTCGGGAACTCACTAAAAGCTGCGTCATACGAAGGCCACGAAACAGTCGTCAGGTTGCTGCTCGAGAACGGCGCCGATATGAACGCGATAGGGGGGGCTCATGGTACCGCTCTTGCGGCTGCATGCGCTGGATGTCATACCAAAATTGTTCAGCTACTGCTTCTCACAGGTGTAGACATGCAAGCCCAAGGAGCGCGAGCATTGAAATTCGCACGCAGGGCAACGATAGGGCGGCCCATGGGACTCGGACATGCATTATCCAAGTACAGCTGCGATCCGGATGAGATCTCATGGGAAGATCCTGATGCTACGGTGCAGCTATTGCTTGACAGCGGCGCAGTTGCAGAGGAAGGGGACAGCAGCAGTGAAATCGAGGAAGACGAAGAGGACACTGTAAGGGAGAGCTTGGAAAAAGACGAAGAGGATGATGGTTGGCACACTGCAGAAGAAGAATGAGCTGCCGAGGATGAATACGAGGGTACCGGTAGCATAGCTACAGCATAAACCTTTATAAATCGATTTCAAAGTTTACAACGACAACACCTAACAGTGAAGTTGATCAGATAATGAAAAAGCACATATAACACCAAGGCAAGAGGTGGTTCCTTGTGCTCATAACAGGGCTGTTGGCCCAAGTGGGTTCAGCTTTTAGACAATTACTCACAGCTAACTCACTTCGGCTAGCATCACAGCGTTACAGAAGAAATAGACAATATGTGGGAAACCCTCCGGGAGACGTCGAAGGTCCACAGGTCCAATTGCACCGAGTCAAGGGGATCACTGCGGACACTTCCTTGCCCAATCTTGAAGTTGAAGCAAGTTAGAGTAGTTCATGAATTATGCGCTCAGTTCGAGTCGAGCTCGGCGGCACGGGATCAATGCGGACATGAAAGTTAACATTCACCTCCCCCGAGTCTTCCTTCAAGTATCCTGAAGCTTCCTGAAGTGCCGCTCTGCGTCTCGGGTGGGCAGCAAATGAGGCTCTCGGATCCGCTGGCCATCAAGCTCCTATGCGATATCGTTGGCGATTCTGGTTGTGGAAAGACTAGTCTTCGGGGCCAGGTCAGTCGGAATATCTATGTCTTTCATCTATGTACCTGAAGGCTAGGGTGTATCGGGAACTGCAGCATTTGAATGGAAGCTCTTGTGGAACTATCTGTTTCACCGGTTGGCCTTCATGTCGTCCAGTCAAATGCAACATCTTGTTCTTATGTCGCACAGCACCAGAATCTTGCGCTAACTTTGTGCTTTCCGCAGTACATCGCGGGTCGCTTCTCAACTAGCTACCGGGCGACTATTGGCACGTATTTTATCACCAAATCTCTCCCAAACCCCCTCATCCCGAAAGCAGAACGGGTGTAGTGCTCCAGGAGCTGTAAGTCTGGTTATTTTGCTTTGAACTGGCTGCTGAATCATCTGTGGTTTACAGGATGCCGTGATACTGATGTACGACGTCTCCTCTCCAAAATCCCTCCTGTCGCTCTGGAGATGGTGAGACGAACTTCGGGAGCGGGCACCAGTGTGAGAAGGGGAGGACTTTTGCTGCGTGGTGGTGGGAGACAAGATCGACGTCGGGACTGGCACTCCCAATGGTAGCGACCGTGCACATGCAGCGGGAAACAGGGATAGGAATGCGGCTGGGAAGACAAGAGAAGTGGAACTCAGCGAAGAAGAAGCGACCTCTTTTCTGGAGTTCCCCATTCCCCCCTCCGTCTCGGCACCCACCAGCCCCACAGATAACGCAGATAACGCCGCAAACTCTGAACTCGTTCCCTCCATATCTATCACCCAACTACCCGTGACACTGCGCGCCGAAGCCGAAGCCGACGCACAGCCTGATGCGAATGGGCCATCCTCACCCCCGCGACCCCGCTCAAAGTCGTAGTCCCAATCCATGCCAATAACCAACTCCGACCACATGCCTTCCTCCCTGTT